>JAOPJH010000075.1:11213518-11227320 GCA_027122575.1 Merluccius polylepis
TCGCACATCCCTCGTAACTACGCCGTGGAGGTGAACCCTCCCGGACTCCGCTATTAACATGAACCGCTCCGCCGAAGTATTATGCATAATACTAATACATCTCTTACATTTCTCATCATAAACTGTCATATTTCTTATTACAGCATCACCACAATCAATAAGTATTATTATTGTCCTTACCTCCAGATGGCCACAAATCTGTCCCTGGACATGTTTTGGGGGAACTGCGTCCTGAAGAGATGTTTACTCTGTCGCCAGTAATCTCTTCGTACTGGAAGCACCATTAGTCCCATGCCCATACAAAGCCCAATAAATGTCTTCATCTCCGGCACAGTTACGCGTGACCACCTTGCCATCTTTGCTCTAGCTGGAGTTTGACGAGTCTGGTCACTGTAATTATTCGTCTCGGTAACGAGATGCGCCCAAAGCTCCTCAGTAAAAATCTGATTAAATACCTGTAGCGGTGTGGCATCTGCGGGTAAATCGACTTTTACACCTGGTTTGCGATTGAAAGCACTCCGTCGATTATGGTGGTAATTCTCCGTCTTCCAGTCACTTTCAAAACCTTCAAACTCCTCGTTGTCATCGTCGCTGTCATCGTCTTCAAACATATGTCTAACCCATAAATCCCGGTCTATTGGGTCAGCGAGATCAAATTCATTCGCAATAATGTCGTCTTCAAACATACGTAACTCGTCAGCATTGAAGCCGAGAAACTCCTCAAAGTCGCTACCTTCCGAAATGTCATCACCGTCAAAGTACTCCATGCTTGTTCGAAGAGATTTCAAAACAAATGTCACGAGGAACATGACGACACTCCCACGTGTTTATTTTGATGCATTTTATTGGCCCAGAGGACGATAATTGCAAAAAAAACCTGTATACGCGGGAATAGACGTATACGCTTTCCCGGCTTGAATGGTAGAATTACGCAAGAGCGCCCCCGGCTTTAATGGTAGAAATGCGGCAATGCTTTCCCGGCCTAAATGGGTTAACTAAGGCATGTCATCTTTAGACCCTCAAGGTGTAAAAGGGCTCGCATTATGCTTTTGGTTGTACATGACTTGGTAAACTTTGGTAACAGTGTGGTTTGAAAGCAGCTGATAAACTCATATTACATCAAATTTTGGTTTCGGATTTACTGGCTGCAATCTCCCTTTCTACTAGATTGGCGGTAGTTAAGGTTAAAGGGCACAGCACCTCAGGAGAGATACAGGCAGAAGGTAACCACTTAGCTGCTATGGCAGCAAGAGGGCTCTACGTCACTATATTGCTCCATAGCTCCTGTTAATTCAATGTATACGTTTTCAGATAATTATAGTGTCACAGGCAACACCAGCTGATATAGAATATTGGCATACAAATTTGTTCTTGCCCCAGTAAGCATTACCAGCGAGCACTTTTCCATTACTTGTCCGACATTTTCATAGTATGTCTCATGTTGGCCAAAAGGGGGTCATAAGAAACATAGACATTTTGTATTGTTATTGAGTCTTAGCTCTTGTTTGAGATATGCAACAACAAATGTAGTCACTACAAATAGTTTGTACAGACATGCCCCCTAAACGACCTAATAATAAATATGTGAGTGGATCTCTCTCTCTCTCTCTCTCTCCCTCTCTCTCTCCCTCTCTCTCTCTCTCTCCCTCTCTCTCTCTCCCTCCACTGGTTAGAGCAGGAGTATTCAAGAACTATATATGTACAGAGGATGATAATCTCTCTGTGTATAAATAGACAGATCCTAATGTGTATGATCCTGCTGAATCTGTGTAAGATCTGTTGGAAACAGCCGGCCGATGGAGTCATCAATGTCTCCGCAGTGAACCTGGAGATTCCACGGTTTAAGAGATATCGATAGGATATTGGATGCTTGGGAAATAGACCAATAGGACAACAAATTGGGAGGTCCTCCAGAGTCTGGGTGAATGATGATTACATGACACATACATGGCTGGGGTCTACAATGCTAGAGATGTTCCTGTGGGTCCCCAACACTACATTGATACCAGGGGTGGGATTCATTGTTGAATTAGATTGTGGTAATATGTTGTTTTCTACCCATCCTACCTAACCTTTGGCGAAGGCTTATACGAAAAGTATTATTCACAACTCCTGTCTGTTTGTTATTCTTTTAGAATAAAAGAGGGCAAATGTTAGGAGCTGTGTATGGTATGTCAATGTGAACTTGGGATTATTCTTTATTATATTTGTCTGTTGGTAACTGTCCACTGAGTTGTACCAGGTACAACTCAGTCCCCTTCATTCGTATTAAAGAGCTGTTCAAAAGAATCGGATCATTCGCAAACGTAACAACATCCATAATCTCTTTCTCAGATACATCAGCACAGACACCATAAATCACTCCCTTAGCACCTTCTTTTCCACTTGGGATGAACGCTTCCACTTTCTTCCCAACCATTTTCCCTTACTTCAGAGCTTTCTTTTGCTGATTAGCATTTTTGCAGATCACCATTAGTATCCCATTAACAAGAATTCATGCACCTATTCCTTCACCAACACTTCTCAATGAGTCCACCACCTTTAAGGGATTGACTGCGCTAAACCCCCCTGCTTTAGTTTGGTCTGTCAGTTTAAACAGAACCTTCAATTCTGCAGTGATTACAGGTTTCCTCATCTTATTATCCTCCCTTTCAACTGAAACATCAGGTCTCTCTCTTGAAGCATTTCTCTTACTCCCACTACACTTCTCTTTGTGCTTCGAAAAACATACTCCCACCCCTTCCGACTCGTGGCTGTAGCCGTAAGAAAATGATCTAAAACTAGACCCTCTCAGCAGTCCACTAAATGTTTACCGAAGTAAAAGAAAGAAGAAGCCCTTTGAAAAACACAGCAAACAAACTACTGCTAAAGACGTAGCACCCGCCGGCTTCCTGCGTTCCACTACCGACCATCCGACCTGAACAGCCGTCAATAAACAGAGCGCTTGTAAATGCTCTCTGAGGATGTAAGAGAGGACTTATTTATTTAGAGCGCCTATTTTTTTAAAGAGTAACGCCCAATGGGGAAAGAACAACAACCATGTCATCACTCACTCCAACCAATGGTGTAACTATCACTCAGTCACTCACTCACTAGCCTGGCTTACCGGATGTAGGTTATTGGTATAAGCCCGCCCAAGCTTGCCATTGGGCGACTGTAATAGTCACCCAATGGCAGGCTCTGGGCGGCCATTTACCTAGGGCACCGTTGCTGCAACCTGGGCTTAGAGCCACCCAAGACAATTGTGATTAGTTAAAGAAATACAAACAAGACTGAGCGTTTTTTCCCCCTATGTCAGAATGACAATGAGTAGAGCCAGACCTTTCATGGAGATGGGCTGGAGAGGGCTGGCTATGCAAGACTACTCACTCACTTAATGACAGAGCGCCGTGGATATAGGGCAGGCCTGCCGGTCCAGCAAAAAAACAAAACATGGAGCAAAATGTGCTGGTAAAAAATATACATGCATAAACAAAATATGCCAATGCATCAGTTATTTGGTGATTTAAAAAAATGTGTCCTACAAATAAAATATATGAAAAAGAATCCCCAAGTGAAAACAATTGTTGCATTGCAAAGGGTTTTGTAAAGGGTTGACTGGAGATTTGTGCTCACACAGAGAGGGTGCTGTCCGACACGGTGAGCTCCTTGCTGATGCCTCCCTTCCGCGGCTCTCGGTCAGGCGACAGAGACTGGAGAGCGATGGAGGCCTCGCGAGACGATGGGAAAGGGACGTCTAAAGCACTGGGAGGGGGTTAAGGAAGGCAGCGGTGGTTACAGTAGCATACCGAAAACATACTTAGATTTTTCTCCAGAATAAAAACGTTATTTTGCATTCAAAACTTGAAGTTAGTCATAACATATGTATGGCAATACAGAGTAATACCATACTGTATAACGTTACCCACATGTCAACAAATTGTCTGTGGAAATCATACATAGCTCCAAGGTCCAGTTACTTATAGCATTTCTCATTTGTCTCGCTTTCATAGTAGGCCCTACGTAATCTAGAGTAAACAATAACACAAGAAAGACAGAACAAGCGCCGATATGAAATCAATGACAGAGACAGGTAAATAAATATAGAACCTAAACTAGAAAACGAGTCTGATAAAACGTCATCCAATCACTTGCGATGGATCACATCCAACTACCATCATATTGCATGCAATTTAAGGTTTTCCAAAAAGCTATTAAATCAACAATACAGAAAAACGTTAAGTGACAGCAATACGTTATAAGTTAACACCAAAACAATCCGCAATCCACAAATGCCATGCGAACGAAACTATCCTATCCTGCAATCAATTGGACTGTCAAACTATTTCAAATCAAGTGTGTGCGCGCGTTATGCCATAATCTTTAGTGCGGTATCAAATGTACAATATATAAAGATTAAAAGATACAATTCCAGCTTCCCCGACACTATTCGCATACCAACGGGCGCCGCCATTGCAATAGACTAGAAGACGTAGTTGACGATTGAGAGATGCACATTCGCAGAAATTATACTGAAGCATAGCAGGTTCAATAAATAAAGTCTCACGCAAAAATTGGTCTAGTTTAATAGTAATAGTAAAAAAATATATATATATATTTTTAAAAAAAAATATATATATATATATATATTATTTTTTTTTTTTTTTATTAAAAAAAATATATATATATATTTGACGCCTTTCGTACAATTCTAATGTAATGATTAGTTTAACTATAGTGACATCTACTGGTCAAAAACAGATTTCGGTACCGTCGCGACGTTGGTAGTTACCATTTCGCTCTGTTGCAGGAGTAATTCCTGTACCATATCGCCTTTCCTTAATAAAATAAAAAAGATAGAAGCATATTTTATTTTGTATGAAAGTGAGTAAGCCTATTTCTGTTATTCATATAGGCTACGTGTTAACTCAAAGCCTAACCAAATGGTCTTGGCTATTAGATTCGTTGTAGAAATATTTGACCTGCTGTCAAACTCAGCTGTGCGCGTAGTTGTTGCGCTCCGTCTGCTTTATTATAACGTTCACACTCTGCGTCTACATTGCGTCTTCTCTCAGCTTAATATAGGCTACAATATGAATATCGGACATCTGTAACCTTTTCTGAGCTCCGTCGCTGTATACAGTTTAGTCAACTTGTTGCACATTTAATTTCTGAGAAGATTAATAACACAAATCGCTAAGTATTCGCAACCGGATTAGAAGGCATCCCAGGCATTAAGCTTTGGACACACCTCGCAATATATACTTGTTGCAACTCTTTATATCAAAAGTAAGTGCATGCACTGTCGCTTACAACTGTTTTTCACTGAACGTAGGCCTATCTAATCTTTCTGCCTTTCTGTCGCTCTGCTCTCCCCTATAACCGCTCGGTAGGCTAGTCTCGGATATTCCGACTTTATTGTTTTGGTATTGTTTAGTGGAGCAGGTGTTTGTGCTGTTGTATTTATTTTATTGTATCGTACATACATACATATATACATATATACATATATACATATATACATATATACATAGGCCTATATACGTATACGTATACATACATACATACATACATACATATATACATATATACATATATACATACATACATACATACATACATACATACACACATACACACATACATACATACATGCAGCCACACACACATTTTGGTGCCACAGTACAGGATAGTAGTAGAAAAAGAAACCCCTTATTGGTCACAAACGAGCTAAAAGATCTCTGTGTCTCATATGAGCCCAGTCAGCCAGAACCGATATTCTCACAGAGCATTTCACTCCCTAACAGTAACTTTACATTGACATCTTCTCTCCTCCTCCTCCTCCTCCTCCTCCTCCTCCTCCTCCGGTACGGCAGCCGTGTGCGTGATGGTGGCGGCGTCCGTGTACACGGCGCAGAAGGGCAGCTTCCACGAGCCCATACTGAGGAACGGCGCCTATAGCTCCTCCTACTACGTGGCGTGGGCCAGCTTCCCCATGACGCTGCTCAGCGGCGTCATGTACCTCGTCCTCCGGAAGCGCAAATAGTGCGCCTGCGGCGGAGCCACAGCGCCATAGAGTTATAGGAGCATCACTTTAGCTAGAGGGAGCCCCTGCATCATCGGGGTCTTTGCTTGTTCGTCCAATGTTGTCATGCAGGGAGGTGTGTGTCATAGTAGAGTCAACTTCAAATGTCGACTTTTTTTGGCCAAACAATGACCTTTCGCCCGGCTCCACTTCCCTCTACTCTGTCTCTCTCCAGGCGGTGCGGTGTCATAGGCTCCCTCTAGCTTTTATATCACTCTATGGGCAAGAGTTGAAGCTCTCTGTCGTGTGTGTGCAACTCGACTTCAATCAATATAACATTTACTGCAACAACAATGAGGTCACACTACTCCCATTTCACATTACTAATCCAAACCAAAATGGCCACTGCATTTTTATTTGTTATTTTTTTCGATACGGACGTGACACACAGACAGAACCAATCATGTCAATGTCACTGCTAGCAAACCAAAGCAATACGAGGCGGGGGTTGACTAGCGTGCTATAGCTATCATTCAAGGAAATGGATGTGTACATATTTGCTTTTTATGTATAATTGAAGTTAATACTACAACTACGTTGCATAATATTAGTAGGAAGAATGTGCATGTAGAGGTTTAGTGTGAAGACATAGATGTAGGATTTTAACCCTGTTATTGTATTTTTTATTATGTTACTGACTCTTATGGAAAGGAACCAATTCTGTGCTGTGATCTTTTATGTTCTTTTTGTTGTGTGCTGTGGAAATAACGACACTGCACACTTGTAATTAGAATAACAACAGGATAAAAAAAATGATATTATGTTCAAGTAAAAAAAAAAAATGGGATAGCTATTTATTGGTTTGAAACCACTAGAGAAGAAGAATGCTAGAATATTGAAATTGTCGGATTGAACGAAACATGTTAGATCAAATGTTTTTGCCATTTCCTTTTTCTTTTGTTACGCCGCTTGTCCTGTTGCTCTCCAATACTAAAGTGAAGTTTTAAAACACCACTTTTCCCACCAGTGGGTTTCCTGGACACCAGCTTAGTTGGCTTCTGTTAGTTAGAGGCACGCCTGACATGGGCACATAATAACATGCAGCCTGGTATTAACTTGAGATCTGGACTAGATCATCCTATTCCTGGCATTAATGTTAGCATCAACATGCTTTATGAGGAATCCTGATTTATTTAGGTTTTTATTGATTGATTGATACGTTCACTGACGATAACTCCTACAAGATTTTTAGGACGAGTTGAACATTTTAACGTCAATACTTGAATGATCTAAGCAACATGCAGGAGTGTCCTTAGGTTTTGTGCTTGTGTGTGTTTCAGCATTTTGGCCTAGGCATATAATATACAGATCCAAGGATAACATCATAGTGATTCCATTTACGACATGTTGATACTATTAATAAAATGTCTTGCTCATGGTGAAAGAATTATAATAGTGGGAATCATAGAATACAATGAGATCATATTTTCCGTCTGTAGCGTCGATCATTTCTTAGGTCAGTGTTGTATTTATCTAGTGATTTGATTTGAAGTACAATTTCTAGCATTTTAAATATTTGTCATGGTCAATGAGGTATTAATAGCATTGCGTTTCAGTTTGCTTCAACCAAGCAATTTGTTATCATGTTTTCATGTTTTATCATGAATACAATCTGTGACTGTTCAATACAAAACTCGACCAGAGATAAACACTTCTCTCTGAGTTTGGGGATTTGTATGAGTATGTTCGGCCATAATATAATATTTGTAACTGCATGTTTTCAATCCTTTCAATTGTTCAGTTCCTTCTGAGGAAGATCAAACATTTGACTTTTACTTAAGCGCTGCCGTCTGTACACTATACTCTTGTAATATTTTCATCCATCTAAAGTATTGTTTGGCTGTCTACACTCAATATGTATTTCAAATCAAAAGCTAATCTCCAGAGACAGGGGAATGTTTTATGACAAGAGAGCAAGACTATCCTTGCTATAGCCTGCAACATGCAACATACCTGTTCTCTACATGGTCCTATAGCTCTTGCTTGACGCAGTTTTTCCTAAAATGAAGTAGTATAGCGGCCTACCAAACAGGTGCAACTGGCCTCTTGTTGAGCTCAATAAATGTATTTTACAAAACAACCTATATGTAAGGGTGTGATTCTTTTAGTCTTTCACTATATTGAATAAACTTGATATCAATGGTTTAGACGGACAACACTGATTTTCGCTCTGCTATAACAATGCTCGCTGTTCTTGTTATGAGTTTGGGGACTGATCAAGGTCATTCAGGTGACGCCAGTAGGGGGCGACACCGCGGATCATGTTTAACGAGAAACAGGCACATTTTGTAATTTCCCATTTTTAATAGGCCTAAGTAATATACAGTGACACCTATAATATATTCAATTTGTCTGTGCACTGAATAAATACGTACGTTAATATGACCAGGCTCATTTCAATGTGAGCAACATTTGAACAATCTCGAGACTAAATGAAAGCCAAACAATGATGACTCTAAATCTGGCGACCTAAACATAATTCATATGACTTAGTTCAGGCAAGCCTCCAGTTATTTGTCCCAAGCGGAACCAGATAGCTCCATGTTTCCACTATCCCCCTCTAGTGGCCGCTGGCCGACATTACACTAGGTTGCTATCCGTGGTGCTGAATCTAAAGCATGCACTATGCTAATCGCTCCCAGTGTTTACATGGCAAATAGCGAATGGTTTATTATGGTTTAAATGGCTTGTATAGTGTCTATTGAACTACAAATTGAGATTGATTCAACGTTTTAATTTGGTGTACTTGTGTGACCTGAGTACATAACATTTACTAGGTTATAACATTAACAGTTAGTGTAAGTGGTAGGCTTCACATTATATGGATGTCAAACAATGTATTCTACTCACTGATTAACCAATCAGTCTATTTATGTCAATCAAGGGATTTCAATGATTGAATATTTATGTCACCATAGCTCTTCAGTCACAATTCTCTTTGTAAACCAGGACATTTGTTCACAAGGACTCCCTTCAACTTGAGTCTGAATGTAGCCTATTGAATGTACTTTTAAAAATAAATAAATACAAAACAAAGGCCTTCGCTAGAGTTCAATCTTGATATACTTTATTCCATGAATAAATTCCAACAATACATAAATAAATAGATAAATTAAGACATTTCAAATACCTAAATTGCCCTTTATGCTAATTACTAATAGTATATATATATATACTATTAGTAATGTAATGTAACTCCATACAGCTTCTAGTTAGCCCTGTGTGTAGTGGGTTCATCTAAAAAGGTTGTGGCTATACAAACAAACTAATAATGTCACAACAAGGCTGCTGCTGCCGTCCTTCCACGCAGCCCCCGCACAGCATAATATCATGTAACACCAGTACATCAAACCAAAACGCTATAGGATACAGTCACACACACCCACATGCACACACACACACATACACACACACAGGTGCATGCACACACACACAAGCGCAGAGACAAATGCGCACACACACATGAATGTGCACACACACACAAATGTGTGCATGCATGCGCACACACACAAAAACACACACACATATACAGGAATATATCCATTTCCTCTAATAGGATATAGGTATTCAACTGGAAGGAAGAAATTGGCAGTTGAACGACACAAGGAGCTCCTTAAAGGATCTAGGTAAGAGATAAGGAGAGAGGGATACATTGACAAAACACCTAAAACTGCAATGTCTTCATCAATATAAATAGTTAACAGGTCTTGGTTGGCTACTTTGGTTGTCCATTTGTTTGAATTTTCTTTCCCGTTCTTGCTTAGGTCTAGGCACCCATGGAAGAGGTGAGCGGGTTGAAGGGGGTCAACAGAGGTGAGGGCAGTAGGGGTTAACCCCTAGACTCCAATGATCTGTTTAGAAAAGGAAAAAACAGCTGAAGTGCCCTTTTCTTGATAAATATATGGTGTTTCATACATGTGCCTGTGTGTATTATGAAATGTGTATTATGCAATGAAATAAATGAAAAACATTTAAAAACAGACAACAGAATACAAGAAAACCAATATGCAAACAAAACAACAATGACAATAAAACAACACATGTGAAAACAAAACCACAGATTAAAAAACAGAACATTGCCATATCCATTAATACAAATCTATAATAATCTAGATTTAAAAGAAGACACGGATGTAAAATGACTACACGTCAATGTAAATCCATACATGCTATGGATACACAATTGCCTTTTGAAGGTCAAGGGTGTAACGACAAAACCAACTCAATAAAAAGCCTCACGAGTAGCTGGTGTGTTGCTGGCGACGGCGGGCGCTCCGCATCTTCTCGAAGCGTGCCTCCATCTCCTCCAGGACCTTCACAATAATAAAAACAATAATTTATTTTGTATAGTGCTATTCAAGATACTCAAAGAAACTTTACAGCAAGAATAAAATCACATAATGAAAACATCCCAAAATAGCAGCATGGATAACCTTGAGAATAGAAAAGTTAAAATTGGGTCAGAAAGACAACATGAAAACATGCAGATGAGTTTAAACATTAAAAGTCAGTTTGAAGAGATGTGTTTTGAGATAAACCTGAAAGAGGAGATTAAGGTCTGAACGATATGGTAAAAACATCATACTGCAATTATTTTGACAGATATTGCGATTGCGATATGATTCACTATTTGTAAGAAGGGAATGATAATCTTTGCATCACTATTTTCATTTTCACTGAAAAAAAACAAAGATGTGTAGGCCAGGGCATCTCTGCAGCACTACAGTACTTCATTTATAATGCTGTTATTAATTTACATTTACACATTTTACCCATATCAAATAATTGCAGCACCTGTGATTTGCATATTACACTTGGCCATATTGTGATATCGATAACATTTAATTAATTGTTCAGCCCAAGCGGATGTGTTTGGGGAGAGAGAGCCAGAGGGAGGGGGCCCTGTCTCCCCACGTTTGCTGTTCAGTCATGGTGGGGGGTGCCAGGAGGTTTGCATCAGCAGATCGGAGGGCTCAGGTGGGTGCATGGCAGTGTAAGAGATCAGTGAGGTAGGAAGGTGCCAGGTTATGCATGGGGAGGTCATTACCTTGGGCGTGTAGCGCACCACCAGCTTCACCGAGCCCTGCGCCGCCTTCAGCAGCTCCACCGCTTTCTCGTGGTGCTCACCCTCAACGCTCTGAGTAAAGGATAACGTACAGCGAGCCGGTCATTGTTGTGAAATAAACCCCCGACAGGGTGATGCAGGACCCCGACGTGAATTATCCCGCTTATTACATGGCAACTTACTAAAGAAATCATACATTTGAAACTAAATATAACAACAACACAATTATTTTATTGATTTCAAAATTATTGTATTACTTTTGCCCAAATAAATTGTCCTATGGTTGGAAATAGCATCCATAGCAACAGCCTGTTATTCTTAGCAGCGGTCTGCTATTCAGAAATAACGGACCGTAGAATGTCGTATGAGACCAATCAGAATCGAGTATTCAACAAAGCCAGGTAATAAGCCCACAGGACACATTGACCTCGCCTCATTTCATCCACTACCTGTACCCCTGGGGTTGCTCTACTTAAAATGCCATTCGCCATCCTGAATTCACGCCCTTGGCGATTCGTTTCGTTTGGTCGGAGCCATCGCAACACTGGCAGTGGAGCACCTCCCACTGATATGATGGCAGCGTCTCCCAGCTGGACGCAAAAGCTGACGGAGCGCTAGAGCTGTTGGAGTGCTTGGAAACTATTCAGAGGGTGAACACAGCTCCTAACAGCTTATTAGAGATCAGTTCTATGGCATGCATGCCAGTGCACTAGCACATGTATAGACATGAAGAGTGTTATCGGTTATGCTCATCATGCTGGCATTCAAAGTCAGTTATTTTCAGTATGAGACATTTTACAACAAATCCTATATGTGACTAACTCTCATAGCTCGCCAAAGATACATTACATTTAATCCAGAAAATTAAGATGTTTCCGATCTATAGATTTCACACATACCGAGACATCTAACTAAAATGGAAGGAGTCTCTATATGTATGTATGTATGTATGTACGTATGTTTGTATGTAAGTCTGTCCTTTGATTTCCTGTCTAACTGTTTCTCCGATCGACTTTGCACTTGGCGGGTGTATTTTCGGAGGACCAGAGGAAGCGCAGTGTTGCGTGTGAAGTTGTTTGGATGAGCGGTTATCGAGAGGACCGTTCCAAAGTGGCACTGCACTGGAGGGAGTATCGCTGAGGACCCGAAGAAGCACAGTGTCGAGTGTGACGTTGTTTGGTTGAGCGGTTCTCGAAAAAGCTTTAGGCAGCACTACCGGTGGCCAAGCAATCGGCCTATTCCGAAGAGGCACTGCGCTAGCAAATGAAAAGAGGATGTATTTTACCACTCCGTTAACGGAAAGCAGCTGGTCTCCCCTCTTCAAGCCCCCCTGTCGGTCCGCCACCCCTCCGGGGATGACCCGGGAGATGTAGATGGGGGAGTTCTGCTCTTTGCCCCCCATGATGTTGAAGCCCAGGCCTTCCTCTGTCTTGGGTAGCTCCACCACGCGCGGGTGAGCATGCCCTTCGCTGGCTGCGAAGGCCGCCACTGTGGCCTGATGAGGGGGCCGGGGGGGAAAGAAAACGAAGGAAGAAAAGAAACATTTTTGTTAACGTTCTGCCGAATGAACTTGCAAAATATGAATGTTGAATAATGCTTTCTTTTAATGACTGCATCTGTAGTGTTTGTATCCGTTTTTAATTAGCAGCCTGCCCAGGGACTATACATAAAAATGTGCCTCTTTAGCTCAAATGGTGATGTGCACTGTCTCTGTCAAATAAATAATTAAAATATATATAAATAAAATATTGTATTGAATACTTCTTTTGTTATAAATACCTTTGCAGTGGCCTGAGCGCGGACCTCTGGTCCCCCTACTATGTCTAAGGTGTCGTAGAGCTGTTCGTAGACCTGCAGTAGAAAATAATAAATAAATAATAAACAAGGACTTTATGGGTCAGTCGACTGGACGCGTCAAATGGATCGCAAAGAGAGTTCGGTCCGGAGGAAGAAAGGCGTATGTTGGCACAGTTGGAATTGGTTTGACTGTGATTTAACTGGAGGCATGCACACGGACAAGCAGGTTAAAAAGGCCTGCCTTGTGTATTTACAGTTGTTGACTCAAATGAGGGATGCATCTCATCAAAGTGGCATGCCTAAAAATGAATGATACTTCAGTGTTTCTTTTTTGTGGTAACTTAATTTCTGATAAGATTGGACTCTGAATCTCACCCCCTAAATTTCAAGCCCTAAACAAAAATAAGATAATTTAAAGGTCTGTTCAAAGATAATAAGCAAAAAACTCAGAAAAGAACACTGTATTATACTAAAGATAATTGTGTACATAACTAGATAACTGTACTGTCAGCCCTACATTTGGAAATTTGGAGTGATTGTAATTTTAGTGGGCACAGACCGAGCCTGGGGACCAGACGAATCTGCAAGCTCATGTTTTATTTGCTCTGGCAGATTTGCATTTGCGAATTGGTCTGGCAATGCCAGGCTAGCACAGAGACCCACTCTTACCTCTAAATAAAAATAATAATACACAAAACAAGGTATATAGATTTCACATGACCACAGATATCATAGATTAGGTTAGTCACCAGGTTAGTCAACAGGTTGATGAGTGCAGGTGGTAGTACGATTTGGTTAACAACTCCGGTGCAGCAGACACAGACGGTAGTGTTTCTGAAGGCTCTGAAATGTCGGCAATAGTGCAGCAGGGGTGGG
>JAOPJH010000075.1:11227420-11239961 GCA_027122575.1 Merluccius polylepis
AGGGAGGGAGGGACGGGAGGAAGGGGGAGGAGAAGCAGGAGGGGGGATGCGGTCACAAAGCAACGGGGTGCGTCTCTGTGTGTGTGTGTGTGCGTGTGCGTGCGCGTGTGTGTGTGTGTGTGTGTGTGTCTGCAATGCGTGTATCGCTGCAAAGCACATTTCTGGTCTTTGTCACGTTCATATTTGTCAGGTGTTCTAGTTGATATTTGTGGAGGTTGGGGTCTGGTTTCAGAGAGAACAGGTATTCATACATTATCACACATTACATATTTCAGCTCAGACGGATGTGAAGAGCAACGACGCGTCAAAGGAAGCCGCGGTAGCAGCCGGCCAAAGCACCTGTACTGCTACATCAACACTTGTGCCTGCATCACCTTGCGTGCGTTCCCTCCGACACACACCGGTGGGCCCACCACAGGACTGCTGCAGTGCTTCACTCAGCGCTCTAATACATTACGTAGCAAGGACAACGCTCTGCCAAATAGGCCCCTAGGCACCCCGGGGTGCTGGACTCCGGCCAAAACATTGGCCCTGCCAGAGAGGGAGCCCTGACTGTGCACTGCACTGTGGGTGAGTGGGGTGAATGGGGTGGTTGGTTGGTTGGGAGAGAGAGAGAGTGAGGGGTCGGTTATACGCGAGTAGAACCGACCCCTCACGTATAACCGCCCCCGGCCCCAACAAGCTGCCTCCACGGGCTTATGCAGGCAGCCCCCCCGCCTCCCAATTTGACAGCACCTCCAAAGCCTGATTAAAGGGGCTATAGACAACTTTTCCCACCCTAGCGTTTCAAAGTGGTATTATTTTTGCGCCGCTGTCGCAAAGACGGATCGCTACCCGTTTCCTCAGTGCCTAGCAACCACAAACAACACAAGACGCACATTAGTTTGGAAATCTCAGAGAAAGAAACGATCAACACTTTGGAAATAAAGGGTTAGAAAGAAGCAAAAATTGGCATTTTATTTGGGAACAGGCAAAGGCTATTGTAATGATGTGCATTGCATAGTAATACCATAGTTTGAGTATTGCTTCGCACAAACAAGTATCGACAGCAAGGGGTTGGCGTCGGGGGCAGAAGAAAACATTAGGAACAAAACCTTGAGTTTGTTCATTCATTTGGTCTATAATGGAGACATGAAAGCAGATACAAATTCTTTAGTATGTGTTCAGAAAAGCAAACTGGGTTGGTAGCCTGACTGGACCGCCTGGCGACATGAGGTTTATTCAGGTAGTTTACTCAATGCAACTGAAACGTAGCGTACGCAGATCTAAGTAGTGTCATCAGATTGGCTTTACTTCGGTTGTTCCACCGTCCGCCATTTCCACTACTGGGGATAGCTACTGGGGATAGCTAATGGTGATAGCTACTGGGGATAGCTAATGGTGATAGCTAATGAGGATAGCTAATGGTGATAGCTACCGATAGCTACCGGGGTAAACAAAAGTGGTATCCCTCCTGGTTTGGTTGCACGCACAATGGTTGACATGTTTTCTTTGTGCCGTAAAGTGAGCCTTCATGTTTCCCCGTGTTTGCATCGTACCCGGTGGCAGACAGAGCTGCATAGTGATAGCGAGACTTATAGGGAAGCTAAGGGAACCAATCTAAACGCTGATGGTGTCATGATTCTGTTGCCGTTACACTGTGTAATCAACATTTACTTCATATTGATACGTTAAAGCAACAAAGTTGTCTACAGGACCTTTAAATGGCATATACAGAGTTGCTTTTTTTTAATGAATATCCTCCATGTTGATTGGGCTTGAGGTGGGGCTGGGCAATAAGGAAAAAAATATTTTACAAAATATTGATAAATATCACGATATGCTTATGAATTCAAAATACCGTTCTAAACAGTCTAACTGAGGGTCATTACATTGACGTTTGGACATTTTAAGAATGGTATCGGACTAAAAGTAGTTTTCCATTCTCACTGACGTTTGAAACCTTGTATTTGATCCTTTGAAGCACATATCTTCTCATCAGTATACTTTTTTTTTTAATTATGAAACTGGGTATCACGATAATCGATATCTTCATTTCATGATTATAGAGGACGATAAAGACTTAAAGACGATAAATAATAATAATATTGAATTATTGGCCAGCCCTAGCTTGAGGAGGCAAAAAACCTGATTTTGCCTCATTTAGGATTCACTTCACAACTGTTCTGTACGGAAACCATTGGCTCCCCCCCCCCCCCCACTGTGTGGTTTGAATCTCAGTTACCAGCAATAATTAAATCACAACTGTCCATCAAAATATCCCATGAAAAATCATACACTGAAACAGTCACCTTGCGCCGCCCAGCTTGCTAGGGGCCCTGGGGTGGATGTGTTCAGGTCAACCAACCGCACCCCCGAGGTTGTGATGATATGAAGAGCCTCACACACACAGACACACATCCCGTCTCTGCAGAGCACCAACGCTACCTGGCAATACAAGATGTTTCTCTCACCTCTCGGATGGCGGCACAGAACTTGCTCTGCAGGACTCTCTGCAGGGCCTGGAGTTTGGGAGGGGGCAGCTCCCCGCTGCGTTGAAGCCGGTCCAGGAGCTCGATCACCCTGCACACGTCTGGCGCGGCAAGCAGGCACAACACACAACACACAACATTGAATCGGTGACGGGAAGCCGCCACTCAAACGGTCATTCAAAAGTCTACATTTGGATGTGGTCAATGTGTTGCAACCACAGCAGGGGCGAGATCCCCGGGGGGACCGGGGGACGTGTCCCTACCAATGTTCAAAGACAGCTTATTTGCCCTTGTGCGACAGTAACAAAATAAAGGTCCTATATTAAGGCATCCATCAAGAGAGAAAATGTCTGATATACCTTTAAGACAATATTTCTGTATTAATCATCACTGTGTGTAAGAAACGTATCTGGAGCGTAGGCCTATCACGTGACAGACAAACAGGTCTATGGAAAGGCGCAGAAAAAAACCTCATTACCTAACCTGAGGAAATTCATTTAGTCAGGAATTATATTTTTTATTTGAACGACAGATTCAGGCTAAATGCGTGTGATTTATACGGCACGGGGTAATAATACACAAGATATAAGGACTACACATTCTGTCATTATGACATATACTGACATGAATACTTATATTCATAGATAGTTACCCAGATGGAGAAATATTACACGTCAAACCTGCTCCTCCAGATCAGGTTAAGAGACCAAATCGCTGTATTTTTATTTATGATTGAAAACGACCATTGAACGAGGGGGTGTCATTATAATTACCGTAATCTACCACAAAGCCACGACGTGGGGGGGTGGGGGGGGGCTGCTATGAGCTAACTCACTAGCATTGGAAGTGGTCGTTAACGGGCTTAAGGGACGAGGCGGGACCCGTTCATCACGACACCGATGAAAACCACGGGGAAACCGCGAGGAAACGGCGGAACGCGTCGCAGGCTACCGGCCCAGAGACGGCGTCCCGGACGGCTACCGTTTTCACCGTGTCGCGCTAACGGGTTTTTATTTATTTAACCGTTTTTCGCAACGCAAACCGTACGGTTTAGTTACCTCTTTCTAAGCACAGCGGCTCTGACATGGTAGCCATGTCGGCTTCCTTCCCAGGGTGATAGTAGGATGACATCATGGTGAGGTCCTGGTCCTGGTCCCGGTCCTGACGCTGCGGCGGAGGGGCTGGACGGTTCAAGACCAGCAGATGCGATTAGTAAATCCGGGGTTGGGTTTACATGCGGGTCTGCTCACGGTACTACGGTGTGAATCCCCCCCAACCAAGACCCCCTGCTGGCCATGGGTCCAAATGACGAGACTAGTCCCAGAAGACCCGAGTAACACACACACACACACACAATAAGTTAAAACAAACTGTTACACACACACACAATAAGTGAACAATAGTTACACACAATGAGTGAAGACAGTTACACACACACACTAATTGAAAACAAAGTTACACACACACACACACAATAAGTGAACAATAGTTACACACGAGTGAAAACAGTTACACAGACACACAAACTAAGTGAAAACAAAGTTACACACACACACACACACAATAAGTGAATAGTTACACACGAGTGAAAAGTTACACAGACACACACACACTAAGTGAAAACAAAGTTACACACACACACACACAATAAGTGAAAAATAGTTACACACAATGAGTGAAAACAGTTACACACACAGACAATAATAATAAATAAGTAGAAACAAAGTGTTACATAAAAAAAAAACGTTTATTTTTCGGAGGAGAAAAAAAAGAACATTAACAAAATTCCGTTGAGGAGGACGAGTTCCTCGATTTAGTCTTATAAAAAAAACAGTGAAATTCACTCACGGCCATGCAGTTGTACATTTGGTGATTTTATATACAATTTGCAAATATGAAGCATTGGGCCAAATTGGGTAAGGACATTCAATGGGAGTTCTCCAGCATCAGCAGATAAAAATTAAATTAAAAAGGCAATACCATACAAGGAATGAACATGATAGTGGTCCTATCATTATCAATTTGCTTAATGAGACTCTCGAACGGGAAACGGAGGAAAAATGCACCAAGAAAATGTTAATCTTTTGGACAACTTTGTCGAAGCCAATGTCGTTTCTGGTTCAAATACCAAATTTATGCAAGGAGATCCATCAAATGATGAACACAGGCCTGAAGCTGGGAAGAAAGGATTCATGGTAAGAAATGACACTTCCCAGTGGCTGGGGCAGGGGGTGTTAGTTCAGTACAGTATCAATCACACACACAACTGAGAATTGCATGACAGTAATCAAAAAGACAACGTTGACCATCTCAGTACTCCTCTCCTTGCGGCTCCATCTTGTAGCCATTTTCATTGGAGCCGTAGCCATCGCCAGATTGCATTGACTCACGGTCCATCCCGTCCTGGCTGTACTCCTCGGTGGGAGGCGGGGCCTCATCCGGTTCCCCTCCATTGCCAATGTCGTCCTGGGGGCCCATGTCATCTCGGGACAGCATGGAGGCGTGCCTGTCTTCCCGGCGCTCAGCCCCACCCCTCTCCCTGTCACCGCGATCTCTCTTGTGCTCCCTGTCTCTATCCCTGTCTCCCCTGCGTCTCTCGCGGTCCCTGTCTCGGTCTCCCTTGTCCCTGTGGCTGCGTCTGCGATCTCTATCACGGTCGCCCCTGTCACGCTCCCTGCTGCGCTCATCTGGCCCCTCCCCACCTTCCTCACCCTCGTGCTCCTCGGGAGCCCTCTCGGGAGCCTCGCCTGCCATGCCCTCCCCCAGGCCCATGCCTGCCTCCTCACCATCTGCACCCTTGCCCCTCTCCCTGTCTCGCTTGCGGTCGCGGCTGCGGCTACGCCTTTTCCTTTCTCTGTCGCGGCTCCTTTCTCTACTGTGGCTTTCCCCACTGGCGCCTGCGGCCCGCTCCCTCTCCCTGTCTCGGCGCCTGTTTCCCCCACCCATCTCCTCGCCGGGCGCAGCGGCCACAGGCACAGGCATCCCTGGAGCCCTTTCGCGAGAGCGGGATCGCCGGCGTCGTTCCCTGGAGCGTGACCTGCGGCGCTCTCCGCGGTCTTTGTCGCGCTCTCCCCCTCGCTCCCGACTGCGCTCTCGCCGCTCACCACGCTCGCCGCGCTCTCCCCCTCGCTCGCGTTCGGGGCGGTCGCTAAAAGATGAAGAGGGGGTGTTACAAGGGGCACCACATCTCACTCATAAAAACTCCAGCTAAATATTTTTTTATTAGCGGCAGAGTAACTAATGTGGGAGTTTTCACATTCAAAGCTAGCTCACACTTACCCTCCAATGGGGCGCTCATCATAGCGTGACGCATCATCTCTGCCAGAGTGTTTGATGTTAACATCAGCGCCGCCTCTCCTTGTGCCACCCAGACCACCACCTGGAAAAGGTTTCAACATGTCAATTGAGGCTTGGGATATGTACTCAAACTGAGGTCTGAGCAGTCTGATAGTATGATCATTAGGGGTGTCCCTGACTAAGAATTTACATAGTCGAATGTGATTCGTCAAGTCTTGCCTATAGTCGACTGATCGTCGAATCATGTTTTTTTCTCTTTTTGCTCATTGATCCATATTCTCATTTGCGACATTGGCAGTGTGTTTTGGACTTCAGTCCAAAACAGCCGCCCCTATTATTTTCTATGTACACCCCCACACCGGCAGCGACGCCCCGCTACACTTCACGCCACTGTCCTATTTCACAGCGCCACCGCTCGTCAAGTGCGCCGCAGCGCGGCGCTTCCTATGTGTGCTAGGGGCGGCACTTGTGTCATAGACGCACCGCGGCGCTACGGCGGCAGTATGTTTTGCACTTGATATTTATACCAAAATAGGCTATATATCATGATTTCTTGGGAGAAAGAAACTATATGTAAAATCAGACAATCAGCACCGCCTATAGCCCGAATGGAATGATCCTGTGTTTTGCCACGATTCGACTATGAGATTGGCAGTCGAATCAGACTCCTTCGATCGAATAGTCGAATATTCGGGGTCACCCCTAATTTTTATTATACATTTCCATCAAGAAATGGCTGCTACTTCTGTACGGTGGTGTGTGTGTGTGGATGCGGAGTCGGAGCCAGGAGTGGTGGGATCTTGATGTGGATGGCTTCACTGAAACAGATTTCCTCCAAAATGTCTGGATGTCAAGGGCTACTTTTAACTACAGTCCCTGACAAAAGTCTTGTCACTTATCCATTTTGTAGAAACAACAGCTCATAACCTGACTTTTAATTAATCCATTGGTTTTAGAAATGGCTCATATGAAAGCTAAAACCCTCCCAAATTATGTTTAATATACTAAAATAAATTTGCTTCACTGAAGAAAGATTGATCATTTAATAAACACAGAAAGGTCAGATTTTGGCAAGACAAACGTTTTGTCGCCTACAGAGAGTAATGTGAAAATTGAACAAATAATTTACTTCAAATACAAAAATATGTTGCATAACATCAGTGAATTAAGTAGTGGTGCTGTGAGATCCATATTTAATATCTTGTATGACTTCCATGAGCTTGAAGGACTGCATCTCCATGCGGTTCGACAATGATTCATACAATTTATTGATGAAGTCATCAGGAATAGCAAAGGAATGACGTACAGTTGCAAATAACACAACGTTTGTTCAGCACACTCTTCTGACTGTACTGACCGATTTTGAAGCACAACAGACACATTCCCTGGGAGGAGTTTGTTCACAAATATTGGAAAAAAAGACCACAGAAACAACTTTGACGGAACGCCACGGACACACCCTTTGACGTAGAGTCGCAAATAACACGTTTGTTCAGCACCATCTTCTGACTGTACTGACCAATTTTGAAGCAGAACGGACAAAATCCCTGGGAGGAGTTAGTTCCCAAACATCGGAAAATACCACTGAATTCGAAATGGCCAACTTTGACGGCACACCACGGCCACGCCCTTTGACGTAGAGTCGCAAATAGCACAACTTTTCTCAAGTTACATCTTCTGAGTGTACTGACAAATTTTGAAGCCCAACGGACAAATCCCCTGGGAGGAGTTTGTTCAAATACAACGGCAAAAAAGACCACAGAATACAATATGGCCAACTTTGACGGCACACCACGGCCATGCCCTTCAACGTAGAGTCCCAAATAGCACAAGTTCTCAAGTTCCATCTTCTTAACGTGAAATTTGAAGCCCAAGCGACAAATCCCCTGGGAGGAGTTCGCTCAAATACGAGGTGAAAATTGATGACAAAAATTAAAATTAAAATTTCTGACTTCCGGTGGGTTTTGGGGTATGGGTCCAAGAGGCTTTTTTGTAGGTGTTGGACTGCCGGTGTCGGGCTGCTTTTTAAAAATCCTGTAGGGGACGCTACAAACACGACAAACAATTTTTAGTGCGTGAGCTCCAGATACCAGTCTACACGTGTCCTGTGAATTTCATATTAATAACTATTACGCTCTTCGTACAGTGATATACCCTGCCATTAGAGTGCCACCTAGTGGCAGAATGTTTTTCTCTTTTTGACGTGAGCCTCAGGGAGCCACGGGCTATCATCATACCAAGTTTTGTTTTAATCACATTTGTCAATGTGGAGATATAAACTTCTTAATTTTGAAGAGCACCACTTAGTGGCAATGTTCTGAAAATGTGTGGAGGTATAAAGAACTATTGACCCAAGTTTAGTGTCGAACGGACATACCAATGTGGAGAAATGGTCCACTTGCTTTTTTGACCTAAAATTTACACAAATTAAAAATTTTATAACGCGCTTATTTTTTGAAATATCAAAAAACTTCCAATTCCTTTTTTGATGGGACAGTCTCCAGATGCTACGTGTGAAGTTTCGTGCGAATCGGAGAAAGGCGCATGGATGGAACCCGTAGACGTAGTATTTTGGATTTTTCGCGCTGTAGCAAAAAAAAATCCAGGCGGAAGTGGGCGTGGCCTATATGAGGAGGTGCAGCTCTATTGTCCGTACGCGTGGTTATGAGGTTTTTGATTGTGCGATTGTTGCTCAAAAACAGCGCCACCTAGTGGGCTTCTTACTGTGCGTTCACACCGAAAGCGCACAAAGAGGAAAATGATCCCAGAAGTCATTCTTTGTGTATTGGGAGCCATGCGGACAAAGAGGGAAAAGAGGAATAGACGGAGGCGGGTGGACTAGGCGATTTAGGAGGATAAAAAAACTTTTAAATCCTCCAACTTTGTTGGCTCCAACTTTGTTTGTTTGCTTTCGGTGTGAACGCACAGTTAGTGTGCGACATGAAAGTGACACATAGAATATATAATTTTTCACCAGGTCTGACAACTTTGCCAAATAAAAAAGACTTTTCGTATATGTTGAGGTAGTGAAAAACGCTGTCAAATCGCAGAAAAATAAGAAAAGGAAACGGACCAATTTCAATAGGGACCTTCTAGTTTTACTGGCTCGGTCCCTAATTAAATGCGGTGTCCGCAACATTAATGAAAGCGAAATGGGGAAAACCCATTGAAAAGAAAACAAGGATGTAAGTCTGTATATACATACTGTAATACATACTGTAGGTGATGAATGCAATTGCAGGGGGTGCCGTAAGGTTGTCACAATACCAGAATTTTAAACTTTGGTACAACTTTGGTACAATACTATAATACTAAAAATATAATACCAATTAGGGATCGACCGATACAGATTTTTTAGGACCGATACAGATTTTTTTTCATCAGCCTTAGCCGATAGCCGATACGCCGATACAGATTTTCTTGAGCCGATACTGCTTTTTCTCCCTCAATTTACATCATAAAAATTACACTGATGATAACAAATGTTACAAGTCTCAATTTGAAAAAGGAACATTTATTGAACTTCAATATTAAAAACAGGTGAGGTAGAACAAGTAAAAAATAGTTCAGTGCTGAAATCGATACCGATACACGTAAAAAACGTGAATATCGGCCGATAATATCGGCCGACCAATATATCGGTTGATCACTAATACCAATACTAAAAAACAAAATACTAAAAAACAAAACTCCATACATCTTACCACGGCAAAAAGAGAAACCAACTATTTGTAGATTATGTGGAGAAAAAAAGTCATGGGCACACAAAGTTGTTAAAATTAACCTCTTAATCACTAGGCCTCTTTCTCAGGTTTTGAATCTCCCCAACTACAAGGACTACAATATGTAATCTTGTTACCAAAAGAAAGATAACACCTGTGGGATTGTTGTGCAAGTAAAATAATGCACAGTTATGAAATATGGTTATGATAGACTAAAAGTTGAGAATCTAATTGTTCTAGGGGTGTGTCACATGACTTGCTTTTTTGTGCATGTTTATGGGATGAAGAGGTTGCACACAGTGCTGGTACAGATGAAAAGGTTGCTGAATTTGTAATAATGTTAATGTTTCAGTAATATCCAGAGCCCCGCCCCCTGCGAAAAGCAAAGACGTCGTAAGGCATTTAAACATGTGAGAAAGAAGTCATGTGATACACCCCTAGAACGATAAGAATCACAACTTTTAGTTTATCATAACCAGGGGAGCCTTAATAGCACTTGAGGCCCCTGGGCTACGGACATTTTTTGAGGGGCCTCCCTCCACCTCCACCTCCTCCAGCAGATGCCGCTGTAGAGCAGAGTAATGACACCGCGAATACGGACGTTTATCATAAAAAAAAAATGTTTTCGAAGAGGCCCCTGATTGGCCGAGGCCCCGGGCTGAAGCCCAGGTAACCCAGGTGCATTAAGGCGCCACTGACTACACACACACACAATCAAACACACATTCACACACCGACGGCGGTGTCAGCCGTGCGAGGCGACGGCAGGTAGGGGTGAGGGTGAGGCGTCTTGCTCAGGGACACCTCGACACTCTAGGAGGAGGAGCCAGGAATCAAACCAGCGACCTTCTTCCGCTTGGCCGCCCGTATCCTGTATGTTATCTCTGATGTGCTTCAAGCAAATATCGCTGAGGGAACTGTCATGTTAGTTATTGTGGATTTTCTTGGTCGTTGTTTAGTATTCGCCCACTAAAAATCCCATGATGCATCAGAATGCATGATGGGATCACCTCGATGTCACCTTGATGTGCTCCCCATGTGTGCCTGCTCCCCCCCCCCCAGTGGCGCTGAACTTCCAGACGGCCGGGCTGGAGATGGACCTCAACGACGGGCTGTTCAGCCAGAACGCCGGCTGCGGGTACGTCCTGAAGCCCGTCTTCATGAGGAGCGGCGAGCCCACCTTCGACCCGGAGGCGCCGCAGGAGCGCAGCGACTACGCTCCCCGTCGGCTGTCCATACAGGTCTGTGTGGTGGGGGGCCCCCCCCCCCCCCCCCCCCCGCTAAGCTAGGTTAGCTAGGTTTTGGAGGGAGAAAAAAACAAACCAAGATGAGGGATACTGGATTATAACGGAAAAGGGGGGGAGTTGGGGTGGTGCAGATGGTTCGGCCACTTTGTTGGTCGACCTGTGTGTCATCAAAATGATAACCGCTGCATCTAAACAGGAACAGGAAGTGGGAGTGGTATTTCCTGGACAGCTAATTGGCACACATATTGTTTGCTCATCCTGTTGACCGCCGCGGGTCATCCACAGGAAACCGACCCGACCGGAGGAAAGCGCGAATGAATTTGTAAAATACACGGCGGATGGATTTTGGAGAGGTGGTGGTGGTGGTGAAGGCGGGGCCTCACTTTTATACGGCCTCTCCATTTTAATTGCATTCCATATTTCATGTCGGACGCCGGGTCTCCAATGCCCCGAAGCACTAGCGGAGAGAGCATTGGAGAAACTTAAGACGCCATTTGAAGGAATATGAAAATATAATAAGACATTGAAGAAAGATTTCACTTAAAAACCCCACATGAAAAAATGATGACCTGAACCAGGAAGGAACACATCCGAGTAGTGCGCATGCACACACACACACACACGCACACGCACACACACACACACACACACACACGTCATTGTTTCTATAAGTAGGACAAACAGACTCTGATCTGACGCATCACAAAACTGCCAAAAGAAAGATCTAATATTATCCGGGAATCATCAAATACCAACTTGTCACGAATAAAGACGAGTCAAAAATAACACGCGGCGCGTCTTCGTGACTCCAACATCAAGTGAAACAACGTCGCCAACCTAGCATCCGCCAGCTAATCGTCTCATTTCATTTGCTAGCTAACATGCTAGCTTCCTGGGGCGAGGTTACCGTTAAATCTATCACTGGCCGGCGTCTGGTGGTTTTATGACCCGCCGCTGCCGCTGACGGACAAAACATGAAGAACAGAGGCCAAAGAAAGCTAAAGCAGGTCAACCAGGAAGTCACAGGAAGTGTGGCTGTATGAAACAGGAAGTTGACCGTATTGAACGCCTGCAAAAACAGTGCTAGCGCCTAGCTAGCACCTAGCTAGCGCTCGCTTGAATGCAGTATTGGGTTTTCTTCTTTTGGATAAAAGCTCTTCTAAATGATAATTTATGATAATGATAATTTAATGGTATTGTATTTTAACTGATGAGATTTTGTTGTGTTATTGGCCATCGTTGTACGGAAACCATGGAAACCAAGAAAGTTGGCTCATGTCAGCAGGCCTACAGTAGTCTATGTCATTCCCATGACACAATGTCATCCGCAATGTTCTCTTGTGGCCTCTTCTACCATCTCCTGTAGTGTCAAGAGAATGACAATACTGTGATGTGAATGACAATACTGTGATGTGAATGACAATACTGTGATGTGAATGACAATACTGTAATGTGAATGACAATACTGTAATGTGAATGACAATACTGTGATGTGAATGACAATATTGTCATGTGAATGACAATACTGTCATGTGAATGACAATAGTGTGATGTGAATGACAATACTGTCATGTGAATGACAATACTGTCATGTGAATGACAATAGTGTCATAGGAATGACAATAGTGAATGACAATGGTGTTGCGTGAATGACATTAGTGTCGCATGAATGACAATCAGGTCACGTGAATGACGCGGCACCGTTCAAAAGGAAGTCAACTCCGATCATACAGTCGTGGCTCCCGCCTGCGGGCGGGGACCGGGGGGGGGGGGGGGGGGGGGGGGGGCGGGGGGGGGGGGGGGG
>JAOPJH010000075.1:11301522-11313482 GCA_027122575.1 Merluccius polylepis
GGTACGGGAACAGGCGGGTAGTCAGACAGGCGGGGTTCAGCAACAGACGGGTAACAAGATCACAGGACAGAGTTTCGGTAACCAAGAGCACGAGCTGGCACCGGCTGGCAGGAGATCCCCGGCTTAAATAGGGAAAAGGTGATCAGCAATTGGGAACAGGTGTGTTTGGGGAAATGAATGGTTAGTGGCGACAAGCGTCCACTAGATGGAGGCGTTGGACCGTGTAGCAGGACGTAGTGTAACAAATAAACCATTTGCCAAGGATTACACTTCTAAATGTAAGTATTGGGTTTCAACTCTCTAGCTAACGATACAAATGTTTGGTGGTGTGAAGCAAAACTTACTTGAACATGTCTTTTTCTTTTTGGCAGCAAGGAGTATACTGCTCAGTTGATTCAACTGAGGGGGGGAAACGACCACCTCTTTACAGGGGCCAAACACGCTTCCAAGCCACTAGTGTGGCTTGGAAGTAAGGCAACAATAGCCCATTTGGAATATCTCCATTCGACCATCTTGTACATAAGGTTACAGTTGAATTAGCCCTCATCCTATACTAAGCCCATAATAATAAGACAACCAGTAGATAGGGCAATACCATTTGCCTTTTTGTTGTGTTTTGTTGTAGTTGTCACAGGGATACAAGCTGGCACCTTTTTTGTTTTTGAACCCAAAATAGGGTATTCTAGTAAATTATTTCTGGGGGATTTTTTACACTTGCTGTGCCCTGCTGTGTCACCTTTTCCTGTCTTCCTAAGTTTGCATCCCTGTGTTAACATGATTGATAATAATTTCCCTTTTCTCTTCGTTTCTCTCTGTGATTACGACAATTCTGGAGAAAATGGACCTGCTGGAGAAGGTAACTCCTTTGCAGGCCAAAAAGAAATGGAATAAAAAAATAAAATAAAAAAGTATGTAAATGTGATTTTAAATAGACACATTTGTTTTAATCATGCAAGTTAATGAACACACTTGTAAGTAAGTAAGTAAATCTTTATTTATATAGCACCTTTCATACAGGGATTGCAGTTCAAAGTGCTTTACATGGCATCAGAAAGAAAAAAAAAAAATTGTTTTACTTTGTTGAAATTTGTTTTGCTGCTGCTGTTGTTAACTGCCATTATTGATTTCCTCTGCCTTAGGATTGCAAATGTCCAGGAGAGGGCGTGAGTGGGAAACCCACTGCTGCTACTTGGCCCTATTTTGTCCTCATGGATGAGGTGTTGGGACAGAGGCATTCCCCTGTCCTAATTGCCTCCATCCCTAAGGACACACCTGGGCCAAGTACAGCAGTGGATGACCAGAGGAGGCAGAGGAGGAAAGCCAACCACAGCCAGAAAGACGAAAGCAAAGAAGAGAGGATGAACTCATCAAAGAAGATATGCGGTTGCAGAGAGAGGCAGGAGAGAGGAGAGCACAGGAGAGCAGTGAAAGAATGGAAAGGCTGTTCTCTGTATTGGAGAGATTAGCAGATAAATAAATATTGAATGAATTCAAATAAAGTCATTGTGAAATACTTTGTTTATTTCATTTACAGGGGTTGTTACAACTATTTACAACAACAACATAATAATAATAATAATAATAATAATAATAATAATAATAATAATAATAATAATAATAATAATAATACATGAATAATATAATTTATTGTCATTGCACAACAGGTATACAATGAAATTGCAGTGCTACTTCGGCCAGTGCATAATAAATATTAAAAATAAAGAAAACAGTAATAAGTTAATTAATTAAATAGCAAAGAATAAAAGGAGAAACATAGCAGTATATACATTGTTTATCCAGCATAGCGCACACACACACGTCATGAGTTCAAGGATCTGATGGCCCAGGGAAAGAAACTGTTTTTTAGTCTGTTTGTCCTGCTGTTGAGGCACCTGTACCTCCTGCCCGAGGGCAGTAGATTGAACAAGTGCTGTCCTGGGTGTGAGGGGTCTGCAGTAATTGCCCTAGCTCTCCTGAGACACCGCTTGCTGGCGATGTGTTCAAGCGAGGGTAGGGGACTGCCAGTGATGCGTTGCGCTGTGTTAATGACCCTCTGCAGGTTCTTTCTGTCCGCCACAGTGCAATTGGAGAACCAAGCCGTAATGCAGTACATCAGGACGCTCTCGATGGTGCTGCGGTAAAAGGCCACTAACAGTTTCTCCTCCAGATGGTTGCTTCTAAGTATCCGCTGTAGTAGTAGTGTAGTGTAGTAGTAGTAGTAGTCGCTGTCGGGCCTTTTTCACCACCGCGGATGTATTGGTAGTCCAGGAAAGGTCCTCGGCTAGGTGTGCTCCAAGGAATTTGAAGGAGGAAACCCGCTGAACACAGTCTCCGTTTATGCTCAGTGGGGCTGGTTCCCCCTTTTGTTTCCTGAAGTCTATTACCATCTCCTTGGTTTTGCTGGTGTTGAGCAGCAGGTTGTGTTCTGAGCACCAACCTGCCAGCCTGTTGACCTCGTCTCTGTATGCAGTCTCATCCCCTCCGGTGATGAGGCCAATGACCGTAGTGTCGTCTGCAAATTTAATGATGGTATTGGAGAGGTGGATGGGTGTGCAGTCATGCGTGTACAGGGAGTACAGGAGCGGGCTCAGCACACAGCCCTGGGGGGAGCCTGTGCTGAGGGTCAGGGTGGAGGAGCAGGTGGTGCCTACCTAAACCGTTTGAGGACAGTCAGTCAGGAAGTTCTTGGGAGTGCGATGTTGGTCAGCTTGTCCACCAGGATGTCAGGAATGATGGTGTTGAACGCCGAGCTGTAATCTATGAACAGCATCCTGACATAGCTCCCTGGCTTCTCGAGGTGGCTGAGTGCGGTGTGGAGAGTAGTAGCGATGGCGTCCTCTGTCGATCTGTTAGCTCTGAAGCCGAACTGATGTGGGTCCAGATTTGAGGGGAGACAGGTCTTGATGTGTTGCAGGATGAGCCTCTCAAAGCATTTCATCACTACTGATGTTAGGGCAATAGGCCTGTAGTCGTTTGGGCACTTTGGAGCAGGAGTCTTTGGGACAGGGATGATGGTAGCTGACTTCAGGCACAGGGGGATGGTAGCCTGTGACAGTGAGAGGTTGAACAACCTGGTTAGGACTCCCGCTAGCTGGTCAGCACAGGCGCAGAGCACTTTCCCGAGTACACCATCCGGACCGGCTGCTTTCCTGGTGTTCACAGTCTTCAGCACCTGCCTCACCTGGTGTTCCTGGAGTGTGAGTGTGCTGTGACTGGAGGTCTGTGGTGTCCGTGCAGCTGTGTGTGGGGCCACAGTCTCGAAGCGGAAAAAGAAGGTATTCAATTCCTCAGCCAGTGATGGGTCAGCGGTGGTGGTTGTAAGGGGTTTGGAGCCTTTGTAGTTGGTGATGCTCTGTAGCCCCTGCCACACCAGCCGCGGGTTGTTGTTGGCGAGATGGTCCTCCACTTTTCTCTTTTGGGCCGCCTTAGCAGTTTTGATGCCCCTCCGCAGCTCTGCCCTCGCCACGCTGTACTGCTCTTTGTCACCTGACTTGAAGGCAGCGTCCCGGCTTCTCAGGAGTGTCCGGACTTCTGAGGTCATCCATGGTTTCTGGTTGGGGTAAATCCGGATACGCTTCTCAACAGTAACACTGTCAGTGCAGTTTTTGATGTAGAATAGAACAGTCTCCATGTGCTCCTGTAGATCAAGGTGTTCAAATATGCTCCACTTAGTGCGCTCAAAGCAATCTTGAAGCTGGGAGAGAGCTCCTTCAGGCGAGATTTTAATGTTCTTTGTTGCAGGTTTAGATTTTTTCCTGAGGGGGGTGTATGCAGGGACCAGGAGCAGTGAGAGATGGTCTGACATGCCCAGGTGTGGGAGGTGTAGGCTTTCTTCAGGTTGGAATAAACATGATCTAATGTGTTCTTCCCTCTGGTGGGGCACTTTACATACTGTACAAAGTTAGGGAGCACAGTCTTAAGGCAAGCTTTGTTGAAGTCCGCCACCACAATACAAACTCCCTCAGGATGGGCCTGCATTTGTTTGTTTATGGTGTTATACAGCTGAGAGAGTGCTGAGCTAACGTTAGCATCTGGTGGTATATACACTGCAGTGATAATCACCGTTGTGAGCTCTCTGGGCATGTAAAAGCGTCTACACTGTACAGACATTACTTCCAGATCAGGGGAGCAGCGTGTGTGTATTATCCTGCTGCTAGTACACCAGTCCATATGAATATGTATACAGAGCCCCCCTCCCCTGCTCTTACCGGAGCTTTTATTCCTATCGAGGCGGTACATGGAGCGGCCGGTTAGCTGAACAGCTGAGTCCGGGATGAGCGGGGATGAGCAGCTGAGTCCGGGAACTGCAGTTCGTCCGTTTTGTGGACGATGGATCTTGCATTTGTTAGAAAGATGCTTGGTGGCGGGGGTTTGTAGGGCTGCTTCCTTAGCCGTGCTAATAGACCACCCCTGCAGCCTCGCTTCTGCCTCCGTTCTCTGCGCCGCCTCCAGCGTCTCTTTGGCCCGACAACAATCCATGGCGTTCCCGGCGATCTCGCTATGCCCAGCGGAATGTTGTGTAGCCGCTGGTACTCCGTCGTAATGTCCATCCGACATGAAAATCCCACCTTCCTCAGCGTGGCTGGGGTGTAAATGCGTTTTGACTCACTCACACTATCACTCACACACACTCGTACACACAAGAACATCCATGCCATTATGATAACTATGCACCGAAACCGAGAGCTATGAGCCGCTGCATCCATGCGCGCTGCCATCTCTTATGAGTTGTTGAAAAGGAGGACACCTCAGCCCGGGGGGGGTGAGGGGGGGGTGCGCGCCTCGGACCTATGGGGGGTGCGCGCGATATAACACACCCCGGACCTACGGCCGACGTGGGGGGGGGGTGCGCGCGCGCTCGTAACACACCCGGGACCTATGACCGATGGGGTTGTCTCAAAAAGGACAAATACGCGTCCGGCGTGATGCTGCGCCGGACGCCGGACAGGGCATTGAAAAACCGGACAGTCCGCCTAAAGCCGGACGAATGGCCACCCTAGTCACTTCCCCGGCAAATTTGAAAACCTGCACTGCACTTTAGTTTGTTTGAAATAAAGACATGTTGTTGTCATAGCTTCTTGAATCTTGACTAATACCGCTTGCCGTAGTTCCAACAGGTTGCAACGAACATTTGAAAACGCGAGGCGCTAGAGAGCATAAATTCGTTTGAATGCAAAATCAAATTTGACCACTAGATGGGAGTAAAAATTACACAGTGCGCCTTTAATGTCAGTTAACATGAGACTCATATGGAATGCAGACATTACCTTATTACTTGCAATGGTGAAGCTTTCTAAACGTAGTCCCCCCAAGTCCGGTCCAAGTTGACAGTTGTTAACGTTTCGTTCAGCACATTCATTTTTAGACCGGTGATGAGGCTGCTAGCGTCATGGCCTTGGATGTATCCAAAAATAATGCACACCTCTCCAGCCAATCAGAATCGAGTATTCACCCGGACCATGGTATAATTGAAAATATACATCTTGGCTGCAGTGGTGATACAAATGCAAACTAACGTAACTTTCTAGAGAGAACTAGAGAGGAAGGGAGCTACCTCTAGGTGCAATTTAAATTAACGAGTAATGAAGCAAAGAAGGTCACATCATTTGTTACAATATTGTGAGGATACATTTTCCATGGCGTTATTGTTGTGTTGTTATTGTTATTGCTGTTGTGTTATTGGGTTATTGTGTTGGTGTGTTGTTATGTTATTGTGTTGTTGTGTTGTTGTGTTATTATGTTGTGCTAAGGTTTAACATCTGTGTGTGAGCAGGGTCAGTCAACACAACAGAGAGAAATGAAAGCAGAACCGCTAGTCTTTTACCAGAAGTAGGAAAAACCCTCCTGTGAGTGTGTGTGTGTGCACACACATGCATGCATGTGTGTGTGTGTGTGCATGTGAGCATGCATGTGTGTGTGTTGTGTCATGCAGGATTGGTGCTGCCTTGGCGCTGGCTGGCCGTGGTGGGGGGGTTCCCAGTGGTGCTGATGGTGGTGCTGGTGGCCCTGATGCCCTGCTCCCCCAGGAGGCTGATCTCTTTAGGCAGGGAGCAGCAGGCGGAGGCAGCCCTGCGCTGGCTAAGGGGGAGATACTACCATGTGCACACAGAGCTCAGGGCTGTACAGGTTAGAGCTGCACTTACACCCATCATCTGTCAGGCTACAGATCTAACAGGATCACTATAGATACTTACTTTTAGCTTAGCTTAGCTTATCTTTGGTTGAATTGTGTCCTGTTATCAAAAAAGTGAACAAGAAAACCAAAATCCTTTTGCCACCACTAGACCCACGGGACTTTCACTGCTGATTGTCCCTTTCACTCCCTGCTTTAGATCGCTTTAAACTGAGCTATGTTGAACGGATTGAACAAAGGCAAATGCAACCACGGTCCTATGAATTAGCGATGAATAAATGAAATTCTTAATTTCTTATACATTTCACTAATGAAAGCTCTTGCATTTGCATTATTATACATGTTATGAACTGGGTGACGGTGGCGACACACCTGCAATTACCGCTTATCGCCATAGATGTCACCCAAGAGAATTAAACGGAAATCTTCAAGATTGCCACTTTAAAGATGCGTTCACACCAAACACAGTATGCTCGAGTTCAAATTATTGAACTTGCGCATTAAAATCTGCGTGGCGCTGTGTCGCGAAAGTCTATCAGCATTGAGATTCTCCCAACATCACTGACGTTCTGGTCCTGACTTGAATCACAGGCTGATCATAGCCATCTGTGAAAGAGGGAGAGATGGAGAGAAAGAGAGAGAGAGAGAGAGAGAGAGAGAGAGAGAGAGAGAGAGAGAGAGAGAGAGAGAGAGAGAGAGAGAGAGAGAGATATCTAAGAGAGAGACATCTAAATCTAGCAAAATGCTAAATATGTTCATACTTCCAGGCACAACATCTAAACTGGATATACTGTAGTACATAAAGTATACTGTAGGATGATTGTATTACAGGATTACTACATAGAAATAATAGAATAGACACTGCATTATGCTTATCTAAATTTAAAATGCTATCTTTTTATTTTTTTGCTTCTACTCAACTAAAATAATTTGAAAAGCATAACAGTTGGATACTTGCATTAGAATAATCATTTGCATAACAAAACAATTACAACAATTTATTATGCTGTTAGTTTGATGTTATGAACCCAGACATGAGGGTGATTGGTTCTCTGACGTCTCTGGGACTTCCACCTGCTTCCACATGAGGTACAAGCTAGTAATGGTGGTTACGGAAAGATGGAAAGAAATTGTGGAAAGGAACGTTGGTATTTACATGAGGTAAGCCCCTCCTCCTCTCCTCTTTTCCAGAAGAAGGGGGAAATGATCTCACGGTCAAACTTGCGCAAGGCGTTTGGTGTGAACATACCTTTAGAAAGTGGTAATGGCAGTAATGGTAATGACAGGACGTTAAGCAAGGGACTGAGCACACACATTGTTTATTATATATACTTCAATATAACGTTAATATTGTATGGTCATATAATATTTCGAATCACACATCCATGTGGTGGGTGGACTGGGAGTAAGTTGGCAATGTTAAGACTGAATGTGTGTGTGTGTGTGTGTGTGTGTGTGTGTGTGTGTGTGTGTGTGTGTTTGTGTTATAGTACAGTATCAACACACAGGGTAGAGTAACCTGGACAGAGCTGGCCATTCCCATGTACTACCGGCCAATCATCATCTCGGTGGTGATGCGTTTCCTGCAGCAGATGACCGGTATCACTCCCATACTAGTCTACCTGGAATATATTTTATCCAAGAGCAACGTATCTCTGCACTCAAAGTAGGTGTCTGGAAGGTTCCACTCTTGACTATACAGCTTCTATTGGGGTCATCTTCTAATTGTTTTAAATGTATTGGCACAATGGCCTTAACCCAAGATGTTTGTGGTCTTGGGGTATGGCCTTTCTGTGTAAAGATTGTAAAGCTCCCTCCTGACTTCAGACTCATTAAGGTATCATTTGTCGAGGCTTTTACCAGTTTGTTCACAGCAACAATAGGTACATTTGGTAGATCTACATTTCTTTAATGCCTTTCAGGTACGCTGCTGCGATCGTCGGAGCAGTCCGCCTGCTCTCTGTTGCCCTGGCAGCCAGTTTGATGGACAGGGCTGGTCGTAAAGTCCTCCTGTACACCTCCAGCATGCTGATGTTTTTATCCAGTCTGACATTTACCATGTACTCCCACGTCACCCCGTGCCTCACGCCCCCGTCTCCACACAACCTCACCCACTACACTCACCACGTGTACGACTCACTAGTCACGCCTCCAGAGCCCAGCCTGGTGCCTCTGTTCGTCACCATTGTGTTCATCTTCGGTGAGTTCATTACACAAGCTTTAGTATGTTTGGGGCCATCTGCAGGAATCAAGAACCGCACTAGGCTGATGTTAAAACTCAGATATTGCTTTGTCAAATTCATGTAAAAAACACCATATTTATTCTCCTCATCTTTGTTGTTCTTGTCATGTTCTTATTCTTCTAGCTCCAGGGACTGTTAACTGACATACACAACTCATAGGAAGGATGGCTCCGGTCCAAAAATGTTTAATACGTCTCTTCCTAACCACTTTTCCTTGACCTCGATGGCAAACGTCATGAGGTCAAGGAAAGATGTAAATGAGAATTCAAAAGGACTTAGGAAAAGACAACCGTGGTGCTAAGAGAATCCGACTGCATTTACACTAGGCTACGTAATGATGCAACAGCGGTTGTTATGGATGTGGGTCTGCCCCATGTGTTCCTACCATGTTGTTTCATGCAGGCTATGTAAACGTGGACACCCCGGTGAAAATATAACTTCTTTACCAAGGTTGGAATTTAAATTTAAAAAAAAAGGAATATAGGTTACCAGTCACAAAAGTGAAACGAAATGGTTGCTCACGCTCACCCTCCTGTCCACTCATATTTATCGACATGAATACCAATTAGTATGATTGTTTGAAAATAATTGTTAAATGTATACATATCTACTACTGTAGGCTGCATATCGTCATTCTTAAGTTTCAAACAAGTTGATCATTTGATTTTGTGAATGGTGCATCGCTTTAAATGCTGCTGCAAGAAATTGTGGGACGGCATTATCTCCTTTCCTTTCGTAAAGGATGGTCCAGTGTACCTTTGCGAAAGGAGATAAAAAAGGACATTCCTTAACATTTAGAGAATTCGATCAGCTCTTATCATGCCTGCCACTTAGATACTTCTGGGTCATTTCACTTATTTAGGAAATTCCTAATCAAAAAAGACTATTCGACCGGAGCCAGAGAACAGAAATTATGTTTCAGTAGACCAGAAAAACAAAAAAAATCATTACCTTCTCTCAGCCTATGTTGACACTGTCTCCTACAGGCTACGCCATGGGCTGGGGGCCAATCACGTGGCTTCTGATGGCGGAGGTGTTGCCGCTCGTGGCCAGGGGCGTGGCTTCGGGTCTGTGCGTGGCGGTCAGCTGGCTGACTGCCTTTGCTGTAACGCATGCCTTCATGTACCTAGCAGACACATACAGCCTGTACATACCCTACCTGTGCTTCACTGTGGTGTGTGTGCTCTGTCTGCTTTTCACGGCGGTGTGTGTTCCTGAGACCCAGGGACGCTCGCTGGAGGAGATCGAGAACTTTTTCAGAACGGGACGCACCTTCACTATAAGCAGCTTACGTGGTTGATTTCACCTGAAGTTTTCTGGCCTATATGTGCGTGAGACACACACGCACACATGTGAATCAATGATTTGTTGAGATGAGGGGTTGAAAATGTAACCTCCACAAAAATGTGTCACGGAAACATTTCAAAGAGGTGTGCAGTACTTCCACGAGTACTTCAATCCAGAGAGGACGATAGAGTGCGAGGTGTTGTGTTATTGTGCCTTTATTGTGTATTGACGTTTGTGGGCATGCTTGTCCATGCGTTTGTGTACATGTGGATTTGAGTAAGCCGTGTGTGTTCATAGACATAGAATTTTTCTCAAATCAACACTTGTGATATTTCTGTTATATCTCTGTTGTCTATTTGACTGCGGTCAAGCCAGCCGTTACTCCGATCTCCGTGGTCAAATCAGCCGCATTAAAATTTCGAGTGCAATGTATTCCCAGCATTATGGTAAATGCGGAGAAACAGCGCATTTACTTCCGGTTTTCAAAATAAAGGTATTAAGAACAGTAAGATATAATTCGAACCTACATTTAAAATAAAATATGTTACATTAAAGTGTTTCATGCGCCCATAATAAATAAAAAATACTTGATATCAAGTATTTTTATTGCACCAGTGTTAAGAAATGCCAAAATAAACGTCCCATATTTGTACCTCCAAGTGGCATATTTTCATATAGGGAGGTACTGTGAGGTACGGTTCTAGTTTTGAGGTACTGTAAAATCGTTTGCTCAATGATTTCTGGCTACGGATGGTATATTTGACTTCTACACATCTAATACTACAAGCATACTTAATATGAAGCATTTCTACTGATCACAGATCACATTTTAACAAGTACCTTTAGCTACCTCTTATCACTCTCACAAAGAACTGACACGCATACACATTCAATAAACCATTTGCTATTCTGTTTGTGCCTCAGTCTTAAATATGTTACTCATCATATCAATAACCAACAGTAGGTAATGAAGACTACCTCCATTACACTCCAGATGGCATATTTTCATATATTTGAGCTACTGTAAAATCACTTTGCTCAATAATTCCTGGATATGGATGGTATATCTGACTTCTACTATTATAACATTTGACATTTTTTGGGTACAGGAGATTTTTAAAAGGGGGATACAGATCAACAGTATAAATACCTGATAAATGTGCTTTAGTGAGCTGCCAATTCAAATGTGTTTAAGTGTTATGGTTTAGAAATAAAATTAGGATGAAAGTATATAAATATTAGTCTATGTCTATGTCTCAACTATGTTTGTTATTGCAGTACTTTTTGGGTTGAGCCCATTTGTTACACGGATTGGCTAATATACCAATTTTGTACACATCAGAGCATATAAATCACAATAACACACGAAGACACTGAAGAAAAACCCATAAACTCCAGCTGTGATTTCATATCAGAAACATTTTACATTTGGAGATGTATGTAATACCACTTGTTTTAAGGTAGTAATTAAGTAAAGAAAGCCATATATCCTCTGAATGTCATCAAGCTGTTTTTATTGAGGTTCACAATGGGTCATTTTGAAAACCAAAGTTAAACTTGAAAGAATATATTTTTTTAAACAAGAGTGGTAGATAGCCACAGAACCCATTCGATATTTTATGGTAAGAAGTCAAAGGAATTTTTACAATGGCCATGCATGTTTGTTTGTGATTTTAAAAAATGTACTCGTAATCCCCTCTCTGCCCCACTTTCCTGTCCGTCTTCGACTGTCCCCATCAAATAAAGACATTAAAAAGTAACTTAAAGAAAAGAAGAAAAATGTGGCATCATTCCCAACATTATGTAGCCTCTGACAAGTAAACATTACATTTTTGATACTAGTGATTGCCTTATGTCTGATATTTTTATATATCATCTCATTATAAACTAAGCTTAGGCCTCAGGAAGAAAATGTCGGACAAGGACGTCGGTGACCTGTCCAGTTTAAGTAGCCTAATTTAAAAGTGAAGTGAAGAATTCAAATTCAGACTGTCTTTATCAAAAAATAATTAACAAATAAATACTTACCTGCTCTTTCTAGTCATGTAATGAACGTGCAATATACAAACAGCTTAACAAATTATATTGTTTTTTCTAAATTGGTGCTCTAAAATTGCTTGATATTGTGTGTTTGTAATCTTAGATGTGTAGAAGTCAAATATAGCACCCATATCCAGGAATTATTGAGCAAAGTGATTTTACAGTAGCTCAAATATAAGGAAATATGCCACTTGGAGGTACAAATATGGGACTTTTATTTTGGCATTTCTCCACACTGGTGCAATAAAGATACTTGA
>JAOPJH010000075.1:11343125-11353182 GCA_027122575.1 Merluccius polylepis
GATAGATAGATAGATAGATAGATAGATAGATAGATAGAAAGAATGTATAATAGCAGCAGGGAAAATGTATTCTTTTAGATGTGCAACTACAACTACGTTACCATGGGAAATGTGCCTTTAGTAGGCCTAGGCTATACATGCGCATATCGTATTACATGCTAAATTACAGAAGACTTTGTTAAACACAACAAAACCACTTAATTCCATTGAGCATATTATGGCGAAATCGTTGATTGATGGATTTTCTCATTTAAATACAATGCAATTGTGGAAGGGCATACCTAGAATTATTAGAACGACAATAACAACGACAGCAATGGGAATAATAAGAATAAAAACAGGTATCCACAGATAGGCTACCACAGATGGATAGTATAAATATGTCAAAGTCAAGTGGAAGCACCACAGATCTAGTTTTGCTCAGCTTCCACAGGAAGCACAACGATACAAAACGATGATTGTTTATTATCGTTCATTACACAGATAGTAGGGTATTTGTGTAATTATTCGTCAAATAGGGATAAGGTATTCACTTCACTTTACTTTACAACAGAGTTGGTTGAAGCTGAGCAATGTCCAGAAAATAAATATGCAGTGGTAAAACTAAACATCCTTATGTTTAGGATAAAATAACGCCACCTGATGGCGAAATGTGATTTCTTTTCATAGCCATAGACAGATGTGACACGAATCATATTTGTTTTATTATAGTACCATACATACATAGCATATGCAAATGATAATCGGCAATTAAATTGCGGTCTAAACTAATTAGACGGTTTTGTCCTTGAGCTTATTTGAAATTGTTGAATATGTTATAAATAGATAAATAGAGTATGTCGTTGATTAATGGATATCAATGTTAAGCATATGGGATATGTGGACAACATACAGTGTAATTTACTACAAACATGCATCCATTAGACTATCATGCGCTTTCGTGGTTTCTGGAGAGGATCTTTTATGTCATTTCGTGACGGATGCGAAATGGCCCAATCATATCTATATCTGTATTTCTAGGCTAGTCTTTGTACAACGCAACTCCAGCCAATCAGCGCGAGGGGGCGGGCTCTAAGCCGTAGCGTGTCAGTCAGCAGTATATATACCCCAGTGTCCGCAAGTAGAAAATAGTTTAGCCTCTCTTCGCTGATATTAGGAGTGTCCGAATATTGTTTGCTATAAGCAGTGAAAACATTAATAATCGTCATGAATTTAAGGACTTAAATGTACATAATTCGGAGGCCTATTTTTATTTTTACACATTAAATATTTAATTTCAATAAGGTTTGGTGTAGTAAATGGAGGAGAAGAAGGAAGACGGAGACTCGGAGATTCAGGAACACGGACCCGAGCATTGGTTCTCAAAATGGGAGCGGCAGTGTTTGGCCGAAGCGGAGCAAAGGGAGCCAAACGAAGAAGAGGTCGATAACGACCAAGAGAAACTGTGGCATCTCTTTCAAAACTCTGCTACCGCTGTTGCACAATTATACAAAGGTTCTAGTCTGTGTTTTGTGTTTCTACCATAGCTAGCTGTTAGCTCGTTTCAGCAGCGTTAGCAAGCTAGCAACACAGTAAGACTGACGGTAGTTTTCAATAGAAAGTCAACTAGGCTAACAAGCTAGCTTGTGATATGTAGCAGCTGACTTTGTCAAAGCTAATTTTAGCTTGCGTTAGCAATATTCGGCGCTGTCCACTTTCTTTACATCGTATTACTGTATTGCTAACGTTAATCAGCTCCCCAACAGCGGTCAACATATAACTACGTAGCTATGATGAGTTTGACCGCTACTGTGGAGAACAACAATATAAAACACTGTTTACCAACGCTTAAGTGTCCGGCTACATTACAAAATGGCGATGGTAACAACAATCATTGCTACGCGACATTGCTTACTGACAGTTTGCCCTGGCACATTTCATATCGTCTTATTTTCAATTGGACGTCGAAGTAGATGGCTATAGCAATTGTCTTGTCAAATTAAATGAAGGAAGACTTTTGAAGAACATCGCTAGCTCAAAATTGAAACGTTTGACGATACTGAGTAAATTCACAGCAACGTACAGCTGGGGTTCGAATCGAACAAAATGGCGAGGATGTTCTCCTGTGGATAGACCAAAATAAGCAGTCAGTATTTTACTCTACCCGGTCAGAAAATCGGTCTTGACTAAAGGCAACACATGTAAGGGCAATTTTCATTGATTGTCGAGTTGACTGCCGTAAACTCCTCAAACTGCCCGCCGAGTTCCTCCTTCCAGCCACACAGTGCAAGCAAATGGTGCAGTGTATTCAACGTATCCTCTCATTGAACGCACTTATAGTTTTGATTGTCAGTTTGTTGTTGTTTTTTAGGACAAAGCTTCATGTGTTGGAAGTTTTATAGTATTAGCAAAGTGTATATCAATCCATCAATTTTCAAACTTAATGATTTACTTCCCGTTCCCCACAGATAGAGTATGTCACCAACAAAGTCTGTCGCTGTGGGTGCCATTTCAAAATGCTGCTACAGCAGTTACTAACCTCTACAAAGGTAAGGTGGAAACTTTTGCTTTTGAATATCAATTCAAACCTTCTAGCTGGATGCATGTTTCATCACTTTGCCTACCCAGTAAAAGCTACCCCTACGAACATATTTTGATCTGTATTCATCAGACACCTACAGACATAATTGTCGTGTACGTTATACTTGACTACCATTTTGATCTCAGTCATTATTACATTGAGCTCTTTAAAATGCCATTATACAACTGTGCTTTGGTAGTCTTCATGAGATTAAATCATACTATTTGTTTGCATGTATAAAATGCCTTTAGTCAATTATACATCAAAGGTGCTGTAGGTAAGGTTTGAGAGCTGAAAAGAAAGGAATAGGGCAATATTTTAAAAACTAAACCAAAATGAACATCCCCGCCCACTCTGTTTCTTTGCCATTGAAGTGTTTAATTTCATGCACCTGTGATTGACAAGCAAGCTTAATTCTCAGAACCAATCAGGCAAGTGATGCCCTAATTGGTCAGAAATTACCAGGAGTGGTCTAAAATCTAAATTGGTTCCAACAGAGGCAGGCGGAGAACTCAAAATGGATATTCTCACAGCTCATTTCAGTCACTAATAGCTGATGAATGGCTAAGCCATTTCTAGTCTCACAAATCAAGACTTTAGATTAAAATCTGAAGTCAGATAGCAGACCAGTTCAAATCTGGGTGAACGGGGCGTTACACTTTCTTTCGCTTCAAATTAATTTCAACCAATCATGTTGCTGTTTGTAAGGACACGTGTCAACAACACATGTTACAAGGAAATGGATCTCAACAAAAGTGATATAGCTGACTATTAATCTCGGATTCAGAGGACTGATAGCTAAAACGATGGCATCTTCTTCCCATTCTCGGTATCCCTCCTTGGCCAACAGCGAACGCAAAACCAGCCAGCACTGGTAAACTAAACTTTTTTCCATAGCCGGTGGGAAGACAAGCTAAAACATTCTGTCCGGACACCAACGTCCTTAGACAAAGTGTCGGTAAATATTGTAGACTGGCCACTGTAGAAGTACATTTGTTAAAATCATCTTCTAAAACCTCCATCTTGCACTTGTGGATGAGTTTATAGTAACTAGACAGGAAACACTGCATAACTCCGCCCCTCACACTTTCTAATTTCCTGCTCAGGTGCTGTGCAGTCTCCTCCCAAAAGTTCGGCTATAGCATTGACCAACTTCTGGATCCGAGATTAGGCCATTTCCAACACATTACACTCAAATAATAGCACTTTGAAAATCATCTACCCAAAAAAAGTTTCTTCACCATTCAGATATGATGCATTCATGCACCTGTGATGGACAGGAAAGATGGATTTCGTCTTATAAGAATATGAATGTTTATAGATGCACGATTTGTAGTCTTTGTGACAGCTTGAAGCATTTTTTTGTTTTGTTTCCTACTACCAGAAAGTGTAGAGGCCCACCAGAGAAGCTTTGATCTGGGTATTCAGCTTGGTCACCAACGTCGCAACAAGGTTTTTTTTCCTTCCCATTTCTCTGCGCACAGAACTGTCAATGCCATTCTGTGGATGTGATTGTAATGTGAACCTCATTTAGTTGTACAAATTATGGAAAGGCATGCACGCTGACTCCTGATAATAGTTTGATTTGCTTACAGGATGTGTTGGCATGGGTAAAGAAGCGAAGGAGAACCATCCGTAGGGAGGACTTGATCAGCTTCCTCTGTGGCAAAGCACCTCCACCCAGGAGTAGCAGAACCAACCCACGGTTGGCCATGCTCGCCCCCAGCCGCGCTAGCCCGTCTCCTGAGACGGGCTCCTCTGTGGAGACAGACCTCCAGCCATTCAGGGAGGCCATAGCACTGCATGGTAAGATCTGGAAAATCAACACACCCTAACCAGTATGTATGTCTTATGTTGATCGTTGCTTGTCGATGCGTGAATCCCTGTGACGCCACTGGTTGTTGTGTTCTACGTGACCTGGACTTCATGGGTATACAACGGTTTATCCCTAGTATGATGTCTATGTATATTTAGGCCTATATGGGTTATGTTGAATCACTAGACTAGAACTGCCACTTGTGGACATTGCAGTTAGGCACATATTTCCTCTCATCTACTCTAGGACTCAGTGGAGCCATGGCTAGTATCAGCGTGCGCTCCGGGCCCCCGGGATCTCCCACCCACGTGAGTGGCGGCGGGGGAGGTGGCAGCAACGGGACCGGTACTGGTGGTGGGGCAGGATCGGGGACTGTGTGTCGGAGTGGCAGGCGCAACGGGCTCCACGACGTGGACCTGAACACTTTCATCGCCGAGGAGATGGCGCTACATCTGGACTCTACTGGCTCGGCATCTGCCGGAGGAGGAGGGGGGGCCAGGAAACGAAACTCCACCCAGTGTAGTGATGTCATCACAGACTCACCCACCCACAAACGTAACAGGATGATCTAATTGGAAGCTGTGTGGGCATGGGGGAGATGCCTCCTTAAGAGCCATGGCTTTGATATGGAATGGATGAGCTGAAAACAAACTCGATGGGCTTTTAGCGAATCTGGAACTGGAACAAGGCAATAGGATGTATCGGTGTCATTTTTTAAATTTTTTTGTGGCTGAATGAGTTTCCATGTCTACCTTCCCATATCTCTGTCTTTTCTAAATGGACTGTGAGAATGAAGGGTGCTGAATGAGATGCATAGACAGTCTCACTGTGTCCAGATTAACATGACTGAATGGAGCAACCGGAACAGAGACAACAAAATGAAAAGGGATGTGTGTAGCCTCAAATGGCGATAAATGTAGAGGGGAGGGGGGGGGTGAGAAGGCCCCTACTGCACCATAACAAGAGCCACTCCACTTTCTCCTGACCATTAACCGGACAACCCCCCCTGCCACTCCCATATGGTCGTAAACTCTATTACACAAGGACACCGAGGCTGAGAATTCAGTCTGAATGCAGTAGTTTGCCAAACCTCGGACCCAAATTTAAGCAGTCCCATCTCATCCATGTTTCTTTTTATCTCCTTTTAATATGGCTGAGGGGCAGGAACTTCTGGTTGTCCGTTACAAATCACCATCAAAGCTTGAAAATCGACAATGCACGTCGACACTTGATCTAATAGGCAGACAAGCACGCTACATGAACTGATGGAAGCGAACTTTGCTTCTTGACAGTTTGCCCTCTACCTACCAATAGCAGGCTTTTGACATTTTAATATCTACCACTGTCTGCCAAGATACTTCGATAGTCAATTAAATTTGGTTTTGCCAGATCTGATTATCAACCAGTGTTTAACTTTGTTTGTTGCCACAGTTATGGACAGGTTCAAATACACCTTTTTTATAATTTAAGGTTGTTTTTTCCCCCGGATCTTTAAACATCAGCCATCGTTTGCAGATTTCAACCACCCTCCCTCCCCTGTCAATCTTCTTATTCTTCTTCTTATTACAAATGCAGCTGCTGTTTATGTGATGGTGTGGTTATTCTAAATGAGAGTTGCAATAATGGGATTTTTTGCACTTATCTTTCACCCCTAACTCATGCAAATACATCTACTCTTCCATTAGAAAGCTGTTGCAGGGTTCCACAGCTAATAAAATGCATTGGGCTTTTTTTAAGGCAGGTGGTTGGTTTAGAATTAACCCTTTGAGACAAGTTGGGCCCTAGTTGAAACCATTGCAAAACTCCACATAGAACTCCACATTTATCAAAGCTTTAAGTTGAGCGGAGAAGAGAATAATGCATTGGAAAAGTAATACTATTATACTTGTCTTGGTATCAAGAGGCAGTAGAGAGGATGGATTTTCCAAGAAAGTTTGGCCGTAACACACTGTTTTACGGCTACTTGGCGTGCTTTAATCAAAGCGTTATCGCGGAACCAATGAAACCTCAAAAGACCTGACTTGCAAAGATTAAAAAGTATACCCTCACATGTGTGTGGTGCAACTACTCTTCAAGCAAAGCTATTATATATTTATATAATGTCAATGCAATGCCATTTTAACTCTTAAAAATCGTCCCAACTTAAGAGGACTTGTTTAATTCCCTTCAAAGATATCTGGAACATAAGATTTGTTATTTTATTGTATGCCAAACTGGAACTGGTTACATGATCAAAATATTCAATGCATGTGTGGGCTTTTTGTAAATCTGACATTGCATAATGGCAAATAAATCTGGTATTAAATGGGACATGCAAAGTGATCATGTAACTGAAAATATGGTGGCACATGCTGTGAAGGGTTCTAGACAAGTAAACTTTAAATGGGATCATTGCAGGATACAAATGCCGCATGAATGGTGTCTAGCAGCCAGTAATGAAACAGGAGTTGCAATTATGAATTTTGCCATGAACATCCTAGTGTGTGTGTGTGTGTGTGTTACAAAGTGTAGAATTATGCTGCTTAAGATAATGCCATGTTAAAAGGAGGACTCTAGGAATCTAGAAGACAATTAAAACAGGGCATTTTATCTAGCTGTACTTGGGGTTTAAACAAATGTTAAACACCATGGCATGACCTTTGATGTACAATGACATCCATCAAGCTCTTGGTACATAGTTTGACATTTTTCAAAGGTGAAAGTAAATGTGTCTACTGAATGGAGAAATTTGAGACATGCATTAAAGCAGCAGCTGTAATTTACACCCCCTGAAGTATATTGAGAATATCTTTTGTCTTGACAGGTTTTCATAATAGGGTTGGTCATCTGTTCAATTAAGACAATTGCCTTCCTGCACTTGCCCACTAATGATGCGGGCAACAGGTTTTTTTTTTCTTTTCACCTCCCTGAACCAATCAGAGGTCAACACATTTCTCCCTAAAAAGCCCACTCATGCCATGACTCTCTGGAGCCAACACTATTATCAGCGCTTTCTTGATACTTATTTGTTTAAAAAATAATAAATTGCTAATCTATATACTTAACATTTAGGTGTTGGTATGATATATGTTGTTCACATTGTGAAATAAATAAAACTAAACCATTGAATTGCAATTTGATGTACTGTTTAATTAAAAAAAATGAAATCTCAGGCTTCTTGCTTATTTTTGGGGAACTGCAATTAAACACTGGAATCCAGAGTAGGCCTATTGCAGACATGCAAACCTACAATATTGTCACTGATTAAATATTTCCAATTGACATTGCTTAAACAGGGTTTAATATTGAGTGGTCAAATAGTCATGTCATAACTAGCTCCTGATCTGGATAAAATCCACTGTTTACAGCAGTGGTTCCCAACCTTTTTTGACCAGTGTACCCCTTGAGTTGGTTTCCATGTGAAAAGTACCCCCTCTCTCGTGTGTGATTTGCCTTAATGTGTACTTATATTTAACTAGGGTTTGTTGGGATTGTTGACAGGGGGGGGGGACATAGTGTATCACATGTGCTACACTTATTTATTTTATATAGAAATTTTTTTGTGGATATGTAGGCTAATTTAAAATCTTTCTGCGTACCCCCTGCAATACCCTCGCGTACCCCTAGGGGTCCGCGTACCCCCCGGTTGGGAATCACTGGTTTACAGTATGCTTTGGACAGAAACCGTTGAAAATCCCACGTCAATCAGCCACTAGATGGTGTCAGAGCCTTCATCAAATTCAGAAGCAGTTTCAGATTCTTGCCTTAAAAAAAACCTTAAAACTTAATTGAACCTATCCCAAGATTCAACTGCAAGCATTTTATTCAAGCACTTTATTCTAAATTGGTGATGAAAAACAAAGTAACAATCCAAATAAATAATTGATTTGTTAAATAAGAAAAGACTTAGAGTTTAATGTGAGCAAAAATAATGTTTTTGCCTAAACACTAATCCCTGCACTCCTGTCAGTCACATCAGTCACTTAATGTGTGGACAATGAGAATGGGTTTCAATGTAGTGTCAAGTTGGGCCAACACATAACAGCCCTCTTTACTGCTTGGTCCATAAATTAAGAAAAAGGCTAAAACTAATACAAGCCAGGCTACACGAGTCCTCCATCACTTTGTATCTTGTGTCTATTATTCTACTCACCCTTTTCTGCCTGTCTGATAAATATACATCCAATTATATATGGCAGGTTTAGAAATGTAAAGGCCAAGTTAAGTAAAAAATTAAATAAAATCCTGATGGTTGAATCAAATACTGGGAGAGAATTTCACTTTGGGCACCTGTAAGCTCCACTACCAATATTGACACGTCGAACAAAGTTATGCAAAGCAGGGGGAAAAATCATTCTACATGACGAAAATAAAATTCTTAAACTAGTGATGCACCGATCAATCGGCCCCTGATTATTATAGGCCAATGCACCCTAAACGTGATCGATGATCGGCTGATCAAATTTGCAGATTGCAGGAGCTGATCAAGTGACTCTTCCACTATCTTCCATAATATAGCAATAGGTTTTATAGAGGTCTGTTTTAAAGAGATTTGTGAAAAAAACAGGACAATTCTAGCCTATATTTCGGTATTAAAAAAAGTTGGTATCGGATCGGCTGATCATACATTTAAAAATTGTGATCGTATCGGCCTAAAAGAAACCTGATCGGTGCATCCCTACCTTATACAGATCAATACGGTGAATCAGTGGTGGTTTTAGGCGTTTTTGGGGGGGCTTCAGCCTCCCCAAATGCAATCTCAGCCCACCCAAACGAAGAGGACATTTTTACCTTTCCAACGATACCAATATTATTTTTGTACTCCAAATAGAACCCGAGATATGTCCTAATTAATACAGAAGTTGGCCTACTTGGGCCTGTTGCCAGCATGATTCTCTCACATACGTGATTTCTCTTTCCCTCATAGCTCCTCTGAGCCCCCCCAAAGGTCTGATCCTAGAACCGCCCCTGGTTTGAATGCACAAAAAGCTTTAAACAAGTATCCATCCAAATGGAGTGGAAAAAAACAAGCTCTGGATGGCTTTTTATAATGAGCTGTTCTTTATAATGCACTGTTCCTTCACACTAAGCCCTACAAACGACACATTGTGCTAACCACTGCTGCCACAGGCAACTGAAGAAGAAGCAGAGATTAGTTCTTTCAATTGCATGTGACTCTGGTGTGATAATTCCAAGCCTTGACCAGTGCAAGGTTCTTGTGTTGGTGGTGGTTGTGATTAGATTTGGCTGAGGGGCAGGAACTTCTGGTAGTAGCTTTTGGTCACGTCTATCATCAGGTCCTGTGTGCATTCTGGGAGTTCCCCCGAAAAGAGCCCTGCAACAGTGGGGTTATGGATGTGGGAATGAAAAACAAAAGGGTTATGTCGGCACAGCAAAAATCAGACCCCATTTACACCTTATAATCATGCATTTACATTTAGTCATTTAGAAGATGTTTGTGTCCAAAGAGACTTTGGCAAAATGTAGGTTGCTTCACAAACTCAGTATGGTTATTATGAGAGGAAAATCATGAATAGTCAAGAGCTTAGGAGTCAGTGCTACTTAAAATTGCATGTTGATGTCCCAGGATGAGAAGCTTTTTGAAAATAAAAAGCAACTTGTCACGATCAAGGGTGTGTGTGTGTGTGTGTGTGTGTGTGTGTGTGTGTGTGTGTGTGTGTGTGTGTGTGTGTGTGTGTGTG
>JAOPJH010000075.1:11595313-11607794 GCA_027122575.1 Merluccius polylepis
GGTCTTACTGAGTTAGGAGTCCTCTCGAGGACTTTTAAGCTCTCCTAGACTTAGGTGCTACTTTTAGGCCTAAAATAGTTTGTGAATTGCTCTTAGTGAAAAAAATTAGGAGTCCTAAATTTAAGACTGACACGCCCATTATTTTTAGGAGTTTCTCCTAAATTCGCCGGTTAGGAGCTACTTTTAGCCCTAAGATCCTTTGTGAATACGGCCCCAGGTCTCTTCAATTTGAGGCCTGTGGGCCATGGATCATTCTAATCCAGCCTGCAAATTATTTATTAGAATAGAAACGATCAGAATCAATTTTCCCAGGAAAAAAAACTCTTCTGAGCAATTTCCTCCAATAAAGAAGGCACGTAGCTGATGGGTTCAGATACTCGGCTAATCAAATTACTCACTGTGAATTACCAACGGAGGGTAGCTATAATGGCCCGGTCCTGTTTGGGACGAGAGAAGTACCATAGCCCCCCCCCCTGCCCTGAACAGATTCTGAAACAGTGAAAGACTGCCAGCTGTCCTTGAAGATGTAATTACCGATGATGGGGTGAAGAAGAAAATAATTTAGTCCATCTGAAAAATACCAGTGTCCGACACAACAGAATAGTCGAAGCTCTTGTAGATGTATTCGAAACCCTTTTGTTAATACAAGCAGAGATGATATCGCTTTCATTGTCTATGTGAGCAGCCCTGCAATGCATTCTGATAGCTTGCCGTTGAATTTCGAGAGATTGGGCGTCGCGTTCATGTACTCCTCATTTGCACGAAGTTGAGTGCTCTTCTACTTTATGCAAATCCAGGGCATCCAGCCATACTCACCACCTCTGGAAATTCCCCAAAACTTTTCAACTAACCTGTAGCAAATACTCCCTGCCACATGCCACCTTAGTGGCTTTTGCTGGGGCCCTCCGACACAGGACACAGGTAGATGTTGTGTGGAAGAGGCCTTTATTGCAGATGGCAAGATGTAATATGTCAAGCAGATGTAACAGGCTGCCATGACAGTGGCTCTCTCCCGAGTGTGTTTGTTGATAGCTGGTTTATCCTGGGTGCCATGATTGCTCATGCACCACAGGTGTGCAGCCTCACCCAGACCCAGAGTCTAATCAATCAGACTCGGGCCAGGTGAGGCTGTAAACCAGCTATCAACAACACACACTCCACATACCCCCCCAACACTAAATTGAGGCTGGGGATTCTCTCCAGCCTCAGCCTACCCCCCCCATCCAAGCAATCTGGACTGTCAACAGGGTTACCATACCGACACAAAACTTGGACTCTTCTACAGGGTTGCCATACATAAAATAAAAATACAAACAACCCCCAAACCCCACTGCCTCTACACCTCCCCAGTGACACACGCCAACCCCACTCTCCCCCTCCATCCTGGAGACCGGAGGCCTGGGGCTGCTGCACCTCCGCCAGCCGAGGCGGTAGCTCCTTGGAGGGCCTGAAACAGCCCTCGGTAGGCCCCCCCCTTCCACCAGGGTGACGGTGGCTAGCTGCAGACGGTTGCTCATGGCGGTTGCTGCGCTGCCTCTCTGCTCCTCTGCTGGCCATCGCTGACGTTCAGGAGGGCCGGTGCTGAGGTGGCTTTCTGTGACCGTGGCTGATGACTCAACAGCGGGTTTAGGCAGCCCTTCCATGTCCCTTCCTGGTTGGAAAAGCCCAACATTGGGCGCCAATGTAGCAGACGTTCCCTGCCACACGCCACCTTAGTGGCCTTTGCTGGGGCCCTCCGACACAGGACACGGGTAGATGTTGTGTTGAAGAGGCCTTTATTGGAGATGGTGAGATGTAATACCCCGAGCAGATGTAAAATGCTGCCATGATGGTGGCTCTCTCCCGAGTGTGTGTGTGTTGATAGCTGGTTTATCCTGGGTGCCATGGTTGCTCAGGTGTGCAGCCTCACCTAGCCCCAGAGCCTAATCAGTCAGACTCAGGCCAGGTGAGGCTGTAAACCACATCAACAACACACACTCCACAAAACCATTGTCGGTCTAAAATGAAGACAGATTCAACAACTGCATGGCTTCTTTCTCACCTAAAATGTTTTCAGAAACACATTTTAGTGTTCTATTTAGCTGTTAAATGAGATTGTTTGTGAGGCGGCCGCCATGTTGGTCCAGTTTGAAATCCGAAAGCAGACAGAAAGTGTTCATCCAATCAGGTGCAGCCAGGAAATGTTTGCGTCAGACACTCACTCACTCAGTCAGTGACAGAGCGTCGCGGATATAGGGCTGGCCTGTCGGTCCAGCCAAAAAGTACATGAAGAATAACACAGGTCTATGTAGAAATGTATGAACCAACTGCCCTATTTTGTATGTTAGATAAACAAATTGTGAATAACCACACTTATTATTTTTGCGATAGTTACTCTTCATTTTTTCTGGTCCCCCATAATTTTCCATTTCAGTACTCTGGCCTTCATAAGAACTGGTTACCATACTTTTACCAAGAACGGTGGGAACGGGTGTGTGTGTGTGTGTGTGTGTGGGGGGGGGGCGGCATTACTTCTTTTTTTTACCAAAGGGGGGGCCTGTCAAACTTGTGCAATTGTTCAGTGATTTTAATCCTTCGATCAATCTCAAAATGTGTTTTTTAAAATGGGGGTTTTAGGTAATAACCTTTTTTTTTGTTTTATCCCCAGACCCCCCTACTTAGCTTTTGGCCTGGTGCCAATTCTCTGAATGGATTCAAAAGCAAATCAAGGCAGCGCTATAAGGCTGTTTTACTTTCTGAGTATAACCTTTTGGTGTTGGGTTTGACCCTCTACAGGGCCAGATTGTGCGTGGGGAGCGGTACAACCTCCTCCGAAACAATGGGACCAAGTGGGATGTAAAGGACGCGGCAGGTCATAAAATCACTGCACCAGGGGTCTGCTTCATAATCCCCCCCACCGACCCAGAGGCCATCACCATCTCTGACAGGTAGGTGTTATATGATATGTGCTGGTTACAGACACTGCAACCAGCTTTTGACATTTCCTTCATCCTATTGAGTGTGAATCTCACGATGAGTTCTTTTGATTATAATTCTTTATACAACCAAAAACTCATAATGTCACTGTTGCGTAAAATAAAAACTGCATCAGTTTAGATCAAATCACAAAACATTTGGTTGTCAAAACGTTTGACACTCTCTTACCTTTGTTGTGAGGCACTTCCACATGTTGACAATTGTCATATTTCACCCTTTAGTGTTTTTAATGTGACTGTTTTACATATTCAAAGGAGGAAATTATAATAAGCGAATGGCCATTGGCGAAAAAACTGGAATAGATCCAAAAGGGCCGAGATGGCGATAACACCAAGTTTGGTTTGAGCCATGTCTTATTAGTTAACTTCCGATTGAATACAACAACATCAAAATAGCAGCAACAAGCATCAAAACATATTTAAAAAGTTATTTTGTTGCATAACAGACCACATCTGCACATCCACCACCACATCAAATTATTTTTTAAAACCTGAGAGTCAACGACTCTCAATCAATGAAAGGATGAATTTCCACACAGGTTCATGGACTCAATGGGAATGTATGTTCCAGCAAGCAATGCTTTATTTAGATCTTGTGCTGTGCTTTCAGCCTGAACAACCAGCAGAAATCAATCAAGCAGAGGATGGCCACCAGCAGGGGAACTCTGCTCGAACGACTTGATGAGTTGAAGAAGGAGAGTGGTAGTGGTACAGGTAGGGTGTGTGGGTGTGTGATGGGTGATGAGGTGTGTTTGTGATGGGTGGGTCTGCACCTACTCACTTCACACAGATCTAGAAGTTGATAACCATTGCGTGTGTTTGTGCACAGACAAGCAAGAGCAGCAGTGCCGTCAGCTCATGGCTGGTCTTGATAAGGTGATAAGTGACCTGGACAAGCAGGAGAAGGCCATTTATACTCGTGTACGCCCCCCATTGGAGCAGACCAGACCCCTTCAAGACAGTGCTGATCGACTGCAGGATATGAGGGTATCCGATATGGATTTTTTTTTAACCATTATCATTATATTATTCTTTTCATAGAATAACAAGTCCAGAAAAATGTATTTTCTATGTATTTTCTAACACATTTCTAGGACATTAATGCTGCTGTAAGTATAATAGAACCGGAGAAGTCTTCTAAGGTGCAACAGGCAGAGAGCTTTTTGGCCTCTAACCCTAAATGCAGTAGCTCACCCCAGCTCCACACCAAGGTCAACAATGCCAACAAGAAATACAGCAAGGTCAACCTGCTCCTGAAGTGCTCTCAAGACAAGTATGGAACCAACATGCATGATAACTCATGCAGATAATGTTTTGATTTGCTTGCTTCGTAAAAGCTGTTTAAAGTTATCCTTTTTATATTTGTGTCTGACTTTGGGTTTTTCCAACATCACTTTCTTTCAGATTAAAGAATTCCAACCAACTAGAGAACTCTCTTCAAAATGGGAAAACTGTGTTGTCCACCTATGAGAACCAACTGGCCAGGGAAGTGGTTGCCCCATCTGACATCACCTCACTTGAGAAAACCCAGCGTGAACTTGGGGTAAAGACGGCCCGCCTTGGACACAATGATGCACATCATTGTGTCAACAACTTAACAACTGTTAACCTTTACATTTAGCTTTTATCCAAAGGGACTTAGAAGTTAGGTTGTGAAAAATCAAAGCATACAATCATATTGGAGTAGCTACAAAAAGGTTTTAGTGCTGCTGAAGAACAAAAAGTTAAATATAAGAGTGTAGAGTAGCCATAGGAAATCAGAAATAGATGGTGTTTTTTAAATGATTGGTACTGCGAAGTGAGTTAAAGTAGATGCATATCAAGGTGCTTTCTAAATTACACAACAATTTCTAAAATTGTTGTGGACAGCTCAACAGTGCATTCTACACAACTTGAGCTAAATAATCACAGTAATTAATTGTAGTTCAGTACAATTCAGTTCAGTAGTAACATTAGTACATGTTATCTGCAGATTAATCCAATCAAAAATATATTAATAACTAGGGGTGACCCCAAATAGTCGACAATTCGACGATTCGATCTAAAGAGTCTGATTCGACTGCCAATCTCATAGTCGAATTGTCGGCAAAACACAGGATCATTCCATTCGGGATATAGGCGGTGCTGAATGTGATTTTTATAGTTTCTTTCTCCCAATAAATCATGATATATAGCCTATTTTTGTATAAATATCAAGTACAAAACACACCGCCGCAGCGCCATGGCGCGTCTATGACACAAGTGCCGCCCCTAGCACACATAGGAAGCATCGCGCTGCGGCGCGTCAACAGGAATATTGTCGTCTCCGGAGCATAAGGAAAAAAAAAAGAGAAGGAAAAAAGCGCCTTTTCGGCAGCACTTGACACCCGCGGAATGGCCTCGAAATTGTAATCGAAATTGTTTAATTGAGTGTTTCAGCTCTTTAGTCTGGTGTGGAAAAAATGGAAGCCAATGTCGCAAATGAGAATATGGATCAATGAGCAAAAAAAAAAGAAAAAAACATGATTCGACGATCAGTCGACTATAGGCAAGACTTGACAAATCAAATTCGATTATGTAAATTCTTAGTCGGGGACACCCCTATTAATAACTGAAACACAGATGTTTATTTTTATTTCATTTAATTGATTTCCTTTCCCTGACAGGATATTGCATCCGAACTCCGAGCCAAGAGGTCAGCACTGTCTGAGACCGAGCAGAACCTACATGCAGCCAAAAACAGCTGCAGCATAATGGCAACCAAGATGCAGGAACATTGTCCAGACATTGAGAGGCAGGAAATGGAGGTCCAGAGGCTCAACAAGCGCTTTGACAACCTCCAAAGACAGACTGACACCAGGTAAAAAGACAATGCCTAACTAACATCACTAAAACATTTCCATTATTAATCAGGAAATGACCAAGTCCATTGTAGCAGTAGACCCTGCTACTACCGGGTCTTGAAAGAAACTCAGGACGATTAGTTAATGCAAACCAAGTCTTATTTTCCTGACGGGCCGTCACCAACTGCCATCCCCGCCTTATATCTCCTTTCTGCCACGCTGAGATTTCACACATAACATACAAAACTTGCTGACGATGGTAAGGTCTGGCTGTCTCACTCTGGACCCAGTCTCACTGTGGGGGAGAGCACAACAACCATGAGTGTGTGTATATATAGACAATTACTCATTAAGCCCACCGCCCACAAGTGCGTCGGCCCCGATGATTGAGCTGCACCTATCTGCCCACTATCTGCACTATCTAGGCTGGGGAGCCATTCGGCCGACAACCAACTGCTCCCCCCCTTGCTGTGACAGGCAGAAGAGGAAGTCACCCACCACCATCTGTGCCCCCGGCCTATGGTTCACTTTGAACTTAAACGGCTGTAAAGTGAGGTACCTCACCTCTTGTTCTGAGAACTTGCAGCTGAGGTACAGCACCAGGTGGTCCACGCCCTCCACCTCCTGGGACAAAAAGGCCCCCAGCCCCCTTTTTCAATGCGTCGGTCTGCAAGACCGACGCATTGACAAAAATAAGCTTAAAGTTAGGTGTATGCAAGTGTGGCTCCCCACAGAGAGCCTTTTTAACCCTATTAAACCCTGTCTGACACTGCTTGGTCCACTGGACCGAATCTAAAGCATCCTTTCGGGTGAGTTGGTAATGGGACACAGAGAAGGCAGGGATGAACCGGCTAAAGTAGCCAGCCAGTCCCATGAATGCACTCGCCTGCTTTTTGTTCTCAGGCTGCCATATCCTCCGTCTTTTCCACCTGCGGGTGGTACCCCAAATACCGTACATCCCTCTGTCCAATTACACACTTCTTTGGGTTGGCCATGAGTCCCGCCTGCCTTAGTAATTCAAGCACCGTCACTACCAGAAGATTTATATTTACCAGCCAATTTCAATTGTTGCGCTTATGACCCCCAGTAACCCATTAAGTTCGTAGTGTACGTGACGTGAACAAAGTCCCAGTTAGAATCTCTTTCGGGATTTTGGGAGGTTCATTGAAACAGTGCCTGCACTACGCTCTTTGCTGTGATGGAGAGTAGTGGTACTGCCTCGGGATAACGGGTTGCATAATCTACAATTAATACAAACAGTCTAATGGCCCGATGAGATCCATGCCAATTTTCTCAAAGGTGTAGTGGGCACTTGGGGTGGCTGGAGAGTTAACTAACTGACATCCATGGCAGGACTCACACCGCCATCGTACATTGCATGATAGTGTGAGTCGTCACATTTTTTATCGCAGCCTAAATGACCAGCCATCGGGCTGTGATGAGCCTGCGTATGCTGGTTATGCGATGTGATTCTGGCTACTCTTTCACCTCCGTGATATTACGCAGCGCCCAGGTCAGTGGGGACTCCGCTCCTGCCTCCAGTTGAGATCCCTCCATGTCCCTGTTTAGGCGCCACTGTAGCAGTAGACCCTGCTACCATCGGGTCCTTGAAAGAAACTCAGGACGATCAGTTAATGCAAACACAACTTCACACATAACGTACAACAATTGCTGATGACAGTCAGGTCTGGCCGTCTCACGTTGGACCCAGTCTCACCGCGGTGGAGTGCACAACAACCTAGAGTATATGTAGACTATATATAGACATTCACTCATTGAGCTCACCACCCACAGGTGCATCAGTCCACCGCGATTGAGAATGACAATTCAATTTTCCAAAAAGTTAGTATTACTACAGTACATATGCAATCTAAAGGTGTGATCTGAATATTTGTTACAGGTCTCAAAGTTTGCAGAGAGCCAAGATGGCGTACCACAACTACCGCAATGACTATGACAACCTCAACATGTGGCTCTCCCGTGTGCCAAACTATGAGCCTCGTGAAACTGATGACGTGCAACAAGTGGAGACCAAGCTAAAAAACCAGAGGGTAGGAACATTTGCGCTATGTAGTCACACATTTGTTTCTCAAGCTATATACAAAATGTGCAATATGTAGGACAAGGGCCACTCACTCCATTTTTATTACATGTTTCTATTTAAAGAATCTGCTCTCTGATATTGCGAGGAAGGAGTCTGACCTGAACAATGTCTCCAAAAATGCCCGTCTTTACCAGCAAGCTGTCACAGTGAGCAACAATAACACTGCTATGCATCTTACATAAGCTACAATAAAAATCAAAATAAATACGGTTGAGAGCCAATGGTTTAATAACTCTGTTTTTCTTCAAAGGATTATGAGAATGAAACTGAGAAGTTCAAGTCCATCCTTGACCTAGACGATGGACTCGTCCCTCAAACGTACAAGAGAAGCCGTCTTGATTCACCGGCAAAGAGAGTCAAGGGGGAGGTGAGACATTGCTTCTAAAGCTTTTATGACATTTCAAGACATTTCAAGGCATTTCAAGGTCTTTTTTATTGTAATAAAAAAATTACTAATATCCAATAAACTCAAAATTAAGAAAAACGGGGAATGTTTTATTCACACACAGTTAACAATTGTTATTTACAGGAGGCTGCTATTGAAACAAAGTTTACTGAGGTCAATGCTATAAATAAGCAAAGGCTACAGAATCTGGAATTTACCCAAGGCCTTCTCAACCAGGTAAAATGCGTTTTGATACTTTTAAGAAAAATTATAAAAATAAAAATAATGAAATGGTTGAATTCTTTATTATTTCATAATGGACATATTTTTTTCTCCTATTCAGCAACCTGATATCACCATGATTCAGGCAAGAAATGTCCAGTCTGTTCAGTCTGCTGCACCAGGCGAAGAGCCTTGGAGAATCAGGAAACTCCTGAATGATGAGGTGCAGAGGAGGGAACAGCTGGAGAAAGAGATAGAGACTATCCAGACTGACATATATGTTCTGGAGGGCCAGAAACCTCAAGACACTATTGTCAAAAGGGAGCTCTTTAAGAAGGTTCCTGATCCCCAGTTGGATGAAGAAGTCCACAAGGTCCAGCAGAAACTCTCAGAGGAACGCCGGACCACCAGAGTGTTGGAAAATGATCTAGAGGTTTTTAAGCTTAAATTGCGGGGTCTTGAAACTGAAGTAAAGGAGGGAGCACAGCAGTACACCGTTAAAGAAGTCCTACGCATTGAACGAGACCGTGGCCAGGAAGAGGAGGTGCGTAAGCTGCGCGAAGAGCTGGAGGAGCTCAGAAGGCAGAAAATGATAAAAGACAATGAGTTTGTTGAGATCCAGAAGAGAGTGACAATCCTGGCAGAGGAGAAGAACAAGGAACAGGAGGTCATCACTGAGGAAGAAGTGATCAAGGTACAAAATGACCCTCAATTGGAAAGTGAGTACCGGGTGCTCCTTGATAGAAAACAAAAGGAAATGGATAGCAGGACACAACTGGAAGATGAGCTTCGATTTCTTCAGGATAAGCTCAGAAGGCTGGAAAAGGAGAAGGCAATGGCGGAAGAGAAGATTTCCATTAAGGAAGTACTAAAAGTGGAGAAAGATGCGGCCTTTGAGAGGGAGGTAGAGAACCTAAGGAGGCAGTATGAGGACGAGAAGGCCAGGCGAAGGGCTTCCCTGCGAGAAAAGACAGACCTCCAGAGGAAAGTCACCAGCCTGGAGGAGGAAAAATCTAAGGTTATTGTTCAGGAAAAAGTACGTGAGATTGTCCGCCCTGATCCCAAAGCTGAGAATGAGGTAGCCAACCTTCGCCTTGACCTGGTGGAGCAGCAGAGACGCTACAAAGATTCAGAAATCCATCTCCGATCTCTACAAGATGAGCTCACCATGCTAAGAAATAGAGGTCCTCAAGTGGAAGTCAAAGAGATCATTAAAGAAGTGATCAAGTACAAGACAGATCCACAGACAGAGCTAGAGTTGGAGAAACTTCGCAATGAAATTGTGGATAAAACACACCAGACTGAGAAGTCAGAGATGGAGATCCGGCAGCTAAATGAGGAGATTCAAAGGTGGAAAGATGCCAAGCCCCAAGTGCAAACTAAAGAGGTGGTCAATGAAGTGCTGCAGTATAGAGAAGATCCAAAGACCAAGGAGGAGATTGAGACACTTAAGAGAAAACTGTCAGATGAACAGAAGAAACGACTTGATCTTGAAAGAGAACGTTCTACTCAAGAGGAAAAGATCAGAGTGCGGAAGATTGACCTGTCTCAGATCAGAGAGAAAATTGTGCAGCAGGAAGTGGTCAAAATGGAGGAGGACCCTCTTCTGAGGGCAGAATGCAACACCTTTATGCAAAACATCAACAGTGAGCAAAGGCAGAAGGAGACCCTTAAAGATGAATTGTTGAGGCTACAAAGACAAAGGGCTGACCTAGACCTTCAACTGGAAGAGTTGGAGCGTGAACGGAGATCACGTCGTGATGCCGAACTAGAGATCCAGCGGCTAAGAGTCAGACTCAGTGAGCTGGAAATCCGTGATAAAGAGAACCGCGAAAAGGTGACGGTAAAACAGAAGGTTGTTCTGCAACAGGATCCCCAACAGGAGAAGGAGCACTCCATCCTTAAACTACAGGTGGAAGAAGAGAGACACAAGCGCACTTTACTAGAAAAGGAGCTGAATATCCTCATCCAAAAGCAGCTTACCCTAGAGAAAATGGATGTGAAAGAAAGAGTTGTGCGCACAGAAAAAGTCCAAGTTGAAAAAGACCCAGAAGCTGAACATGAGATTGAGAACCTGAGGAGGGCCTTAGAGGATGAAAAACGAAGAAAGCGTGAATTGGATCTGGAGTTGGCCAGCCTTACCTCCAAGCTCTCAGATATGGAGTTCTCTAACACCAAGTCTTCCAAGGACCTTGATTACATCCGTAATGAGAGCAGCCATCTACAGCAGGAAAACCTTCGGCTTCAGAATGAAATCCGCAAACTTCGCTCCGAAATCCAGATCACCAGCAAAGAGACTCGACTAATCACAGAGTCTGCACCTACAGAGAATGGAAAGAACCAGGAACTGAGGGTTGATTCACTACAGAGGGAGCTGTCCGACCTCAGGAAAATCACAGCCCAAAAGGAGGAAGAGATACAAAAGCTTCAAAAGAGCCTTTCTGCTGTGAGAGTCAAGAAGGAGCAGAGAGAGAGCCACCTACGCAGGTCTATTGTCGTCATTGACCCTGAGTCTGGAAAAGAGATGCGACCCGAGGAGGCCTACAGGCTTGGTCTAATTGACTGGAAGATGTTTGTCAACTTGCAAGGCCAGGAGTGCGACTGGGAGGAGATCACAGTCAAGGGCCCTCAAGGAGAATCATCGGTCCTTCACGACAGGAAATCAGGGAAAAAGTTTTCCATTGATGATGCGCTGCGCATGGGGCTCATCACAAACTGGCAACTTCAGCAGTACCTTGACAAAGAGATCACCATCCAAGAGTTTGGTGTCATGGTGTCAGGCAAGAGCAAGTGATTCCAGATATAGTAAGAAAGCACATTTATTTTTGTATCCCATAAAATCTCAACAAGCTGATTTGTGCTCATTGTCAATGTTGGTTATTTGGAACGTAATTATTACATGATGCATCCTGGTTTTCTCTATGCAATAAAATAAAAGGTAACTTGTCATTATGGTATTAAATATGGGTTCACCTGGCTGTTTTAACTATGCTTTATGTGGGTAGGAAAAGGGATCCTGTTTTTTAGTGACTATAAAGCTGTCATATTTGGCTTTTTAGATATGTAACACATGGGTGTTTTTAAATGTTATTTGTGCTCTATATACCCAATAAAAATCTGAAAGGAAAATGTTAAACTTGCCTGATGTTTTAATTAGTAAAGTATATATAATAGTTGTAGTAGTTACTCAAGTGACTAAACAATTTGGCTTAACATTTGAATCAAGAAGCAGCAGCCTGTAATGCACCACATGCCAATGATGGCCATCAGAGGTGTAACGCTATTTTTGATAGTATTAAGTTGTATAGTCGCCATTAAAGTTCTAACACTAATTGTATAGTTATGGATTATAAGTATAATTAATTATTATGCAGCAGCACAAAGTATGAAAGGAGCAAATATATAGAGTGCAACTATACAAATAAAGAGTAAGTAGGGTGTAAGGTGCAGTAGCCATAACTTCTACAGCCAGAAATGTGACGGGTATCGATAGGTACAAATGTAAACTAGTTAACGAAAGGGTGCAATCCCAAAATACACAATGCCACAAGTAGCAGTTACAGTAAGTGCCATACTTTAGAGGTAAATGGTAAGTTGCAAATATACATATGTTGAAATATCTTAACGGTAAGGATCACAGATGTATGATGTATGAGAGTGGCAAATGGCTATGTATGTGCAGAATCAATCCAAAGTACATGAAATGTATATGGTTAGAAACGTTCAGTGATTGTTATTTTATATAATGTGCCTGTTCCTGCACATTAGACTCATGGTCATCCCATCAGTCAGAGAGTTGTAAATGACAGTAATCCATTGAGATAGTAATCCAGAGAGAAAGGGGAAGATGTAATGAACAGAGCACGTTAGTTAATAATAATAATAATAATAATAATATAGTATTTATATTGCGCCTTTCAATGACCCAAGGACGCATACAAGGGTGAAGAGACAAAGAGGGGGGGACAGGGGG
>JAOPJH010000076.1:20240-45299 GCA_027122575.1 Merluccius polylepis
AAATGGGTAAACCACTATCAGTGAGTCTGCCCGTGAGGTGGGGGCACCGCCGCGCCAGGCAGTGTCCCACATTGTCCTTCGGAAACATACCCCTTGTCCCCCCTTGGGCTGATTAGCAGGTGGTCACCCTAGTGTGTGTGTGTGTGTTTGTGTCGCTTTGGATCCACCTTCCACTTGGTTTAAGTCACCAGCGGGGATAAGGAGAACACCAGTGGTGGGCTAACCCACCAGGGTGCAGCCTGCTCTTGCTGTGTACTACAACAGCAATACATTTTATTAGTATCTTAACTCTCTCTCTCTCTATCTCTGTCTCTGTCTCTCTCTCTCTCTCATGCATTGAATGAATCCATGTGCCTCTATCTTTTCCTGCTCGGTTATCTGTATGTTTTTTGGGCCATTGTTTCCGGAAGGAAGGATTTTAGGAAGGATATAATAACATGTTCGCTGCGACCCCTGACCTCCTTGTGGAGACACAAGAGTGGACAGGAAACAAGAAGAGTCCACCCCAGGTCATTACAATACTACATTACAACACTTTTATTGTGAATATATTCCATTTGCACCATATTCAACACCATATTATAAACATTATTTATTCTCATTCTTTTCTTTTTTTAAACAGTAAATATTAATAGTGTACAAATGTATACAAAATCCAGGCTATAGTCAAGTCCCACAAAATAGTCGTGTATTAAAGCACAATCAGATATCGGAAGGCAGCACGCCTGTCCGCAACTAGACGCAGGACCCCTCTCCCATCCACGGGGTGAAACACACGTCTATACGCAACCTTTATGCACAGGCATACTCTGGACACCAATAAAACCCCCTCACATGAAGAGAACTGATATCTATAGTCTTAAAAAGAACATTGTAAGGTATGTATTGTGCAACAGTTATAAGGCTATGGAAAGTCACATGGGGTTTACCATGGATGTAACCAGTCTTCTTCATGAAGCCTTGAGGGGGGAAGGAGGTGAAGGGGGGTGGGGGTGGCATAGGCAGTATGTTCAGACCCCCCCCACCCCACCATCACACTGCAGGTGCATGTGATCACTGAGCCTTGCAGAGTTTGCCTTGACAGCACCCAGACGTAACGACACAGCAACGTAAAATAGGAAGCAAGCATACGGATACAGAACTCATAGGGGAGAGGGGTTTGGACGGAAATTACTAACAAACAAAAACAGTCCTGGTTTTGATTGATATGCTGAGAGAGAGAGAGAGAGAGAGAGAGAGAGAGAGAGAGAGAGAGAGAGAGAGAGAGAGAGAGAGAGAGAGTATTGGATGTGTTAAAACTCAATCTCTGCTCTCAGTCTGTTTCAATCGTCCGTGGTGCATGAGCAGGATTTGCTGCATTACATTTTGCCCACCCAGAAGTATCGGTAAAAAGGGCTCCTCTGCCACACCGAGCTTAAAAAGCGCAGGCGAGAAACCAATGTGATGCTTTAGTGCATCGTTTGGATCGCCGACAGAGTGTTACACAGCTACATAGGCACTGGGAATCTGATGCATCAAATCAAGGGCAACCAAAGTTGAACAAGGACGCACGTTGAAAACAACGCAATCCGGAGTATATTTCCTCCAAAAGTGGTCATGGTCTCTGGATCTGGTCCACACCGTCTCTGTAAGCTACACCTAAGAGTAACTATATGTCCCTTCCCTATGTCCTGTTTGATGTTGGTCCCGTTCACAAGAGAGGACTTAAAAACTAAGTTTTTTTTTTTTTTTTTTTTTATTTTACATTGATGTACCGTATATCGATTGGAGTGTGTTCAGTATAAAAACGTGTATATTCAGTATGTGTACATGTGTATATCGTCCTTAGTCCTTGGTAGTATATGGAACTTTGGTGTCAGAGTACTGGGTAATTCTCCTTTATAGAGGTCATGCTGCTACACCACAACACCGAGATAACCAGCCAACGCTAGCCCACCACACAAATAAACAAGGAAAAACAAACAAACAAACAGATAACTTCAAAATAGACTCTTATTTTTTCATAGCAACATCTTCTGCTCATATACCTAGAGTATAATTATTCATTAGCAGTGAATATAAGTGACAAACAATATTGAGGACTACACATATCATTGCTGTCAGTGAAGGTACAGTTTTTTTTAAATAATGTAATAATAATAATCATAATCATAATAATCATAATATTGGGTTGGCATAGTGGGGCTGTTCAGCCTGTCTGAGGGCAACTAGATAAGATGAGGCAGAATTAAAGGGTTTGGTTGTGCCCTTTACCTTGCACCATAGTATAGTATGAAGTGGTAAAGGAAAGAGCGCAGGTTAGCACAGTAGAGACGCTCTAGGACGCTGCACAGAGAGATAAACGGCCACCCTTTGGCATTATAGGATGTGGAGGAAAGCTCCACTTCAATACTGGCAGTGAACAACAAATAAGGTGTTTCTGTTGGATGAAAAAATAAAATAAATAAATACTTTGTAAAACAATGAAAACATTTGTAACAATTAATAAAACCATGTGTGATGCTTTCTTCTTTGTGAGAGTAAAATTAATACATACAATAGAATTGTTTATTTTTCAGAGCAGACAGGATGTGGTGTGTGTGTGTGTGTGTGTGAAGGGTGGGTTTGTGTGTGTGTGTTTGTGTGTGCATGTGTGTGTAGGGGTCATGAGTGTGTTGAGGTGGTGGTCAACCACAGTAGCAGCAGTTGGAGGCCCAGCAGGGACCACAGGGAAGACCTCAGGCAGGTTCCTGCTCCACAGTCAGAATCATCCTCCTGGGGAGGAAAAAAAACCGATTCACTTAAGTATTGCAATTTTTTTTTTTTAATGTTTATGCCTAAATCGATTTTTTTACAGCATGTTTATTGTTTTCCCATTAAATGCATAAAAAAAGTACATTAAATCAACAGTAGCATGTAACCTTCCCTTAAGCCATCCCAGTATAGCAATGATGCTGCTGAAGTAAAAGTCAGAAGACTGATTGTTTTTGGAAATATGCCTCATGATATACAGACGCTAAAAGTGTATGATTCAACTTTTTCCCATGGTGTGCTGGACACTGTGTGGTTTTATGTTTGTTAAATCCCCTAGTGGTGTTTTATGATAGTGCAGCCTGCTATAAAACAGGAAGTGGCCATTTTGTAGTTCAGTCTACATGTGGCATTCGAGCGATGATTCCCAGCTCCACAATCTTGTGCCATCCTTCGATCTGATAGCTGTTAGACGCATTGTCTGTAAGTAAATGTTTAAGATGGTATAAAAAACTCTTAATTTCCAGCCTTTAGTGAGAATTATGTTTATTTCACTACACGTTTATTTTGTTGCACATGCTATGTTATACCTCATGCTTACCTGTTAGCGTCATTAGGCTTTTTGCTAGCTTCTTAATTCATGTTCATTTGTTAGCATAGCCTCCATTTTGTGTCCTTTCTATACTTAATGTAGGATGTATGTTTTGTACACGTACTTATTTGGAACTGTAATGTCAACATTTCTTTTTATTCTTGTGATAGTTTTACAATCTACGAGCTTCAGTAAAAACACTCAATACAGAATCCTGTTCTCCTCGAGTTATTGAAGTTCATGTTAAACTGACTGGATAGCTGGATGATCATCTAGTGAGAACAGTACAATAATAATAATAATAATAAAAATAATAACTTTATGTATATAACGCTTTTCAAAGGAAAGTTACAAAGTGATTTCTATAGAAATAAAAATAGAAACAATATCAGTTAAAATTAAAGCTGCAAGCAGCGTTTATCGGGGGCCAAGCCTAATTTAGACCATTTGTTTTTATAGGGTTGATAATGACAGAATAACCTCAGCTTTGTTCCAGTGATGAGCATACAAAGTTTCATGAACATAAGTGAAAGCGGTCAGGAGTTACGCTTGTTCAATGTTCTGGTTTTCAATCAATCGCTTTAGCGCCCCAAAATAAAACCAACAATTACAATAGGGTGCCTAGCATTTTGTGCTTGGCCCCCTAACTACCATTCACCCTAATGTTAAAGGGTCATATTTGGGTTAGGGTTTCATATTAGGGTTAATAAACCACCATAAACCATCAGACAGACGTCGGTTCTGAGTCTTTCCGACCTTCAGAGAAAAAGGTAGTAAAGAAAAACGAACTACCACTCACCCTAATGTTAAAGGGTGTTATATTAGGGTTAGGGTTTCATATTAGGGTTAGGGTATTAAATTAGGGTTAGGGTTTCATATTAGGGTTAGGGTTTCAAATTAGGGTTAGGGTTTCAAATTAGGGTTAGGGTATCAAATTAGGGTTAGGGTTTCATATTAGAGTTAGGGTTTGATATTAGGGTTAGGGTTTGATATTAGGGTTAGTGTTAGGGTTTCATATTAGGGTTAGGGTTTCATATTAGGGTTAGGGTTTCGGAAGGGAAGGTCGCAGTGACTCAGGACCAAGACTGGTGTTCAGAGTCTTTCTGACCTTCAGAAAAAAAAGTCATTAAAGAAAAACTAACTAACACTCACCCTAATGTTAAAGGGTGAGTGTTTGTGTCAGTACGGCGACGTCAGTGCGGTGACGACAGACGCTGACAGCAGATCAGCTGTGCCGCTGTCATCAAAAATGGATGTCGCTTCACATGACGCTTCAGAGAAAAGGACGTCTCATTCCTCTAAACAACACATTTCCTCGTTTCCTCTCTCCTCTCATGGTTTCCTTGCATCTTTCCATGCATCCTCGATCGGAGGGACTAAGACACAAGGATAGACGCAAGTGAGGGAAGCGTGGATGCAATTTAAGAGAAATGAGAAGCACCCAAAGTCTCTATCACTCCCTCCCTCCCTCCCTCACTCACTGACTTCCCCACCCACAGCGCCACTATATGGTGAGCAAGGCCCGTCAAGGCCTAGCTTCAATATACAGCCATGGGCTTCTTCCTGTTAACAAATTGAACATTCATAGATTGATTTATTTGATTTAAAACAGCAGACTTCCAGTGTGGGTCTGCATGGGCCAGCTCCCTGATGGGATGGATGATGACAGGAAATTTGTGAAGTTTTAGTGGACTTTAAAATGCAATAAAGAGGTACTCTACTAGACTGGACACAGTCCAAAAGGTCCATGCACACCATATTACCACAGTTACTCTTACAATGTGCATCAGTTGCAAAACAGTATCAAAAAAAGTGTGTGAAACTGTACAGTTAACTGCAATGTTGTTCAGTAAAATACATTGATCAGGAAAGTACTATCGGTACTATCTATCTTATCAATACTTTTCTCTTAAAAGTACATACTTTCTATGACTTTACATATAACGGTTAATTGAGAGCTGTGTAGACAAATCTACTACTCCCTTTCATGCTGTTTGAGGTTTGTGTAAGATTCAGAAATGCTTTAGTTTGATTGTTAAAATAAAATAATTTAAACGCCAGCATTTCTAGAGTGCTCCTCTTATTATAAGTCTATGTATTTTCGGGTATACACAATAAAATAACTTTGCATATAATATAACAATAATTTTATTTAGAAGCACATTTTCGTACAAAGATTGCAGCTCAAAGTGATGTACATAAAAATAAAGTAAAAACCCAAGCAAAACAGATCAATAATACAAGAGAAGAAAAGTGAAATAGAGAAAAAAGATAATGCAAACTGGGATAATACAATGCTAATATAATAAAAACATTAAAAACATAATAATAATAATAATAATAATAATAATAATAATAATAATAATAATAATAATAATAATAATAATAATAATAATAATATTTAAAAAAAACACGATAACAAGCTAATGTAATACTTATTTTAACCAGTAGAGTGCGACAGGGTATCATTGTTGGTTAATTTGTTTTTATTTTGGAACACATGGATGGCAGATTTTTCTACTGCTGTAGAGCATTTTATTACCGTTTATATTCATAGTGTAATTATTTGTCTCTAAGAAAACACTTAGTAACTACAAGTAAGTAAACTGTAAAAAGAAAAAAAAGAACATCAGTCTGCAAGACTGCCGGTTTGATCCAAGATGTTTATATTCATGACACCGTCAACACAAACACTAACAAAACTACACAAGCTGTCGCACTGCATAAACAATATTTAGAGATTATATTAGGCTGCTTTATTTTACATTATATTACAAATGCATTGTATTATACAGGAGAGTAGTGGGGAATCTGCATACATAGACAGAACCATGCTGACCTTCATTCCTTTTGCTCTTGTATCACACAGGCAATGTGATTTAATTTAATTTGCTAATCCTGGTTATCCAACCAACAAGATTGCACTAAGCATGTATTGTGTGTATTTGTTGTTACTTAACCAGATATGCAACTGGTTATACGGACAGCTGCCAGTCGTGGCTTACTTGTTTTTTGGGCAGTTCAGTAATTCGACACAAGAGGGCAGCACATTACAACATAAGTTAGCCGTTGCAATTTCCCTCTTGTTTTCAGTGTTACCTTGCTCGTTAGCTCGTGTGAAATAAAACATTACGTTTCAGGTGGACACATGCTTCAATGTACAAGCAAATGTTTGTTTTATTCCATTTGATTAAAAAGTGCATACTTGTGTCTACTTGTCATAGCCTAAATAGGCCTACCACACTAACATGTATCGTTGATACATGTTATCGACGATACACTAACGTGTATCGTCACATATGTACATTTCTATAATTTCACACATTTGAAACCATTCGTTTTTAATGCATATTTTCCATGTAATAATAAAGTTAGTCAGCATGAGATCTGAGTCATTCAGAGATTTGGTGAACCGGTCCCTAAACATTTACCTAAGAAACACAAGACATTGTGCTGCTGGAAATGTCAACCTGAAAGGAAATTCAAATGGGCTTGAGTTGACTATTCGATTATTCGTGAGAACAATCCACAAAACCTAAAATATTTTCCCCCTGAAGAAGGCCAGCGCTTTCCCGCGTATCTCTTTGGTCCTGAGGCCGTAGATGATCGGATTCAACGTCGGCGGGAATATGATGGCGGACGCGCCGATGAACCTGCGCAGGAACGGCGACACGTCGCGCAGGCGGTACGATATGATGGTGAACAGGCCTAGGCACTCCAGCAGCAGGAACACCACCAGGTGCGTGGCGCACGTCTGCATGGCCTTGGACTTGGTGTCCTGCCGCCGGGTCCTGAAGCAGGCCACGAGGATGCGCAGGTACGTGTACAGGATGACCGCGTGGCTGGTCGCCTGGACGACGGCCGACATCAGCAGGCCGTACACGTTGTTGACGGACGTGTCGGCGCACACCAGGCCCAGCAGGGACGGGTTGTCGCAGTACGAGTGCGCCATCAGCGATCTGCAGCGCGGCAGGCGCAGCAGCAGCGCGAACAGCACGCTTACCAGCGCCAGGTTGATCAGCCACATGGCCGTGATTAGCCTCATGACGTGCGCGTTGGTCATGACGCTGCCGTAGGCCAGCGGGCGGCAGATGGCGACGTAGCGGTCGTAGGCCATGACGCTGAGGATCAGCACGGCGCCCGTTGCGTACGTGTGCACGCAAAACGCCTGCGCCACGCACGCCGCGTAGTTCATCCTGCGCGTGTCCAGCAGCAGCTCTTTGATGACTTGCGGGAACAAGGCGGTGGAGCCGAGAAGGTCGTTGATGGGGAGGTTGATGAGCAGCAGGTACATGGGCTGGTGCAGGGTCTTGTTCAGGACGATGGTGAGGATCAGGACGAGGTTGCAGAACAAGATGACCATGTAACTAAGTGTGGCCAGGAGAAACGTGGAGATGGCGGTCTCCATGGGCAGGTTTAGGCTTTGCAGAGTCAAAAAACGAGTTGTGTTGTAGTAGTTCTCCATTTTAGTTTTTTGTTTTTTTTATCCTGGAAAAGGAAATGTTTTACCAGAAACACAGATGTCACATGATATGTCAATATATTATAATATCAATGCCATAATTTACATTTCAACCTTAATACATTGTGCATAACAATGAGCTTGTTGTCTTTGGAAATCCCCACTGTCAAAAAAGGTCTTACCAAATGAATGCCAAAGGACAACTGAACCACTGTCTACAGTTTATTCTCCACCACATGCATTTGAAAAAACAATGTCAAGCATTAATTTGACATGTAGGCCTACGTCTCCACCTGAATCCTCATTTATGCTCAATTGAGATGTTCAATAGTTAACAGTCAAATTGAAAATGCAGAAAAAGACTGAAATAAAAATAAAATACATAATAAAATGATAATCTATTGCAAGAATGATAAGGCATGTTAAAACTGGAATCATACAATTGTTGGCTATGCTAACTAACTAGGTGCTCAGAAGGGGGTGAGTAGGTATATATAGAGTTGTCTATACAATAGCTATCCAACAAATATATCCCTTGAGTAATCTGACGCATCATGTACCTATATCACAGATATCCAATGAGGTGCCAAATAAAAAATAAACACATCCCCATTATGAGCTTCTAAATACACATTTTATGTAAAAAGGTAAGGAATTCTCTGTCATTTACTAAATTTAAAAAATCCTCATTTTATAGACCAATTTGGTCTCTAAGATGAGATAATTATTCACAATTACATCACAGCAGTAGCCTGGTGGCAGAGACTAGTGTAAAGAGATACAGAGAGAGTTGGAGTAGTCACACAAAACCGCTGTCAGCTGTCAGAATAGAAATGGCAAAAAAAGATTGCCTTTATTTTTATCGCATCCCATCCCCAAAGAACACCTTCAATGCTAAACGAAGTTCTGGTCTCTGCAGTGCCCATTTCAGGTAAGGTTTTCTCCAGTAGTTGACACATGTAAAGGCAGACATGAATAAATTAACATGTTAGTTATGCAGTAACAGCTTAATCATTGTTAAAGAGAGAGAGAGGGTCAAGTTAGCACTACAGGGCTAATTCACAATGGGAAATGGAGAATGGAAAATTGATGCCAATAAAGTGAAGTAGAGGAAAGATAGGGTAAGGGTTAGTAGAGAGGTTTAGGCGGAGTCTCCAAATAAAAACAATAAATCCAACGCAAAAAGGACAATACAAATGTTATGAGACCCAAAGGTAAATATCTTGAGAACCCATTGGTCAATTTTGACACATGACCCCTCCAAGGTCGCTATAAGATTGTTGTTGCTGTGCATGTGCACATGCACAGTTATACATAGCTCTTGTTGTTACATGCTCATTATTTTATGTGGGGTTGGAATTGTGTTTCATTATTAGCTAACAGTGGTTATGATAGACTAAAACTTGAGAATCTTATTGTTCTAGGGGTGTATCACATGACTGCTTTCTCACATGTTTAAATGCCTTATGAGGTCTTTACTGCCACTGCTTCAGAGACAACCTGTCAAGAGACGGCCTTTAAAATAACCTGCCACTGGCTAGACCCCATCTACAAAATACGTAATCATTATTTACTAACACCAAAGTGGTCAGTACTTACAGGTTATTATTAGTAGCTCAACCTTCGCCGTATGGTTAGAAAATACATTTATTGTATGAATATGCTATAAACTAAATATGTACAACCTGATCATGCCAGACATGAGTGTGGCATGATCAGGATGTACATATTTAGTTTATGGATACATAAACATACATATAACACTAGATTACATGATTGGATGGCTCTAATTCTACATAAACTGGGAAGACTGGGAAGAGTTTTAGGTATTGTGCACCTTACCGATGGAACAAGCTACAGCAACTGAAACTGCAGTTACTCATTTGTTTGAGGGACTTTAAAATGTTGCTTGCTAGTATCTTTGTTAATATTTGTGAAGGTTTTGGTTGATCTGTCTTGTTTGTGATGTTTTAGGTAAGTACTCTCTTGCAAAAGAGATTTTGTTCTCAATGACCTAATAAAATAAAAATCTGTTATTCCAAATTTCAAAAGTTTAGTATGTGAGAGAAATACAAAGGCATTTAAGGTTTCCTAACTGAAGCTCCACAAGGTAGTTCCTTTTTGCAGCTGTCTGGAGTAGCACCGGGTGACAGAAACACATGTGACACAGGGACATGCCAGTATAAAGGACCTCCATATATTTAGAGCATAGACTGTATAGGTTTGGACTGGATGTTAGACATGCAAGGATAGTCTTTAATATTATTTAGGTACTAAAAAAGTGTTCCTTGTTGTCGATGCTGAATCCACATTTCAAGGTATATAATATTAGATTTCATATTGCCGATTAACCAAATAACAGAATAACTAAGTTAATAATTATTATTGAAATTACTCTGTAACATCTGGTAGTTCTGCATGTTCCCCTGTCTCACTTTGTCCAATGTTCATCAAGCCTCCTTTAATAGACGCAGCACCCATTTTCCATATAATTCCATATTAACCCAATTTTAATGTAGACCATGTAAGTAAAAGGTAAAAGTGCCCAAGACAAAATAAAAAAAGTGTGGAATACAGGCCTACTTCTAAAACATATACTGATCCCCTCCTTTTGTTACATGTCTATCAATAGCTTAACAAGTAGAGCACTTCCCTGCAATGTAGAAGGCCCATGGTTCAAATCCTATGGTCTGAGAAACTGAGTAAATTCTTAATTAAAGTGTGAAATAATGTATGCAATGGAGAACATTCTTGCAAACATGATTTATTTTACCGGCTACAACTTTTAATTTTATATTTATTTTCCAATGTTTTGCAGATGTTAATCACATAATCTTTCATTTATCATGCATTTCAATGTACAATATGCATTGGCCAGATACAGTGAAAGTACAATAACATACACGCATTTACAATGTGAATATTATAATATAGTCAGAATAGGATTAGGGTTAGATTACACTGTTATGTTGTTGTATTACTTCTGGAGTTACCATGGAAACAATCATATCATTGTATTGTATTCAACATTACCAAGACAAATTCCATATTAACACTTAGAGAACATATTAGCACCTGTAAAAGTGTGTGAAAAAAATATACTTTATGTACAATGTAATCCAAGAAATTACAAAAATGTGTGCACAATTAAAATGTATTTGTCCAATATTGGGCAAAACATGATCTTCTAAAGAGGCGGATTATATTCTGCCTGAGTTCATGGGTTTTGAATCCATATATAAGTGGATTGAGTACTGGAGGAAATACAATAACTGATACTCCTAGAGCTCTTCTCAGGTATGGGGACACACTCTCAAATCTGTGAGAGATTAAAGCGATGGCAGTATTGAGCTCTAAGAATAAAAAAACAATTAGATGTGTACCACAAGTTTGAAGAGCTTTCCCCCTCGCATTTGACTGCTTAGTCATAATACAAGTCACCAATATCTGGATGTATGTGTATATAACTATAAACAGTGATCCACCTTGGATTAATACGATAGTGAATAAGCCATAGTAGTTATTTATGGTACTGTCTTCGCAGACTAGTTTCATTAAAGAGGGATTGTTGCAGTATACATCCACTATTCTATTCATACAAATTTTAAACCGTGCAAAAAGACCTAAAAGCACAACCATCAAAGAGATGGTACAGAACCAAATCGCAACGACAATTTTTATTAAAATATTTGACGTCATGATAGAATTGTACCGAAGAGGCATGCATATAGCGATATACCTGTCATAGGCCATCGCAGTTAGAAACATTAAGTTCCCTGTACCATAGATGTGAACCAACAGAGCCTGGAGAAAACACCCAGGGTAGGAAATAGAGCGGTTCTTGGACACAATGCTGTGTACAAGCTGAGGTAGAAAAGCAGTGGCTCCAATGATGTCCATTATTGGCAGGTTTAGCAGCAGGATGAACATGGGCTTATGCAAACTCTTTGTGAAGATGATCGTTGTTAACACTAACGTATTACAGAACAAAATAATGACATATGCAAGAGTTCCAAAAAGAAAAGCAGGATAGATGTGGCCAGGATGTAGGTTTAATGATTCCATCTTCAGTTCCGTTTTCCAGTTACCGGGAGTATCATTTATGTTCATGATTATATGTTCTTAGTATTCCTGGAAAAATAAAGGCAAGTTAAAATATGTTCTCTGAATTAGATTTTACACGTACTCCCACCAAAAACACAGCTCTAGATGAATCATGCTAACTCAAACGTAAGTTATCTACCTTTCCTTAGTATCTTACCTGTTAGTGGGTAGAACCTCTGTCATCTACTCATAGATGCAATGTATGTACAGTACAAATGGGCAGCTCTTTAATAGGCATTGAATTTGCAGGAACACCCAAGAGATTATGCAAGGTAGCCTGCTTGGCTGTATTATAATATGGAAAGAAAAAAAGAAGTATGCATAGCCCAAATACAATTGTAAACACCTTAATACAAAATATAATTGCAAGCTAATTTATTTTGTGAAATAATACTTTATGATCAATGTATCAAGCTAACTAACAAATTTAATGTCATAAGTAAATTTGCTAGCTAGTATATATTAACAGTATTTTGGTACCCTCATCTCATCAAGTTTTTTCTCTTTAATTTTGGATACACACACACTCACTATATAAAACACTTTGAGTGCCTTCAAAGTGCAGTCCCTATATAAATGCAATGAATTATTATTTATTTTAAATTACTGTTTATTTGTATATAGTATTTACTATAGTAGTATAGTCAATTACATTTTTAATACACAGCCAGAATCAAATCCAGTAACCCTTACAGCCATGTAGTTCTGGTTAAAATAAACTTGAAGAAAAATTATCATATTTTAGTATTGGATTAATTTACTTGATGCCTGAATAGAAACAGGCCCCCTCTCACACATTCAGAGCTAAATAAAGACCCCCTTATTCAATACTGTTCTCAATAACAACAAAACAACTGACACAGACACCCACATAATCTTATTTGTAGTCAAATGTTTAATATGAAATACATAGTTATATTATTACAAACGTATCAGTTTAAATCCTAATTGTGAAAAAGCCAAAAATCAATCACAAAATCATTAATCATCAAGTTAAATTACATTAATCGTTTCATACTATATGTTCAAATGTACATTCGTACAGCGCTCGAAGTGGAAAAAAATAAGTGCCGGTACTCAGTGACGGACTGGGAACAAAATTCGGCCCTGGCAATTTTCTCCTGGACTGGCCCACCACAGGAACGACGGCCACTGGGGGGTTTGCGCGATTGTGGTGGTTATATGGATATTGTCCCCATCACTTCTAAAACAAAACTGACGCCCTTTGTCAAAGGATTTATCTTTATCTGTCTTGTACCTGAAGCGGTGCATCTCTTGTAAAATGTCACGCAGAGTCCAAAAATGTACAGTTGGTGTTGTGAATGTTGAACTGAGCGTTTCGAAGCCACGCCCACTTCCTTTCAAAGTGGCTGTTTTACCAATATGTCCGCCGGATATGTTTGAATTTTTAAACTTTTGAGTCAGACTGATTTGACTTCATGCCAGGTGAGGCTGTAAACCAACTGCCAATCCCACAAACTCCACATCCACACAGGGAGTTTAACCCTGACCTTGTGCCCAACAGGAGTTTGTCAATCTTCAGTTTTGATCAGTTTTGTTAAGGAGGTCTTTGTTTCCTCTTTAGGTTTTCTGCCATGCTTTGTTCTTTGGTCTTTTCCTTTGGTCCACAATCCGTCTTAATCTTCATCCAGATGCTCCCCCCCCCCCCCCTCCCCAGGGTTTCAGCACCGAACGTCGAGAGACTTTTTCAAAGAGGGCCGCGTGGCTGGAAGTTTAACATTTTTAATTTGCTCTTGATTACGCTTCTAAAATATGTGCTTATCTGCCGTCTGGCTGTGCGGCGGTTCACAGCTCCGGTCTTCCCAAGCTTCCTGGCAGCGAGGCGCTTCGTGTCTTTAGACGTTTTTAATGGCTCCCATGGGGGAGACCTCCAGTAAAGTGAGTCAATTGAGAAAACAAAGATTGTAAACCATTTACCTCCGTATTTCATACATACAATATTAATTATTCTGTGAGATCTCCACTAGGAAAGCGTTGTAGAACAGTAGACATGCCAGTAGTGGACAGTAAAGGCGTAACCATCACTGCCAGCCTGCTTTCAAAGTGATCAAAGATCCCTTTGAAGAAAGTAGTAACACTCACAATCACAAATAATTGTGATTTTGGTCGGCTGTGTATTTATTTGTGTCTGCACTTTTAGTATTCCTGCATCTTTATTCATCACAAGGTGAGATTGCTCCCAGAGACCTGTGGTTACTGACAGATTAACAGACGCCGTCCATGCCTCCAATCCTCACCGCAACATGGATTAAGACACAAGCACACACACACTCCAGTATTAACACACACGTAGCACTCACACTCCAGTATTAACACACACACTCCAGTATTAACACACACGTAGCACTCACACTCCAGTATTAACACACACGTAGCACACACACACTCCAGTATTAACACACACGTAGCACACACACACTCCAGTATTAACACATGTAGCACACACACACTCCAGTATTAACACACACACACTCCAGTATTAACACACACACACACACTCCAGTATTAACACACACGTAGCACACACACTCCAGTATTAACACACACCTAGCGCACACACACACTCAGTATTAACACACACGTAGCACACACACACTCCAGTATTAACACACACGTAGCACACACACTCCAGTATTAACACACACCTAGCACACACACACACTCCAGTATTAACACACACGTAGCACACACACTCCAGTATTAACACTCACGTAGCACACACACACTCCAGTATTAACACACACGTAGCGCCAAGGGCGTCATCAGCTTTTTTGAGAGTGGGGGGGGACATATTTTGACGAGGGGTCTGGGGGTCCTCCCCCAGAAAAATGTGAAAGAAGTAGATGCAATTTCCCGCATTCTGGTGCATTTTACCATTTTTTTAGATTTAAAATGATCTTCCTCTTTCATTGATTTTCCTTGGAGCTGGCATGGTCTGCAATTACTGACTACTATTACGTCTGGTGTAATACACAGAGGACTGACACTGACAACTTTTTTGACACTTTATTCTCTTAATGAGAGCAAAATATGAGGATTAAAAAAATCTTAGAGTGAATTGCTTCAATTTTTTTTACAAATTGCTTTACAAATTACAAATTGCTTTATTTGTTTAGGCTCCAAGCCTAAACAAATAAAGGCAAAACCGAGAATAATATCTGACTATTTAAAAAAACCCCGCCTTACTTAAGATGGCTTTAATAGCCTATCAGATTAATTTCATGAACCCACATGTAAAATTAAGAGTCGGCACCATAATAAGTCCACATTTTATAACATGCTGTTAAAAAAGGTTTTCAATAAGGCAGACATTAGGCATGTTTGTATTTGTTAAACACAGTCTGTATACAGATGAGACAGTGTTTACACATTACAGTGACTGACTTCAGCCCAACTGTTGGGTAAAAAGCATGACCTGGCTCCAACACAGACCTAGAAAATATTTCACCACACGGTGGCACGCATTCCCAACCATATGTTCCCAACAGTGTTAAAAACGTTGCATTGTTGGAACAAAATTACTAGAAAATATAACACAAATTCATATCGTTTATGAATTTACAAATACATATTTTTTCCTGTTTTATATTTATATATTTATTCCATATTTCATGTATTTATGAAGCGTCAACATACACGTCATTTCCGGGGTTCAAACCCTGTCTTTTCCGGTTGCCCGCGATTTTTTGAAAACAACTCGCTGATTTACGGAGAAAATATACTCATAAGGTGCGTATTTTGACGTTATACTATATCGGTAGTATAGTATAGTATAGTATAGTATAGTATAGTATAGTATAGTATAGTATAATGCAGACAATGATTGTAAAGGCAATAGCGTATGTTAATCAGAACACCAACAGTCATCGTCTATGTAACGTTAGTGAAGCTTTCTTAAAATGCCCTTCTGTTGTTGTGTATTATATGTTAGTATTGTATTATATTATTAGGTAGTCGGCATATTGAGAGCAATATGACATTCCTCTATGAGATAATATGTTGTTGGGTTAGGGTAATCCTTGTACTGTTTGTATATATCTTATATATAGAGTATGAGCACAATATGTTACCACCACGGATGTCTGGGGACGAAACTTTTTAACCACTTTCTAGCTAACGTTAATGCTCAACTATACTGTCTTTAAACCTTTAATACTCAACTATACTGTCTTTAAACCTTTAATACTCAACTATACTTTCTATAAACCTTTAATACTCAACTATACTGGTCTTTTAACCTAGAATACTCAACTATACTGTCTTTAAACCTTTAATACTCAACTATACTGTCTTTAAACCTTTAATACTCAACTATACTGGTCTTTTAACCTAGAATACTCAACTATACTGGTCTTTAAACATTCATTACTCAACTATACTGGTCTTTTAACCTAGAATACTAAACTATACTGGTCGTTTAACCTTTATTACTCAACTATACTGGTCTTTAAACCTTTAATACTGAACTATACTGGTCTTTTAACCTTTAATACTAAACTATACTGGTCTTTTAACCTTTAATACTAAACTATACTGGTAATTCAATAAATAAATAGTCTATATAAAATAACAACATGGTAAAGCCTATTTTTGTTTTTTGAGTTAAATACTTGACATAATCGATATCTAGTCTTATATCAGAATATTGATATGAGAGAGACAGAGTGAGAGAGAGTGAGAGAGAGAGAGAGAGAGGTTTCGTATTAGTAAGTGGTTAAAAGAGTTTAGTTTCATCCCCAGCCATCTTTGGTGTGACTCCATAGCGACTTGTGATCATGTTCATAGGAGCATGAAAGACTAGTTGTATGGGGCTGATGTTAACATGGGTATACATCACATCACATATACCATAACCATGGACGATCATAATTCTGTATAAAAGACCACATTTCTTTGTCCTAATGAATAGTGCAGATCTGTAAATAATCAATGAACAATTTGTTGCAACCACAGATTATCACCATGGCTTCTATTAAAGACCCTCATGTCATCGACTGGTTCCGAGGTACAATGGAAGAAATCCACAACAAACTGCTGGTCCAGACCTCCGGGAAGATCACTGAGACTGCTGTGGAGTTATGCCAGTCCCATAAACTATTCCTGAAGTCTGCAGTTGGTATGGCTGACATGTTTCTGTGTTAGTTGAACTGTAACATTGTCTCTGTTGGAAGGAGCCGCTATGAAAGTGACACTCGTAATATTCCTAATGAGACCGGCATTATAACGTATGGTCAAGTGTGTTTTTAAGTATGTTTTAAATAACGCTTTTGTCGTCTTTGTCAAGCATAGTTCATCTGCTCTAGTGAATTAATGAATCTACTCTGTGTGGTTTACTTTACAGATACCTGCGCCAAGAAATGTGAGGATGACGGCACGCTGTTTGAAACCATACAGACATACAAAAAGGGTGGGTGTCGATCATGCTATATCCAGTATGTTCAATACTTTAAGGAGAACCTTCTATATACAGTAAGCTTAATACATAAATAGTGTTAAGGAGAACCTTCTATATACAGTATGATTAATTCATAAATGTTGTTAAGGAGAACCATCAGCTTCTGGGTTAGGGTTAGGTCACCCTAACCTTGTCAGCATATTGCACTGATGACAATGAGGCTGTGCTATTAATACACGCTCCTATGCTGGTAAGACAGCCCAATTCTAACCCTAACATGTTCAACGTAAGAAAGAATATTGAATGTGTGAACAAGGTGGACACATCTGGTGGGTGTCTTGAAAAGTGCTATATAAATGCAGTGAATGATTCTTGTTATCATCATTATACATGAACATGAAGCTCACATTGATGTGATGGTTGTTTGTCCCAGACCTAGGACAGAAAACAGTGCTCATGAAGGAGAAGAGGGAGGCCCTTTCCCAAAGCCAGTGTGAGGTGGAGCAGAAACTGTCCCAGAAGGAGGACATCACCCTGAAGATAGAGAAGCTCAGAGAAGAACAGGCCAAGAGGAGGGACTGTGAGTCCGTCTCCACCATATTAAGCAGCTTTCTAATCTTCAATGTTTAAAGTATATTGGTTTTATTTTGATACAAATGTAGCTTTGACAATGGGGGACAGTTGTATATATCTACCAAAGTTTTAATGCTCGCCTCCCGTGTGTTTTTTCTTCTGTTGCGTCAGTGGTTGTGTCTCAACACAGAGCCAACAAGGACAGGCTAAAGAATCTGGAGAAAGCCAAGCGGGTTTTTCAGGAACACTTGGGCTTGGAAATTAGAAGAACCCACGGTGCGGAACTACATCTTTATGAGGGCTTTTTTATATATATATATACACAATATATGTTTCATAACAGCCTTTATCTAACTTTCTGTCCACTTTGGATAGGTTTGCAAAATGCATATTCTTATTAGATAACGATGACAATAGATGCATTAATAATTATATATGATGCATATATATTATATTGTAATAATATTTTTCTATTTGTTTTTTCGAAAGGTGAAAAGCTGCAGTTTATTTTCCAGAATGTGAACCCTGCAAGTCTAGACAACGCATACACCTTTACAATGGGGATCAAGGCAGACGGGTCCTATCACAGTATGTTCATTTATTTATTTCATGTCTAAATCTGAACTCACCATTGCACCTTGTCAATATAAAATGGATTATTCAAATTCAAACTTGGATGATGACTAATGGTGTATTATTCACTCATGTCGTGTCCAGTGACCCGGTACTAGTGGTGTAGTATTCACTCAGTTATGTCCAGCTTCCCCTTACTATTGGTCTCTCATTCACTCAGTCATGTCCAGTGACCCGGTGTTGCAGTCCTTGGAGACCCTGGAGAAACGGCTCCACGAGACCAATAACATCTCAGCCTTCTTGGCTAACGTCAGGAAGGAGTTTGTTGCCCAGGCGCGCTCCTAGAGCACGCTTCTATAACACGCTCCTACAACACGCTTCTAGAACTCGCGGTGGAAAAGAGGACATGGTGCAGTGATGTAAGGCCCCGGGCGAATGCTTCCAAACACATTTATAATCCAGTGAGTGGCTCCCAGACAGACCAGAACTGAAAACATTCATCCTCTTGTAATTCCCATTACTGATTTTTGAACTAGAAAATGTCTGTTTGTAAAACATTGTAAGCAGTGTGTATATATTATGTGTGTGTGTGTGTGTGTGTGTGTGTGTGTGTCTATATTATGTTCACATTTCACTGGTGTTTATTGTATTATTAATAAAGCTTTTGGTTCCTAGTTTTTTTTTTTTTTTTTTTTGGGTGAGAACAAGGCTCATTAGGCTCATTATGAGGTCATTTGAAGTCATTCTCTATATTTCATGGACTAATGAGAACATAATATAATACCGTAATAATATGATACTAATGTATCCATCCTTTTTTTTAATGAAATACTGCAGTGACACATTTTGCTTTCATTTTCCCCCAAAACAATTCCAGCAGACGTAGACAATGTAGAAATACAGAACTAAACACAGATGTCCAGGACCTCAAACGAGGGGTGCACGATATATCATCTCAGCATAGAGGGGTGCACGATATATCATCTCAGCATAGAGGGGTGCACGATATAATAATCACAGCATTGATACGCAGGTCACGTCATGCCAGAACTCTTGTTCCTTGATATAAAATGGAAGCTGGCAGGAATGACCGAAGAAAAACGCTTTAAGGTATTATCTTTTAAACAATGCTGTACAGTCTGAGCATTTCATTCACATTTGCAAAGGAAAAATATAAAATCTGAATAAAAAAAGTTTATTTTGTTTTAATTAGATTTATATAGACATAATTTCATTAATAGACATCACATTGTCACCACAGTTGAGCAGTAAATGATCAATTACAGAATAATTAACAAGCATAGCGAGGTCTGGCGCCTTCTGTCGTGTCAGGTGATTTGCTAATAAAACAAAATGATAAATAGCATCCACAGGACGCTTGGCAGTGTTCCTCAGGTATCATATGTGTGATGTCATACGTCTAAGACAGGAAGCTCCTCCATGTAGGTGGATGGGAAGTGGCCGCTCCGCCCGCCGAGCTCGCCAAACCACCAGCCGTTCGCTTCCTTCCTGTAGATCTCCACAACGTCTCCTGTAAGAAAAACCCATTATCTGTGAGACTAATGGAGACATTATCCAAGACGGTTTCCACAGTCTTTCATCGTTAGTACGTTCCAAGACTGATAAGAGGAATACTGTATTGAACAATGTAAATTGAGAAAAGTTAATTATCTTACTTTCAACATGGAACGTATTGCTCATTTTACTGCACTTAATATCTGGTGGGTCCTCGGACATAAAGTACCTTCACAGTGGTTCACGGCCTGACCCAAGCTGATTATACAAATCCACAAAAACATAGTGGAATAAATACTTGCCCACTCTCAGGCTGAGTTGGTCATGTTGATCAGTGCTGAAGTCATACAGTGCCTTGCATTGGCCTATACTGCTCCACTCTGCACCTGTTTCACCTATGAATCATAACACATTCCATAATATAAATATAAAATAAAAATAATTATTTGTAATACTGGAATGTAAGTGTGTCACCTTTTTGAGCATCATGGTCTCTGCTGGGAGGGTCGGTGGACAGTACAGCAGCAGGGTTAGGCTCAGGGGCTCCCTGATCAGGCTCGGCAGGGTTAGGCTCCACGCCTTGCTCCTTCACAGTCTGAACGGGCCCCTTGTAAATGATGGAGGCCCTCAGGGACTGACGAGTTCTGGTGGACGTTCTTCTCATTTTCACTGGACGGGTCAGTTGAATTACACTATGCTCACAGTCCTTCAGGAAGAAAACAGATTTAATAATTTACTGTGAGTAGGTGAACAATTACCAAGGGAACAGACCAATAAATAATAATAAATTATTGAGTCATGTGTAATAGTCAGAATGTAATACAAATGGATTCGTTTTTTTTCCAACTAGAGATGTTGTCATACAGTTCGGACCTTATCTTTCCAACTAGAGATTCTGTCATACATTTCGGACCTTATCTTTCCAACTAGAGATGCTGTCGTACAGTTCGGACCTTATCTTTCCAACGAGAGATGCTGTCGTGGAAACGATGCTTTGACCTGGGCTTTCCCTCCAGCTCCGACAGGGACAAGGACAGTTTGTAATGAGTGGCTTCAAGGAGGTCCAGTTTCAGGGTTGTCTAAAAGTCACAGAACAAATACATATAATTATAGATCCAGAAGGCTACTACTTCTACTATGTTATAGCAGAACTTCTATAACTTCCACAATATTTACAGTTTTACTGTGGATCTCTCCCCATCATTTCCCCTTGAATTTTGCTTGTCCACGGCATTCACACTGTCTGTCTGAGCTTGTGGGCCCTCAGTGATTCTCATGCGTTTCTCTGTCAGTTCTGCAAGCTGACAGATTTCGACTGCTGAAGGTAACATCAGGTCTCCTTCACACAGCTGGTGCCCTCACTTGCAACGCTTAGCACGAGCCTGTCTCAAATCAGTTCGTCCTTTACCTCTCGGTACTAACATGATGATAGATAACATTTTTTAGATAACCGGCATGAAGTAACCTCCCAAAGCATTCAAGACAGCATCAGGGTCTTTCTTGTGTTCCTCGGTCAATGCAAGGCTGTGCATGTAAATATGACGCCACTCGTTACCCATTAGCCGTCTCAGCGAGGCTGCCTTAACTTCCTTTGACTTCTCTTGTAGACCCGTTGCCAGCAAAAAGTCCTTGAACTCCACCCAAAAAACCTCCTGATTTGTTGCTAAATAAGAATATGCAGTGTGAAAAGCATATTACTTACCCTAAAATTAACCCTAAAACTAACCCTAATAGTAATGACTTGGCAAGAAAATGTCTACATTTTTACAAAGAAGAAGTCTGTTACCTCGTCAAGCAGCTGATCGGTTTCCTCCAAGTTCTTCTGGTTTGAAAAGGATGGGTTATCAGCATAGCTTTTCATCAGTTTTTGTAGTCCTGTCATGAACAGATAACACAATTTAAAACCAATTTCAAAAGGATACTTATTCTTGGCACATTCCTGTACCTATCTACTTTGGACCAAAAGAGAAGATTAATGAATCAGTGATTAAGGGTATCATCAACCAGTCAGCTAATAGATTCACCCTCGCAGTCTTTCTCGGTCTTCACAACGCTGTCTTCCAGTCGTTGGAGTTTCACCTTGATTGCGTCTCTCCTTCTGTCCTTCCCCATCAGTGATTTGCTGTCCTCCTCCTAATGCATAGGCATGACAAGAGTATGTTAAGTGTTCTATATTTGTTCCCTGAAAACCCCTCAGTGACATCACATCATGGGGACATGTACCACTCAAGGTCTCTTAGTCTAGCATCGTATAGGGGTGTTTAGTAACTAGGGGTGACATCACCTGTCTCTCTGTCTCTCTGTACTATGGTAGAGGAGCTATGGTCATCGAATATAAAAACTAAACAAATTAAATGGTCCTGCTCATTCACGGGTACCAGGGATTGGAGAGGGTCACAGTTCCAATGAGATTTATTTTATTTATCTATTTCATTGAATGGAGAAAAGGATGAAAGCCGCAGCGGCCTTACAAAATAGTCAGCCATCAAAAAGTCAGCCTTGTTCTCTTGGGCTGTGGCACTGGTCTCCTTTATCAGGGCCTGGATGTCCTTCTGCAGGTCCACTCTCAGCATCGCCTGCTCGAGCCCCCTCTGACCCTTGGGTGGACGACGGAGTGAGTGAGTAAATGAATGAGTACATTTTATCCATCTATATGCAGCCAAAGTTCAAAAATCCACAATATGATTGTAACCCTAGCCCTAACCCTAACCCCAACCCTAGCCCTAACCCTAATATGACACCTTTTAACATTAGGGTGAGTGGTAGTTATTCAAGAATGGCTCATCTTGGTTATTACCCCGAACCCTAACCCTAATATGAAACCCTAACCCTAATAGGACACCCTTTAACATTAGGGTGAGTGGTGGTTAGTTTTTCTTTAATAACTTTTTTCTGAAGGGCAGAAAGACTCAGATGTCACCAATGTCTCTGATTGTTTATGGTGAAGCTGAACATGCCAGTCTTGTTCCTGAGTCATTGCGACCTTCCGTTCCAAAACCCTAACCCTAATCGTAGCCCTAACCCTAGCCTTAACCCTAACCCTAACCCATTCTCACGTGTACGAGGGTCTGTCCAAAGCTCGACATGTGAAGGTTGTATCTGTCCAGGGTGTTGCTCAACAGCTCCAGACGCTGCTTCTCCATCTCCTGGATGATCTGAAAGGGGGAATGAGGTTTATATACGTCGAATGGGAAGTATTTTCCCTCATTTACTGTCTGGTATTAATAAAGTACCTGATCCCCCTGTGAAAGCCAGTATTCAAGTGGCCCTTGCCCCTAACCCCAACCCAAGGTATGCTGTCTCCCTAGCAGCCCACCTGAACTCTGACCTCTACTTGAACGTGTGTTTGTGTGTACTGATTCCGATACTGGGTGCACAAAAAAGCCAATTTACTTGGCAGTATGTTGACCCTAACCCTACATGACGTCTTTGACCCCTGACCCCACCTTACCTAATTCCCAGATGTTCTCATCTCACCTAACCCTAACCCAGGACTCCCCCCCCCCCCCCACCTGGTTGCAGTTCTTCAACGTGTTCTCCCACTTGAGTCGGATCTGATGACCCTCCATGTTCCTGTTGAAGTATTCCTCATCCAGTTTGGTCTGGATCTCTGCTGACTTGCTCAGTCTGTTGAGCATCTGTACGAGACAACACGTAACATACATGTAGCATGACCACTAACTAACCCTAACATGTAACATACATGTAGCATGACCGTGTAGCATGACAGTCCATCAAACAGGTAACAAACATTTTCTTACAGTACAGAAACATAAAAAATCCCAGAGAAGAAACTCTAACTACTAAATACTCAGCAGTCATTTGACCATGTCCAAAGTGACCATACAGGTCATTCTGGAGCAGGTAGGGGTTAGGACATGTGCCGGTCATTAAGGAGCAGGTAGGGGTTAGGACATGTACCGGTCATTAAGGAGCAGGTAGGGGTTAGGACATGTGCCGGTCATTAAGGAGCAGGTAGGGGTTAGGACATGTACTGGTCATTAAGGAGCAGGTAGGGGTTAGGACATGTACCGGTCATTCAGGAGCAGGTAGGGGTTAGGACATGTACTGGTCATTAAGGAGCAGGTAGGGGTTAGGACATGTGCTGGTCATTAAGGAGCAGGTAGGGGTTAGGACATGTACCGGTCATTAAGGAGCAGGTAGGGGTTAGGACATGTACCGGTCATTAAGGAGCCATATTTTCCAAATATGTGATGGTGTTGAGAAGATTGGGAGTGATGTGATGTAAAGTGATCATGGGGAGGTGGTATTAATTTACCTTTTGTTTCTCCTTTTCAGTGCAAATGTGCTTGTTGTTTTCCACAAAGTTGAAGAGCGCCTCATGTTCTCGTGTTACCCCGAGCAGTTTCTTCTTCATCTGTTTAAATGAGGAGGAACATCAGGAGGAAGCACACACATGACGGTAGAAAACATAGAAATCTTAAATCTGATTTTATATGATATGAGATGTACTGATACTGATAAAGCTAGCAAACTCTTTCAGGAGAAAACTATTTTCACAAAGCAGGAATTATATTATCATCCCTGTTGAAACATATGTTTATGATATTTATGATTTGAGCACTTTAATGTAATTTTCCTGTGACAACAGTAAAGGCCAAGACTTTATTAGACTAAAAGCATATTTTGGCAACATCACTTCTAAACCGTACACACATAATAACAATTAAATGTGAAACCTTCAGTTGCTCGTTCCAGTTGGCCATCACCAGTTTTCCTGTTTTCTCGACATGATTGTCAAGCTTTGATGACATCATCAAGAACGACAGACAAACGTAACAGAAACAATAATAGAGACATAAGGTATAGGATAAAAGATATTCGGTAAAGATCATGAGATAAGAAGGTTTTATGAATGCATGAATCACATACAGGCCTCTTTCTTTTATTGTGCTCGTCTAAAACTTGCCGTAATTCCAGGACAGCTTCTTGCTGAAAAGCATTTCCCAGAGTTCTGGAAGAGCACATGGAGTTGGATCGGTTATGCTTGGGGTGTGTTAGGGTTGGGATTAGGGTGGGTGTGTTAGGGTTGGGATTAGGGTGGGTGTGTTAGGGTTGGGATTAGGGTGGGTG
>JAOPJH010000076.1:60063-73523 GCA_027122575.1 Merluccius polylepis
TTATTATTATTATTATTATTATTATTATTATTATTATTATTATTATTATTATTATTATTATTATTATTATTACCAATTTATTGGAAATAGTATATACGGTTATATATATTATAAATACAATATTTCCAAGATCATTTTTACTAGGTAGCACACCAGGTGCTAGAAAAATGCAATTGTAAAAATGTCGACAGAGAAAAATCCAGACACAATAAAACAAAACAAACGATTAGATTGAAATTGCCACTCTCTCCCAAAACTTTTTTTTACAATAGAAAAACTAAATAAAAGAAATGTATTGAAGGGCTAAAATAAATGTTCAGCTCATTGGATGGCAGGTTAAGATGATTCAACAAAATCACAGGGTTGAATTGCCTAATTATTTTTATCCATGACAAATTCTGGGTCAAATTAAATAGTTAATTAACATTAGGTTATGTATTATAAGATATATGAATTCCCTGTTACCTTGTTGAGCTATGCCTACAAAGATACTGGCCTGGAAATATTTGCCGTTTTCTAGCTGGTTTCAACCTTGGGGGCTCTCTATGATGAGGTAAAGTGATAAATTCATTTCAGATATATAAAAAATGACAAATGGACTATTAACAGAAAAAAATGGGCGTTTTCTGTGTTAATAGTCTGAATAGTCAAATAATCATTTAGTCTGTCAATTCAAGTAAGAAGTAATGTTTGCAGTTTACAAACTGCAAATGGTTTGACTCGTGTTTCCCTAAACAGGCTGTAAACAACACGAGATAATATCACACAATACACTGTTTAGTCACTGGCGATTTACAGTTGATTTAAACTGCTACATTATATTACGTACTACTGTACTGACAGATGGAGACCAATTGTAATGTATTTTGCATAATAAGGAAGTCAGCTGTTTGTTAAATTGCAGCATTCCATTGAATGTCTACCTGTATGTTCCATTACTGTATTCTACTCTCTAACCCTATAGCACTTACTTACCTCACACTTTACACACCCATATGCACACAATTTACATGTATGTACATTTTACCCTCTCACATATTCCTTCTGTCCACGTTCTCTTCTCTAACACTTAACCATATTACCTTCTACCACGTTCTCTTCTTTTACAATCACAATAGCTTAACTACAAACCTCACTGTCCCCTGCTGACTCCAATCCTTTTTATTTGTTTGTCAAATCTATCTGGAAGGTCTCGCCCCTTTCAAATGACACTTCTGGGGACCGCCTTCCTGTGCTGGTGCTTGGGGGATGTTGGGGGGTTGTCTGGAGGGGGCCATTGTGGTTTAGTGAGCTGAATGTCTTCCTCTATTTTGAAGCCTTTCATTGGGGGGTCTGCTTGGGGGGGCCAAACCACAGACATCTTACTTGCGTTTGGTTTGGTGTCATCCAATAAATGTGCTGAATCCAGGCTGCTAACTGAATATCTCCAGTCATCTTGGTCTGGAGAGCGGAGAGGAACAGCAGGCTGCCCAAGCCTGTCAGTGTTCCCCTTGGACTTGATGAGCTGTTTATAATGGACCAGGCAGTACAAATGTCCATGGAGAGAGATAGAGTTGCCAAGGCTGAAAAAAACCCACAATAAAACATCACAGCATGGATGACGCTACAATTCTGTTAAACTAATCAATCAAACTTTATATCATGTTTTTGTCACTGTGCAAAACTGCAATAAAATGCTACACAAGGAAAATGACACAAGAAATAAAATAAAAACAATCACAGAAATTCAAGTGTGAGATTTAAACAATAATACACTACTTGATTGAAGGAAAGGTGACCTAAAAAGGTATGTTTTAAGAATTTGTTTGAACAAATTTTTAAATATTGCAACACCTTTTGTTTGATTATATGCAGACGAGGTGATGCATTTACCTTAATATACTGGAGCAGTGTTCACAGCAGAAGCAGGATTTATGGTACTTTTTTCTGTCCATGATCAGCGCATCCATGGGGTAAACCCTCCTCCGACATACTGTACATAGCTCTGACTTCGGAACCCGAATCTTTTAGAAAGAAGAAAGACATGTTCAGGTTATTCACTTATTTCTTAACAACATCAAGCAGATACAAAGGTTACAATGTTAGATTTGACTTTTTCACCATAGCTGTTAAGTTTTCTTATAAATCTGCAATATAAAGCAAAAATAATGACTGACAATTATTTAAAAAAGAAACCTTTATAGAGACCCTGCAATGACCCTGCCTAGCAACCTGCCTAGAAACCACCAATAAATGGAAAAGTAATCATACTAATTTTACCAAGTTACTAGGCAATTGCCAAGTTAATTGGCTAATTCTCCTCCAAAAGCCTTCATGCCCATGCCCATTTCTCATGATTATTTTTATTTTTATTTTTATTATTATTATTATTATTATGCTATTTAAGGATACCATTGGAAGCAGTACAAACACATGTATTATTCCATGACCCAAAAAGCATTTTTCACTTTTTTCTGCACACTATTAGTTCTAGGAAATATTCAGAGACAATAAAACCCATAAATTTCACACTGTTATTGTTTCAACAAAAAAAAAGTCCAATGCAAAACATGCAAATGGTTTTCTGAGAACGTCCATCCATTCCTATTACATGCCATTAGTTGTTTTTTCCGCCATGCTGCTGAGAAGTTTACCAGATAGTGAAGAGTCTGTCAGTTGCATCACGACTTGCGATGTTTTCTCCTCAGTGACACTGTAGCCCAGACTCTTGAAGACCGTCTCGCTTTCTGTCCACGTCTTTTGGAAGTTCTTCAGCAGTTCCTCTGTGGAAGCCTCGTCATAGGTCTCCATTGGCTTTGCAGCCTTCCTCTTGACTACATCGGCGTAAGAGAAAGGAACCTTTGTGTCCAATAATGTCTCAGAGGATTCCGAGACCGTTTTCATGGTCTTGGTTCCCACCGTCTTGTTACCGAAGTGGTCGACGTTTGAGAAGTGCTCTGTGGTTATGCTGGTTTCAGAGAAGCCTGTTGGTTCGGATGACTCCCCATGTGAAGGAACAGGGGTGTTCTGCCGTGAACTCTCCCTTGACCGCTGATGGTTCTGAGACCTGGGTCTGTCTATTGTTGAGCTCAATACCAACACCTCCTGATGACTTTTCTCTGCTGTGAGCAAGGAACTCTGCTGGTCCAGTTTGAACACATTCTTAATCGCCTGGATGTCAAACACAGGCAGTTCCTGTTGTAGAAGGTCAATATTTGCTGTTTTGTCAGCTTTAGTGGCTTCCGTCTCATTACCGAGGCGTTTTGAGAGTGTGATTGGTTCTTTTCTGGTGTAGACTTGTTCTTCTGGTATCTCAAATCGGTTGACAAGACCAGATAAATCCACCCTGGGAGGCTCATCCATTTCTTTCTCCTCATGTCCCACATCATAGTCCTGTACCTCTGGCCCCAAGCGTTCTGGAATATCAATCGGTTTCTTCCTCACGTAGGTCTTATTTTTTTCAGCTTTCTGAGCCTCTTCAAAAAGCACTTTCTTGTCTTTTACAGATAAAACCACTTGCTCTGATGTCAGAACAGCATCCTGCTCAATGTCCTGGAATGACAAATCCATCTCTAGAGTTGACTCAGGCACACTTACATCTACACTTTTATCCCCAGCAGTATTATTGATCTTTTCTATGTTTACAGGTGTAAGATCAGCCTTTGGTAGATCATCAACAGGCTTTTCCTCTTCCTTTTCCTTTTCTACTTTCTTTTCATTCTTACATTCAGCTTTGTTATCCAATGTCTCTGAGACCACCATGGTTTGAGACTCGATCTTGATTTGCCGGTGGAATGATGCAGGAGATTCCACAATCTCAGACTTCTTCTCCATCACCTGCTGGGATTGCAGAATAGGAGGTGGCGTCACACCGCGCGATAGCTTGGCTGTTGTGTCCTTCAGCCGAGCCAAACTTTCAACTCGGTCAAAAGTAGGTGATGGCGTTATTCTGGTGATGCGCGACGTGGGGGTAACCGACCTACGGGGCGGGGGAGTGGGGGGTGTGGCTGGTCTGTGCAGCAGGTGAGGTGATGGGGTAACTGTTTGAGGTGAGTCAGTTCTCCGCGTGGATTCAATTGTGATGAAGGTTGGCGAGGGTGGGCGGGTTCTCAGTGAGGGTGATGGAGCTCTAAGCTCAGATGACCTTCCCTGACTCGCTTCCTGTTTTCTACTTTCTTGTGATTTCTTTTGCTTGGTTCCGGTGTCAACTTTTGTGGAACCAATACTGATCTTTGATATTCTCTTTGTCACTCCAGAAGGGACCACTTTTTCACAAATAGACTCACACTCGATTTTTTCAACAGTGTCATTTCCATGCAGAAATGAAAGTTTAGCCTCTGATAGTTTCTGTAAATGTACAACAATTTCTTCAAGCCTTTGTACATTATTTTCAATTGCAGATAATTCCAAATCACATTTCTCCTCTTCACTCAGGATCCATACTGGAATCATATTGAGCAGAGTTTTCACTGATTTTGAATTAGTCTGTCCAGATTCCCTTTGTAACTCTGCTATTTGCGAGATTATTGACTGCACCTCTTGCCTCTGAGACTCCTTTGTTGTCTCTGTTGTGCACTTAAAAATATCATTTTGTTCTAAATTGCTTGTAACGGTGATAGTTAGATCCCTGCTTTCTTCTGCCTTCTGCTGATTAGATGTTAAGACTTGGGTCTGTACTTGCTTTTCAACATTAACCGTTTCCTGACACACATTCTGCTCCACTGTACTTTCTGTGACAACAACTTCCTTCTGGACCTGAATATTTCCTCCACCACTCACATCTTTACACATATTGGTCACCGTTATTGTTTCTTGGCTTTCAAGGGATTTTTCACACACTGGCGATTTTGAATCTGTAGGAGGGCTCTTTGATTCTGTGGATGCTTCTTTACTTTGACCCAACTGTGCTGCAGCTTTTGACTTTTTCGACTTCTTTTTCTTTTTTGTTCCTGATGAACTTGCTGGTTGGATTTCAGTGGCATTAATAGTAACCGTGGCAACAGAAGTGACGGTTGCAGCCACCCCCGTAGCAGAAGGAGAAGAAGTGGCGTGCAGAACGTCCTCTTCAACATCCGTTTTCACTTTGTTGACAGGTTTCTTCACCTCAACAGATTCCTTCATTTCGACAGGTTCCTTCACCTCGACGGGTTCCTTTACCTCGACAGGTTCCTTCACCTCCTCCTTCAAATCGTTCACTTGTGCGCCTCTCGTCTTCTCGTTCTCATTAGCCTTCTTGGGTTCTTTTGTCTGCTTTTCTTGCTTGTTGTTCTTCTTTGCTTTTTGGGATAACTTCCCTGTTTTTCCATTGGAGGTCTTTGCGGTTTTAACTGGAGGACCAGAGACCTCTTCTTGGGTGAGAGACTCGTCATGTTTCTTCTCAGTGTTTGACTGAGGTATTTTTGATTCCTTGTCTTTTTTCTTCTTTTTCTCAGATTCCTGTGACTTGCTCGATTTGCTGTCTTCCAGAGTATCATCTTTCTTAACTACGGTTCCAGTGCCTTTATTTTCTATCTCCTTAACATCAGTGTTGGATGTGTGGATTTGATTAGTCGTAATAGACTGGGTGGCTTGTGAGAAACCTGAAATAACATGCTTAGTAGATGTTGAAAGTGTCTGTTGTCTCACAGTAGTTACATTTGAAAAAGTCTGCTGAATAGAGCCAACCTTGCTGTCTGTTATTCCAATACACTTGGATACATCGGCGACGATCGAGTCTGGTTGAATGGTTGACACAGTCTTTTCAGCTCTGTCCTCAGTATGGTCCAAGATGTTATCTTGGCTGGAAAGCATTTCAAGGGCAGCTGTGACAGACTCGTGTATGTAGGTCGGTGTTGGAGTGGTGGGGGGCGTACTGTCCTCCTTGGACATTTTGAACTTTTCTTCTGCTTTAATTAATGGAGTGGTAAACTTAGTCATCTTGCCTCTCATGGAAGGTGGAGGAGAGGGTGGAGGTGTAAATCTCACTGGGATGTAGACTTTCTTCAATGGTCTCGGTGATTCACAGGGTGGAGGGATTTCACAAGGAACATGTTTTGTTGAGTGATTTGATTCAGTTTGGCTTACTTCCACCACAGATGTGTTGTTGGTGGTTGTAATTGTCTCTTGTGTTACCTTTTGTGTTTTACTTATATTCACCTTAGGCTCCAACTTTGGCACAGGGCATAAGATAGGTGCTTTCACTTTTCTGACGGTCATTTTCTTTGCTTTAGCTGGAGAGGGATGCTTTACTTGTGCTGGCATGTTATCTAGCTCTTGCTGAGAAGGTGGGGGTGGAAGGATGTCCTGATCATTATTTATTGGTGGAGGAGGAGGAGGGAGCTGATCAAGCTCAGGATCCCCTAATGGTGAACGAGGAGGTGAGGGCGGAGGAGGCAGATCACTTTCTGCAACCGATGGAGGTGGTGGAGGTAGAGGTAGATCGGGCTCTGGCAGACCTGGTTTGGGGAAGTGAACATCACTCTTTTTAACTTTGGTTTTAGACATCTTTATCGTGCCTTTAGGGTTTTTGTTGAGATTACGGAACTCAGTCTTCAAGGTTTTGATACCGTGGTTTTGGGTAATAGTTTTGTGTTCTACCACTGTGGTGTGCTGAGAAGACTGCTGCATAGAACACACGTGTGTGCTTTCAACTTTGGCTTCAGTGGAGGTGGTGTAATTTTCTTGTGATGCAACTTGTGATGCAGTGTTTATTTTCTGTAGATTTCCATCATTATTCTGGTTTTTATTGGAACGGCTGTGTTTCACTCTGACCTTTCTGTGAACCTTGGGAGTTTCCCGCTGTGCGGTCTCCAGCAAGGACTTGATGGTACCTTTAACATCCCCCTTAATCACCTCCTCTTTCTCCAACTGGGTTTGATCATGGTCCTCGGATAGGGATTTGATCGACATCTTGACATCCCCTTCAAGGCTTGCCCTCCTTTGCATTCTTGGTGAGGACGGGGACTCCAGGAAAAGCTGGATAGTGCCTCTGACATCTCCCTGCACATCGATTTCCTGCTGACTTGTCCACCTATCATTTGAAGCATCCTGTAGACACTGCATTGTTGTGTGAATATCACCCCTTACAATCTCTTCCTTCTCAACCTCCCTCACTGCTTGCTTCGCCTGCTCCAAAGACTTCAGAGTAGCCTTAACATCTCCAGGAATTAAATCTTCCACGACAGCTTCAATTTTGGAAGTTGCGGATTTCTCAAGAGATCTCATAGCATCTTTGATATTGCCCCGAATAATATCTGGCTTCTCAACATCTTTGTAGCGTTTTTTAGCCCTCTCCAGGCAACGCAGAGCCTTTGGTATGTCTCCTTTCACCACCTCTTCTTTTTCTATTGCTACACTCTGGTTCACAGAGTCAGAAAGCGAGCTCAAAGCAGCTTTCAAATCACCTTTGACAATCTCCTCTTTTTGAACACCTTCCAGTAAGACACTTGGCTCTGACATGAATACTTTGACTGTGCTGTAAACATCGCCAGGAACAATATCCTCCACAGTACGCCCGATTTCTGTTTGATGTTGGGAGAGGATAATTTTTGTGCTCTTGATATCGCCTCCAATAATCTGTTCTTTTTCTACCATGTCAGCGACAGACTCACAGGTTTCTACATGGAGTTGCTTTAAAAAGTCAACGGCCCCAGATTCAATGCACGTCGAGTAGAAGCGCACATTTCCCTTTTCTGTGTCATCAACTTTAATCCCAACAGCCGGATCTATATTGCTATGGCTGGATAGTTTCTGGAGAGCATTCTTTATGTCCCCTCTGATTACCCCCTCCTTTTCCAGGGTTATGTTGTCTTCCTTATTCAACAGGGAATAGATTGTCATTCTCACATCTCCCTTTTCATCCTCTTGGATGAGTATTCCATGTTTGCCTGACCCAGTGTCTGTGAAAAGATTGTTCACAGCCTCCTGGATGTCTCCTCTTAATATTTCCTCTTTTTCAACACTGCTTTCACTTGCTTGATTCAACAGTTGATGTACTGTTGAACTGATGTTACCCTTTTCCTCGGAATCTATTGTTATCTGCCTGTCACTTGTTTCCTGTCTATTCAAAAGCTTCATCATAATACTTTGCAGATCCCCCTTAATAACCTGCTCCCTTTGAATCTCTGGGGTGTCTTTGTTCATGAGTTGGTATTTGGCCATTCTTACATCACCAATTTCATCAGCTTCGATGATTACTCCCTTTGAGCTCACCATCTGTTCACTGTAAAGTTCCTCAAGGGTCCTTTTAATACTCTTACCCAGGATCTCGGTCTTTTCCACATTTGTTTCGTTAAAGTTGGTAAAGGGTGTTGTTTCAAAGAGCCAAGTGGTTGACTTCACGTCCGCTTTTGGAATTTCTTCTTGCGTGAGGGTCGCTTTACCCTCGTCAACCTCTTTGATGTGGTCAAGGGGATTTTTCTCAAAAAGCCAGACAGATTGTTTGACATCCCCCCTTGCAACTTCCTCCTTCTGAACTGTTTCAAGTAGATTTTCTGCACTCATACTTTTTATCTTATCAATCGATTGTGTTTCAAATCTCCATTTTGCTGTCCTGACATCACCTTTTTGTATTTCACTGACATTAACGGTCTTAACCGAACTCTGGGACAGGGCATCTGACTCAAAACGATGCTTGTTCATTCTCACGTCACCTCCTTGGATATCGTCCACAGTTTTTATTAAAACCTTCTTTTCCTCAGCAATCCCATCTAGAGGCTGGGTTTCAAACTTCCACCTGGCCGAAGTTACGTCTCCTTTCTGTGCATCCTCCTGTGTGACAGACTTGATGATATAGACCTCATCTGTGTCTTTTATAGAGTCCAGGGGCTTGGTTTCAAACAGCCATCGGGATCCGACCACATCCCCCCGCATGACCTCCTCGCTAGTTACGGTGGTCACCTCATGGTAATGACCCTCTTTGTCCTGAATGGCATAAAGAGGCTGAGTTTCAAACATCATAGTGTAGTTCCTCACGTCGCCTCTCTCTTCCTCTCTGAGCATATTCTGCAATTTTGTCATCTCTACATCAGAGGATGCTTCCTGTATTTTATCTAAAGAATATGTTTCAAAAATAAAACGTCCTTTGTCAACATTCCCACCTTGCACGTCGTCCACAATGTGGCTACTTGTGAACTCCTCTTTATCTATGGATTGGTTTTCAAACAGCCATTTGCAGTTCACCACATTTCCCTTTTGTATATCCTCTGACTGAATGGTTTTGAGCTTCTGCATGGTTTCCTCGGATGTAGACGTCATGATGTCCTGCATTTGATTTTCAAAAATGTACTTCTTTCTTGAAACATCTCCAGACTCAATGTCTATTTCAGTGACCTGCTTAAAGGAGCATCTGTCTTTCCCTGTGAGCATCTCAAGATTCTCAGTTTCAAAGAGGAAGCGGGCCATTTTTACATCTTTCCCCCTAACATCTTCTTGATTGGCAGTACATGTTTTGAGAACTTTTTCGTTCTCATCACGGATAGAATCAAGGGCTTGTGTCTCAAAAAGCCAGGTACAGGTTTTGACGTCTCCCTTTTTTACTTCTAAACTCTCATCCTCGCTTTTTAAGTTAACTCTGTCATACAGGCAGTCCATTGGTTTAGTTTCGAAAAGCCACTTGCAGGTTTTGACGTCACCCTTGACAATTTCAATAGTTTTGCTTGTATCCACAGTTTCTTCATCTTCAATATTGCTGAAGTATTTAATACCATCCAGAGGTTGTGTTTCAAACAACCATTTGGCAGTGTTAACATCGCCCGATTCCACTTCCTGTTTTGATATTCCCTTTATAACTTGGTATTTGCATATACTTTCATCAAACTGGTCAATTGGACGTGTCTCAAACATCCATTTGCAAGTTGTGACATCTCCTTTGACAACCTCTTCGCGTCGTACAGTTCTCACCTCATGATAGTGCCCCGAGCTGTCTTGCATTGCATACAATTGAGTGGATTCAAACAAATTAGTATTTGATTTCACAGAACCAGAGGTTACACCCTCTATGTGAATCTTCTGAGAGTCATCTTTTCTGCTTAAATCAGTGGTCTCAAATATTTCCCTATAGTTTAATACATCCACTTTATCAATTTCTTCAAGGTCTATTGTGCGAATTACTTCTTTCTTTTCATCCCTTATGTTCTCCAAGGGTTGGCTTTCAAAGCGCCACTTCTGGTGCCTCACATCCCCTTTCTCTTCCTCGAGTGCAATGTTTTTCTTCAACTTCCCTACTTCTGCTAAATCCTTCAACTCATCAGCTGGTATTGTTTCAAAGTAATGTCTTGCAGATCGCACATTCCCTGAAATGATCTCCTCTTTTGACAAAATTCTAGAATTGGCATCATCTTTTAAAGTATCCATAGGTTGTGTCTCAAACACCCAGCAGTTTTTACGGACGTCTGCCATGCAGCTGCTTCCATCCTCCTGTGTGAGGTCTTCCTCAACGTTCACAGTCCTGAGAACCTCTTTCCTGTCTTCTCGTATGTGCTCCAGTGGTTGACTTTCAAATCGCCATTTTTGGTGTCTCACATCTCCCTTTTCTACTTCGTTCTTAGTTGTCTTTTTGAGTTTTCCTACATCTAGGCAATTCTTTCTAGCTAGTTGAGGGCTGCTCTCGAAAAAGTTTCTTGCCGATCTAACATTTCCCCCAATAACGTTCTCAATAGTCTGCTGTCTGGCATTTGAATCATCTTTAAGGGAATCCATAGGCTGAGTCTCAAATACCATGCAGTGTTTACGCACATCAGCTCCAATGATTTCTTCCTTCTGCATATGTGAGCTTTCCCACTCCTCAAGAGAATTCATGGTCTTGATCTCAAACAACCACCTGCCCCAATCTCCTTTACTGCTGTCTTCCATGGAAAGGCTGCACACCAGTTTCAATGGAGTTGAAACCTGATTTCCAAGATCCAGCGGTTGGGTGTCAAAAAGCCAACGTGAAGCGATGGAGCGCTCCAGTTCTGTTTCAACTTTCCGGACAGATTTGATTTCCAACATCTGGCTTGATTGTCCCATAATGACACATTTGAATTGAGTGTCAAAGGTACTTGTGACCATTTTCACTTCTCCGTTGATTTCCTCCAAAACTGTCCTGAGACTCAGCAAATGGCTTTCATCGATGGTCTCGGTGTGACCTAAGGTTTCCATATATTTGTTGTCAATCATGTAAATGGTTGCATTCCCGTCTTCTTCTGTGAAAACAATCTCTTTGGTAAGATCTTCCTCTCCATGCATTTTATTGAGACTTTCCATTGGTTGAGTTTCGAACAACCAAGCTGCAGCACGGACATCGCCTTTGTCTAACTTGTTGCATTTATTTCTAAACTCTGTCGAGTCAGTGTCGTTAGAACCCAACGTATCCATGGGCTTGGTCTCGAACATCCAAGCAGTACGCCTCACGTCCTTTCCCACTATCATTTCTTGTTGGCTTATTCTCCTGTTGTCATCGTCTTCATCCAGAGTTTCATCTTTAATGGCGTCCAGTGGTTTGTTTTCAAACATCCAACGCCTAGACTGCACCTCCCCTTGGACCTCGTCCCACTCGATATATTCTTCTGGACTCCCGCTGATCTCCTCCTCATACATGTGGTCTTGGCTCTCCAAGTGGTTGTTCTGGATTTCACTATCGCTGAAATACTCTTGCTCAATATTCTTACGCAGTTCTGGATGAATGTGTTTGTAAAGGCGTTTTAACTCGGACATCTTCCTCTGCTTGAAGTAAGCCTCTCTGTTAAGTGGTTGTTTGGATGATATGGGCTCTGGTGGCTCCGGTGGCTCTGGGGTGTAGCAGAACTCTGGGATATCTGTTGGCTCCTGGAGAAGGTCAGGAGGTGGGGGTGGCAGATAGTCCAAGTCCTCAGGAGGTGGTGGTGGGAAGTCCTCCTCGTAACCCACAAAGGAAGCGCTTGTGTCGAAATGTTCTTGCTGTAGTTCTTTAGTGGCTGATGCCTGATAGACTTCAGTGGTCGCAGCCTTTTGTGTCACATGAGAGGACCACTTTGATCTATTGATGTCACGTCCAATCTTTTTGAGGAACAAGCAGGATATGTATGGGAATCGTTATAATGGTATATAATATATATAATAATATAATCATCATACATACAGATTTTCACCTTTTAACCTTAGGATATGGTCAACCTCAAGATGTTTTCAAAAAGGATTTCATGGTATTTATCTGTGACTCATTTGAAAAATATTTGAGATCATAATTAATACAGACAAAATCTTTGATTTCAGTTTACTGAATATTCATGTTGATCTTTGACATATGCATGATTAGACAAAGTGAAATGACCTTAATTTGCTTGCTGGGTCCAGCCTCCTCGATGGTTCTCTCAAAGTGATCTCTCAGTTCTTTTGTAGTAAACCTCGGAAAGTCTTCTACACCGGATAATAATCATATACATTGTGTTATACAAATTGACTTAACAGTTTATATGGAAAATATTCATAAATCATACCAAACTGTATCTTACCTGTTTCATTATTATGGTTTTCATAACTGGATTCCATATTATTAGCACTGTGTGTTATCTGTCAAACAAAAGAACAAAAAGCACAAAGCAATCAGTGAAAAAAGAAAATTGTTAAACATGCTAAATGTTACAAATTCACTTTAGTCATCGCTTTACTTTCAAAAAGTAAAGCGTTGACATCATTGACTAAAGAAATAACAGTATCGCAACAATTCAAACTTTTGCTTTTGTTAAAAAAATGAGTTCCTTTTACAAAGGAGTCAGAAATCCTAGGTTGTCACCACAGCAACAACATGCAGACTCCTACCTCGTGTGCCTGATTGAAGTGCTGCTGCTGGCTGCCGGGGAGGACTTGCTTAGCGCTGCTCATCACCACCACCTCAGAGTTAGACCCTTCCTGTGAACACCAATGCTGGTTGTCAGTCAGTCACGTGTGTGAGTATGTGTCACAAACACAAACACTCATACAGACACATACTGGTCTTACATCCATGCAGTGAAGACTAGCGAAGACTAGTTTTAGAGCGTAAGACATTTAAACATCAACGCTAATGTTTCTTTCATGCATTGTTCGTTTGACAAAAAATCTTTACTGAATTGCTGTACCTGTACGGTTCTGTGATGAAAGTGCACCTGGGTAACACTGTGTGACGATGATGATGATGCAGTGCATTGGCTCTCAAATTGTTTTCTCACACTGGCAAGTCCCCCAGGCAGGGAACAGACCTCCAACTCCTCCATGACCTAATGGAGCAGGGAAATAGCATTAGCTAGCTACCATTAGCTGGCTATCATTAGCTAGCTACCATTAGCTGGCTATCATTAGCTAGCTACCATTAGCTAGCAACCATCGCTACCAGGCCGGGAATCAAAAGGGTTGCCTTAATTATGCTATTTTGCTGCCAGCTCCCACTGCCGGCGGCCATCATCAGAAATAACATGAAGCTATAATACCTGTGTGTGTGTCTCTCTCTCTCTCTCTCTCTCTCTCTCTCTCTCTCTCTCTCTCTCTCTCTCTCTCTCTCTCTCTCT
>JAOPJH010000076.1:186046-197083 GCA_027122575.1 Merluccius polylepis
TCTCTCTCTCTCTCTCTCTCTCTCTCTCTCTCTCTCTCTCTCTCTCTCTCTCTCTCTCTCTCTCTCTCTCTATCACTGCCAACAGGGGCTTTCTGCTCCTCTTCAGACCACAACCTGACCCAGTGATGTCATCAGACCACAGTGTGTGTGTGTTTGTGTGTGTGCTTGTGACAGTGCTCAGTGTAAAAATGGTCTAGGTGTTGAGTGTTGAAGTGTTCCCCCCCCCCCCAGGGAGTCTGAGGACGTGTCTGTCTGATGGAGACAGAGTAAAAATACTTACCCCTTATAGATATACGCTAAGGCCTTTTTAGATGTGGGCTACATTAAAGTTGCACGAATACTTATATTATAGAATATTGCCTTAATCTATTAATTAACCTAGTCGTAGTCTTTTTAAATAGGCTGTGGTACATTACTAAATACTGCTCTAAAGTCCACATGACTTGACTTCACCACCTCTTTCTGTTCTAGACTCAAAGCGTTGTTCTAGCAGCAAAGGCGTGGTGCCTTTGTTGGTTCGTTTTTGGAGACGGCAGTCCGGTGTTTTTAGTGTAGCCGGAGCATGATGCAACGGCGCACGCCTCACGCCACGCGCCCCACACCCCACGCCTCACACCCCACGGCCCTACATGTGATCTCACTGTGAACTACTGCTCACTCTGTGCATGACAGTGGACCTTCCGCAGGAACCACAACGCCATCATAGCCATGTTTACCTCGATCCTGGTGGCCGTTTTTATCTTGACCCCTCCTCCAATGTATGGGGGGGATCTCCTACAGAGATGGAGACAGACACCTTCTGTTGGGTGAGGCATCAGGAGGTCTTTATTGGTAAGCTCAGACACGAGCCCACCACTCAAAATGACCAAATAACTCCAGAACACATGGATGTCCAGACTCCAAACTACCACATCTCACCTGCAAGCTGCTGCTCAGTGCTGCAACACACACTAGTTCATTACCTCTAGTTAGTGCTCAGTCAGTACATAAACAATATGTTTTCTTCTACCAAAGGGCCATCTTTTAAAGGCAAAATAGTATTTTGTGGCCTTTGGCCCTGATGTATTTTTACTTGGCTGTGCAGAATGACAGATAACCTTTTCACAAGCAGTTTAGTCTCATGTTTAATTTGTAGCTCTGTCTCGCTGTCAGGTGATTGCGTTCTATTTATATTCAAGCTTTTTTTTTTCTCCCCCTGTTTACATGCAAATTTGCCCACTCCCCCCTGCATAGGTTTTCAACTGCTGAATTTATATCACAGTCCAGCTGCGATACCACCTTGCTTTGTGCGGATAATTGAAGTTGCGAGGTAAAGCTATGCAAATTGTGTTTCCTTAAGAAGAGCCACATTTTTATTAACACTTGGTCGGGGTTTGAAAATATGTAATTTAACAAAAGAAGAAGTGTGAAGCCAAGGCTTCGTAAACAAACCTGATGGTGCTGCATCACCGTGCTATTAATGGTGTGTCAATATTTTTCCCAGACCATTTTGCAAAAGGTTCTAGACAGGCCATAATGGTTATTTTAATGATAAGGTAATGAAACCCACAATGACAGTTATTTCATCGCGTTCTAAAATGTAACGGTAAAAAGAAAATAGCTGTTGATGTGAAAACATTGCGTCTTTTCCTGTTGTGCTACTGTGCTGTTTCCTTCTACCCACTGCGTCTTTAGCGATCACACTGCACTGAGGCCAACATGACAGAGTTACCTAAAAGCAATGGATTAGCTACCCTCCCTCCACGGCCCCTCACATACCTTCATCTGTATAATGTGTGCAAAAGCCTCAATCAAGCCAGTGATGAAAACCGTCCCCACCTCCACCTGCCCCCTAGTCCCTCGGCTGTCCTCTCTTTCTCTTTGATAAAGCAGCACTTCGGATTACAATCAATCTGTTGATGGCTCCGACTGTCGGGACCAAACCTCCCATATACACGAGCAAAAACACGAGCAAAGAGGAAGTCCTGAACAGATAGTGTAGCGGACTCACATGTCTCCGTGTAGCGGACTCACATGTCTCCGTGTAGTGGACTTCCATGCTGTCTCCGTGTAGCGGACTCACACGTCTCCGTGTAGCGGACTCACACGTCTCCGTGTAGCGGACTCACACGTCTCCGTGTAGCGGACTCACACGTCTCTATGTTGTGGACACACATGTCTCCGTGTAGCGGACTCACATGTCTCCGTGTAGTGGACTCACATGTCTCCGTGTAGCGGACTCACATGTCTCCGTGTAGTGGACTCACATGTCTCCGTAAGTTCTACAGGATGTAGTTCCACTTAAGATAATAGCTGCTTTCCAGACAGACATTTAACTTCTAGACTCTCATATAGACTATCTTCTAGACTATTTTCTAGACTATCTTCTAGACTATCATATATAGACTATCTTCTAGACTCTCATATAGACTATCTTCTAGACTATCATATAGACTATCTTCTAGACTATCATATAGACTATCTTCTAGACTCTCATATAGACTATCTTCTAGACTATTTTCTAGACTATCTTCTAGACTATCATATAGACTATCTTCTAGACTATTTTTTAGACTATCTTCTAGACTATCATATAGACTATCTTCTAGACTATTTTCTAGACTATCTTCTAGACTATCTTCTAGACTCTCATATAGACTATCTTCTAGACTATTTTCTAGACTATCTTCTAGACTCTCATATAGACTATCTTCTAGACTCTCATATAGACTATCTTCTAGACTATTTTCTAGACTATCTTCTAGACTATCTTCTAGACTCTCATATAGACTTTCTTCTAGACTCTCATATAGACTATCTTCTAGACTATCATAAAGACTATCTTCTAGACTATCTCACTGTATCCTCCAGAAGAGCAATATTTTTTTCCTCCTATTTCATTATCAGCAACACGTAATCACAGTAATGATGCCTTCAGGAAATTATAGAAAATGATGTAGGAGTAAACAGGGAGGGTGAGATGGGAAGTTGTGTAATGTGTAGTAATAACACGGTGTATGCATGATTATCTGTAACAAGCATCAGCTTGCCCTACCCTCTCCTCTCCCTCCTCCTCTGCCTTTTCGGAAAATGGTATACAAAAACTAGGTGTTCACTGAACATGTTAGTTCTCTTGTTTCATGGTGTGGAAATGTGTGGTTGTTGTTGTTGTAATTGTTGTTGTTGTTGTTGTTATTGTGTGGTATTAGCTGACAATAGCAGCTGAATCAGGAATGAACGAAGTGGTCGTTCTATACTCCTCCCTTCACTCTCATCCCCCTTCACCACGTATCTAATTAAAATGTTCACGTGGAGCCCACATATTTTATGGCTAATGCCTGCTGTTGATGGGCGGGAGGCAGCCTGGGGAATGTGTCCATGATGGATGTCGGTCGGCAGGTTACACGTGGAATTCGCCGCCTCCCCAACCCCCCGGATCGCGCTCCCTTGTGGAAATGATCCACGCCGCGCGCTCTGCGAGCCGGGCTAACGCGGCAGCGAAGGACAAATGCGTTTCCTCTGACATTTGTCACAAAGGACCCTCGCCTCGTTCATCAGAGGTCATTTGCTTCCTAAACTGCCGTCCTTTTTCCCCCTCTTTTATTCACTGAATTCAATATGTGTTACCAGCAGTCGATGGGAACAGAAATTACTTTTTGGCCATGAAGGCCCCCCTAAAAGATGCATGTCCCCTGCAGAATGATGATGACAGAACGCCGCCCACTCTGTTCTGAGGCCATTTACAAGAAGGAGGAAAAAAGGTTATTATTATGTATTATGAACACAGGTGTGAAGTGTGCGCGGCCTTGCACGACAGGTCAAATATGTGATTATAAGGAGGGCTGAAGGGCTGGGGAGGGCATGCGGTAAGAGGAGAGCGCGGGAATGGCCACCATAGCCCTGCGCTGGCCACCGTAGCACTGCAGCGCTGCTTCCATCTGTCACACAGCCGCCTCATAGGCCTCTTCATTACAACCTGACAGGAGGTCAAGTCCTGATATCCGTTGAAAAACAAGGTTATCCTTGCTCTTTCCTGTCGGCCTCTCTGCGCCCCGTTCATTTCCCTCAGCTCTAAAGGAAAACCCCCATGTTGTTAAGTTGTTAGCAGCAGCGTTGGTGTGATCCTGATGTCTATGAGCCTCGAAAGCAGAACCTCTTGGAAGCCTGAGGGTTCATTGAGGCCCGCATTGAGAATAGAACTGTGTGAGACGGATGGACCCGCCCTAATCCTTCTCCCGAGTGTTGTTGATATGAATGTGTAATAATGTTACAGCCGTACTGTAATGTGTTCAAGCCCTGCGTCCCAGAGTCTGTTGTCTCTAGCAGTGTCACATCTACCAGTGTCACATATGGCAGTGTCACGTATAGCAGTGTCACATCTAGCAGTGTCACATATAGCAGTGTCACATCTAGGTATAGCAGTGTCACATCTAGCAGTGTCACGTATAGCAGTGTCACATCTAGCAGTGTCACGTATAGCAGTGTCACATCTAGCAGTGTCACATCTAGTAGTGTCACATCTAGCAGTGTCACATCTAGCAGTGTCACGTATAGCAGTGTCATGTATAGCAGTGTCACATCTAACAGTGTCACATCTAGTAGTGTCACATCTAGTAATGTCACATCTAGTAGTGTCACATCTAGCAGTCACATCTAGCAGTGTCATGTATAGCAGTGTCACATCTAGCAGTGTCACATCTAGCAGTGTCATATCTAGCAGTGTCACGTATAGCAGTGTCACGTATAGCAGTGTCACATCTAACAGTGTCACATCTAGTAGTGTCACATCTAGTAATGTCACATCTAGTAGTCACATCTAGCAGTGTCACATCTAGTAGTGTTACTTTAGCCTCAACCTTTTTGTTGCTGGTACATTATTGTTGTACTCTGGCTCATAAATGAATGAAATGCCACAAATGTTATTCTAATTACTTTCTTACAAAACATTTACATTTTCATTTTTGTTTCACTTAAATGAAAGGCTTCTGGCACTTGTATGCTATAATATATAATACTTTTTAATAATGGATCTGAAAACTGACAGTCAAGGAAGTGGGACTGAGGAGAAGGGAGCCAGTGAAGAAAGGCCGGCGATGGATGCAGCTCCTTGACACAGAAGCGGTTCAAGATACTCGCTCTCTTTCTGTTTGTCTCTCTGCTCCATAACTAGTCTCTCTGCTCCATAACTAGTCTCTCTGTTCCATATCTAGTCTCTCTGCTCCATAACTAATCTCTCTGCTCCATGCTTCTAGCAGCCCGGCCACACAGGGAACACTGGGAACACTGGGAACTGATTCAGGGCCACGGCTGCCTTGCAGGATTATCACTGTTGGCGTCGGCCATCTGTTATCAATGGACAAGATGAACACAACATGCTCACAGAGGTGTACTGGCCGATGCTATGTAATTAAACACATGCCCACACACACACATGCACACACACACACACACACACAGAAAAAACGATATAATCATTTTCTATATTGTCCTCTAATTGCCCTCCAAGGCCATTTCTATACCTATAACTCATATCTCTAACTCTCTTATGGTTGAACCATCTCAAAACAATCGGTTTTATTCAACTAAATTCACCACCGTGTGGTGAATGAAGCGGTCGCAGGATCCTGATAACGGGACGGCGTGCTTGTGGAGTGTTTCAGATACGCCACAGTGTTTAAATGGGACACTACAGACAGCCGGATGCCTCCCATTCAAGAAGTGTTGCAGGCTGGTCAAACATTGAAGGTGCAGAGAGAATGTTTTACAGTTGTAAGCTAATGTAACTAGATGAAAATAAAGACATTTTATACCTTGTGTGTGGGGGTAAATATTGTCCTAGGGAAGGGGAGGAGAGGGGGGTCCCTGAGGGAGGTTATTCTCTCAGAACAGCGTCACCTCACCTCTGTAGCTGTAGCAGAAGGCTCTGTTTGGGTTGGTGCCCAAATATTTATTTTGAAGCAGATAATGATGTGTTCTAGGTAACCAAGAGCCCTCAACATCACTGCTTTGTCTACTAAAAACTAAACAAGCTAGGGTATATTTATCCGCCTGGTCCGTTGGGAAGACGAGGAGAGTTCCTATTAGTGCAGACTAAGAGATTACCTATTGGTGCAGAGGAGGAGATTTTCTGTTGGTGAGATAACGTGTGGTAGAGTCGCATCTGTGACTTTGATGTAGCCTCCATCATATTTCTCTATAAATCATCTCTGCTCTATTAGCATTAGCGTTAGCAATGCATTAGCATGCTTCCATGGGATCCCTGCATGCTATTTGGAGTGTGTGTGTGTGTGTGTGTCTATCTCCATATGTGACACATGCCAGTCTCAGTAATCAAGGTGGTGCTGAAGGTTAACTCATCAGCGTATTGGAGTAATATATATATAATATATAATGCCTATATGGTTGTGTGTATAAATCAGTATTAGTCTACGTTCTGATTCTGAATCCTGTTGAAGACGGAGTCGCAGATTATGAAACCAAGTTACGTTCAGCTGGTTGTCCTTTTTTTCGTCATTTGTTCAAATGTAAAACATTTGTTCAGACGTTATTGAAATGTCAGTTTGCTTTCACTGCAAAAAGAATTACACAAGAGGAAATCAATGTTTGCAACACTTCACAGTCAAATGAAGAAGTGGGTAAACATTGTAGGGAAGATGAAGTGCTTCAGAATGTGCCTAAAACTAAAACCAAAGCTCCCATCCTTCATCCTAACACTAAAGCTGCCATCCTTCATCTTATCCTCCAATGTTTTGTTGCTTATCCCCATTAGCATTATGGGCATCACAGAAAGCAGCATAGCATATTATAACATTATATACCATAATGTCCACAAACATGAGCTGTTGTTTTCAGTGACCGTTGGAGAACGACATTCTTGTTGTTCGTTCCATATATATATATATATATATATATATATATAGCTATAGCTTCCATGTAGCTTCCATGTATAAATGTATATAGCTTTAGCCTCATGTCATTTGGTCTCATCATTGTAGTGTGGGATGTTACTTGATATTCAGATGATGGTTTGTGTTCTCCATTTAATCACCCTCCACCTCCTCCTCCTCCTTCTCCTCCTTCCCCTCCTCCGCTCCTCCTTCTCCCTCCCCCCTCCTCCTTCTCCTCCTCCTCCTCCTCCTCCTCCTCTCCTCCTCTTCTGCTCTCCTCCTCCTCTCCTCCTCCACTGCTCTCCTCCGCTCCTCCGCAGCTGAAAGCTGCCGAGGGAGAGCTAGAAATTGTTGCTGTAATATAAAATACTAAAACAGAAAAAGGCCAGGACTGTAAAACCTCAATCTGGAGAAAGGTCTTAAAGAGGATTTGGGACGCGGGCGTCATGTGATCACAGACATGCGGGTGTTGCGGTATAAATAATAGAAGCAACGTGTCTTGCCTTCTGTAAGCCTTATGCAAAACATCCTCCTGATCCTGCAAGAACAGATAGCAGAGGGGACACGACGTATAGAAATATATTGCTTGTGTGTGACAAAAACAGCGGTAGGTGTGTGTGTGTTTTTCCTGTGTCCTCCCTTCATCGTTCAAAGTGTTGATTGGATTGTGTTTGACAGATATGGAGTCTGGAGAGAGGCTGGCCCCCCCACCGTCTTCCTCCCTGCCCAGGGCCTCTTCCCCGGGCCGCTCGGCCCCTGCTCGGCCCCAGACACCCTCTGAGTGCGGCCTGGCCCCCCCCATCCCCACCTGTGGTATGTACATGGCGGGTCTTTTTCTTGTTCATAGGAGCGTGAACACAGCTGCACGGGGAAATTGTTATTGCGGTTATTATTTGTGAAAAATACCAATAATTTCTAATCTTATTTGGTGTTTCATTTGAGTGCGGGAGCGCTATGCCGATGCTCAAGTGCGACTTGGGCGAGACACAAAAGGGTAACCTAATTATTTCTGATGCCTTATTCACTTCCAGGTCATTACATTTCATTATTCCGCGCACACGTTTCGCCAGATTTTTTTTCACACACATGTAATTAAGATCGGGCGCCAAAAGCACCCCCCCCACCCCAGTCGCACACTTTTTCCGACAGTTTTGGTCGAAATGGGAAAGCAGCTGAATTAATGAGCGCCAACAATTAAGAACGCACAACGCGACCCCCGAGGAGTCTGTTGACAACCTTTAGCTTCAGTTTAGCCGCGTGATTCTGACGTGTCTGTCATTGCTCGGCAAGCGCGTGCAGCCGCGGACATCCTCCTGTTTTCTCTGCATACTAATTCTGGTCAAAGCTATTATGCAGTAGTGATGCATACGCTGTCAGCTCACCCTGACCAGGAAATAACATGCAAATGTTCACACTGTGATTTGTGTTGGGGGGGGGGGGGATTATAAGGGGGGGTGATAAGAAATGCTTCCAAAAAAGATAGTGTTTTTTTGGTCATGCTGTTACAATGATGAACACACTAGAGACATTCTAATGAATTATTCAGTTTTTCGGACCCCCACACAAAAAGAGAGAGATTTTCCAGATAATTTATTTTGAATTGAACGCTGAGCATAGTGCTCTGGAGTCACGTTGCAGCTACGAGAATCAAGTAAATTGAGTTCTTTTAAGCGGTTTCCTTATCCCCCGTGTAGAAAGCACGGGAAAGATATCACACGCCAGCACCGGCTAAAAGAACAGTTTTTAACTGATTGAATTACGCTGAAGCGTCCATACGCTAGCAAACCCTCCTGACTTCACTCACTGGATCCATTCATCTAAGTGAGGGATTTTCTCCTCATACATCTCAGAGGTATTTAATACAGTAAGAGCACCTTAGGAATGGCTCTCAGAGAGATGACTTGTTTTGGAAAAACGGTTCAAAATAGGTTTCACAGTTCTGCTTGACTTACAGTGGAGGGGAGCAAAGATAGTGGAGCTGAGAGGTCTTAATCACACAGAGAATCAGGAGGATGGTAATCTTGTTATTGGAGACCAAGCAATAAAATCAAATACAAATAATTTGCTGAAAGCTTCTGAAATCTAGAATCAGTTAGTTACGATTGATGATTTTATGTCTATTGTTAGTTCATAGGACATTTTAGAGGAGGGCATTCCTGCTAAATGGCGGATCCCGTGTGACACTTTTGCACTATGACTGTTGTTCAACATATGACAACAGCAAAGCCAGTAGATAACTCAAATAGAGCTCTATAATTATATGATACATCATGACTTTAGCACTGTCGTATCTTCAAAAATAAGAGATGAGATCACTTGCTATAATGCTAATTAGTTGGGTCAACAAGCCAGAGCGCATACTGCTCTGTAGTAGAAAGGTAGCCTACTGCTCTGTAGTAGAAAGGTAGCCTACTGCTCTGTAGCAGGAAGGTAGCATACTGCTCTGTAGCAGGACGGTAGCCTACTGCTCTGTAGTAGAAAGGTAGCCTACTGCCCTGTAGCAGGAAGGTAGCATACTGCTCTGTAGCAGGAAGCCTACTGCTCTGTAACAGGAAGGTAGCATACTGCTCTGTAGTAGGAAGGTAGCATACTGCTCTGTAGCAGGAAGGTAGCATACTGCTCTGTAGTAGGAAGGTAGCATACTGCTCTGTAGCAGGAAGGTAGCATACTGCTCTGGAGTAGGAAGGTAGCATACTGCTCTGTAGCAGGAAGGTAGCATACTGCTCTGTAGTAGGAAGGTAGCCTACTGCTCTGTAGCATTAAGGTAGCATACTGCTCTGTAGCAGGAAGGTAGCATACTGCTCTGTAGTAAGAAGCCTACTGCTCTGCAGCAGGAAGGTAGCCTACTGCTCTGTAGCAGGAAGGTAGCCTACTGCTCTGTAGCAGGAAGCCTACTGCTCTGCAGCAGGAAGGTAGCCTACTGCTCTGTAGCAGGAAGCCTACTGCTCTGCAGCAGGAAGGTAGCATACTGCTGTGTAGTAGGAAGGTAGCATTCTGCTCTGTAGCACGAAGCCTGCTGCTCTGTCGCAGGAAGGTAGCCGACTTTATCACAGGCCTCTGGATTCCACGTTCTACGAAGAGTTTTCTTCCTTATTCCTTGCATTCGGGACGAATCTTTAAGGACTGTCTGGTTATTTAGTGGAGCAGTGATTAATCTTTCAAGACGCTAGGTTTTGTGGCACCGTGAATCACCTGACACACATGCGTCAAATGAGAACTGCTTAGACAAGCTGTTTGTGAAAGTTTTTGTCTGTGCCCTCAGAATGTCTGTAATATATGTTCTGTCAGCGGCTGTATCACCGGGAGGAGAATGCATTAGTCTACACCTTGGGAGTGTTGACAGTGAAACTCCTTCCTGTTGCTCGAGTCATTTTCATTCCCAAACAAACTCTCTCAGACTGCATTGTTTTATCCATTATGCACTAACACTTTTACTGTAGCTGGGATTATGTTCATTAAAATAACACATGGCTTTCACAAACAAACTGAACTAAAATCGCATTCCTCCAACACCACACTGTTATTGTATTGTTGTTGTGTTTTACACTTCATTTTTGAATTTTCTATTGTTCCTCTTTTCCCAACATCTCTATATGTCCAAACAATAAGTCTCTCATAGTCTCTCAAAGACATCTCCCTAAATGATTTAGTTGCTGTGAACGGACTTCCCGAGCTGCTTGTTTTTCCCCAAGCATGTTTGAACAGATCCGATAGACTCTCAGCCTTCATGTTTATTTCTCTTCTCTAAATGCCTCAAACCTACAACTCACTGTCACAGGAGATCCAATAAGAACAGACTATGTGTTCTAAGTGAAGTGATTGAATTATTCATGGTTGGTATTAAGCTGTTCTCAGTACGGCATTGGCCCTGCTCCAACCTGTCCTGTGTCTTCACCACCAGGACATTTGTTCCGGATGGCAGATCAACATTTCAACATGTCTGGCGTCTCCAGCGCTTTCCCGCTCGTAAGCCACCCGGCGTTCGGCCTGTTCTCCACCGCCGGCTCAGCTCGCTCTGAGTTCGGAGGCCTGGGAACTCTAGGCCTGTCTCAGTCATCTGGTCCCCACCTGGGTGCCTTTCCAGGTGAGGAACACCGTGCCGGGGATACCGTTGTCGGGGTCCAGGTGACAGAAGTCCGGGGAAGGAGCCATGTAGACCAGGTCCCTGGCG
>JAOPJH010000076.1:215243-228503 GCA_027122575.1 Merluccius polylepis
ACACACACACACACACACACACACACACACACACACACACACACGCGCGCACACACACACACACACGCGTGTCACACACACACACACACACACGTCACACACACACACACACACACATGCAATTAGCTCATTAGTTTCCACCAGGCTATTTGTTTGGTGGTTGACGTGTTTGCGGTGGCTGGGGCCACAGCTGCTCCATTGTTACCCAGTTCTGAACCCAGAGTATGTGTGTGCATGTGTGCAGGCGCGGATTATCCACTGGGCCGATTGGGCCGGTGCCCGGCTGGGGCCCCCCGACCTCTAGGGGCCCCACAAACCCCACCAACTGTGGCCTCATCCTGTCTTTGTGTGTGTTTTCTTCTATCAAATCCAATTAATGAATTGAGTGTGTGTGTTTAAATACGAACCAATAAATGCAGAGTTACTTCATGTGCAAATAAGTAAAATATTATGATTGGTGTCTGTATCGATGTGACGATGACAGGCGAGGAGTTTGGAATTTGGATAGCGGCGTTACCTTAGTTAAGACAGTATAGAGAACGTAGCGGTTAAAGTGAACTGCTAACTAAACTAACAAACATCATGGACGCATTTTGGAAAATGCAAAACATGCGTTTTCCCACATGGCAAGGATAAAGAATTAACTGGACTAGAACAAGGATGAGTCAACCATGCTTGAATTCGCCATCATTACTGGCAATAGAGTCGGACAGCTTTGGAGACCCAAACTTTTTTCGAGAAGAAAGGCCAGAAAGAAGACCGTCGCTGTCCAACCGCAAGCGAGCATCATACTCCGACTATCGCTGAACCGGTCAAATATGCACTTCTGCTACGTCATCCTAACAAACCCCAAGGTCACTCCTCATGTCAGCTAAATGAATCAGCCATTCCTCATCCATGACACCGTGTCCTACAACGCTTTCAACGTGAGCGACAGGAAGTAAATAGAAACAGGGTGTCCAACAAAAGTTCATTGTGTGTGTTTGTGTAATGGGAGAACCTGAGTCATAGAACTGTATTGGTGGAGTTGGGGCTGTAGGCCTATGTGCTTGCGTAAGCCATTGAGCTACACACTGTGTTGCCGCTGGCCCAGGAAAGTATTGTTGCAATCATGTGGTGTGAATCCTGAAGCCTGGGGGGGGGGGGGGGGGCTCCAACAGTTTGTGCCCAGCGGCCTTTCCATTCCTAATCCGCGCTTGCATGTGTGTGTCTATGTATGTCATGTTATGCCATCTAGTACCGTGTATCTCCTGCCCATAGTGATGATGCTCTGAGCTCAGGACATAGCAACAGTCTGAACGCCTCCTCCGATCTCTTGCATCACGACTAGCTGCATGTTACTAGGCAGGTTGAGGGTTTAGAGTTTAGCTTTTTTATTTCGAACATGTGCGAGTAACACAACAAAGTACACTGACAAACAAACAAATCCAATGAAAATAGTCAAAACAACAATAATAGTCATAACAAAAGTAATAATGTGAACCCACATGTCTAAAAAGGAGTAGGATGAAGCATATGCTTATTTAAACCTACTATACCCCTTCTCCACTACTCAATTAACAATCTTTTATCCCCAATATACATATTTACATAAAAGAAAAAAAAAAGAAAAAGAAAATAGAAAATAAATAAATAAAATAAACAAATACATAAATCATTTATGAAACACCCGATTGATTAAAGCCCTTCTTCCTCCCTGTACCTCGTGAAAACCATGTGTTTGTGCCGCTTTTTAAACTGGATCATGCTTGGACATTGCTTGATAGGCTGGGAGTCAAATACCCTAGCTACGACCATGGTCATAGTCAGCTATGAGGTCAATGAGGTCCAGACCTCTGTAATTTCTAAAAAATAATAATAATTACATTTATATGAATATAAAAAATATATATGTTAAAATTGTGTTTTTGCATAACAATTAAAAAATGTATAATCTTCTGGGTGAGATTCCCCTCCTGTCCGCCTTTATGAATTATTTAAATATACCGTGCTTCTATGGTCATTGTAGTTCAGGACAGAAGTGGTAAATTTCAAATACAAAACACAGCATTTTTAATAAGTGATCTTTATTCAAATAAATACACAATGCTATTATCACATAAATAACAAACAACCTTTCTTGGGCACTCATACATACATACATACATACATACATACATACATACATACATACATACATACATACATACATACATACATACATACTCATACACACACACACAAATATACAAGCTTACACTCGGGTAACAAATCGTGAGGAAAAAAACAAACATGTTTAGAGTTCCTATTATAAGTTTATCAAAAGGGTCATTTAACAGGTTTGCATCATTACATTAGTGTTTCATTTGCCTTTGTGAAGTTTGCCAGAAAACGTAACCTTTCTGAAATAAGAAATGTATAAAGTGCAATGCTTGTGTCTTCTTACGCCGCAAGTCCAAAGGTAAGAGAACGTATCAAAATGGGCTTTTGAGTGGATGGCTCAACTTCTCTTTTTCCTCATGTTGTGGGGCTTTGTTCACGAGAAAGGCACAAGCTTTGGTGGTGAGTGCAGTCTAAACTATAGAAATATCAACACTGCTTGTTTCTGAAGAAGAAAAATGGTGAAAAAAAAACAAAAACAAATAATTGACAATTGGGCCTTGAGAAACATTGTTCTTCATTACCAGATACTTCACAGATATGGTGTAACTAACCAACCTTACAATGTGTTGGTTAGCATAGCTGACCTAGCTTAGTTAGCTAATCTAATCTGAACAGACAGCACAGAAAAACTAAAACTGTTTTTGTTGATGTTAACAAGTTCTAGTGATCTCAAACCACATATGGACAGTTCAAGATAATCAGTTTCCAGCAAAACAATTGTATTGCTACACACACATATATAGCCTATATTTATGTTATTTTGTTTTTCTTAAAAAAGTACAAAATGAATATCACCATAATTCTGAAGCTAACAGCTTAGGGATGTTACAGCACAGAGTAGCTTTAGCGACTGGAGGCAGAGAAAGCTTTTAAATAGCAAAAGCCAAAAGGATAACCCTAAAGTGCTAGCTAACCAGCATGCTACATTTTGAGACACAGCAAATGAAAATCAGTAGTGTGCATGTGGCAGATTACACCTTGTTGAGCTTCGCACACTTTGGTTCGAACCAAATCTGCCATGGACCCCTCCATGTTAAATCCTACGAGACTGCTGTTTGGAGAAAGAGCATTTAACTCCATGCTTTTGTCCATTTCTACAGTATTGTGTTATAATCTCATATAACTGGTACCCGTCTTAGTCAGAAAAAGACAAGTAACAAAAGCCTTAAAAAAACAGGCAAGTGCACATTATGCCTATTGGCCATCCTATGAAGATCCATTGCCTCATTTTCTTTCATATTTCAATATGAAATATTGCACCCTTCCCACTGTCTTTGTTCGGTTATAGATAAAAAAATAAAATTAAAAAAAAGCTAAAATGTTTCCTTCAATATTCTGTTTTCAATGTGTTGGGTTAGACAACGTTACTTCTGTGACGCACAAGTTTTGATGACAGAGGTTTCCAAATCGAAACACATTTCAAACATGGTGACCTACGGAGGTAGAAATTAAATTAAAGGTTTAGAAAAGCAGAAGTTGCCTAATGTATGAAGTCAACGGGATGTGTCCACATTGATGAGATGCCAGCAAGCTGACTGAACTAACCTGTTGTGCTGAAGTCCAATCAGATAAACTACTTTCATGCCCTCTGCCTAGCTCTCATCCACACCTTGCCCCCCGTTTAGCTTTAGTTTAGCTTGAGGTAAATGTAGAAGGAAGGGAACATTATCACAGTTTCAATAACTAATCAAACCCTTGAGCAGAAGGTTTTGGAAGCTTAGAGTGGTGTCACACATCACGTTCATAAGCCTGCTGCGAGGGATATATGGCGACAAAGTTGGAAACAATAACAGAACGAAGACCTTGAAAAAAAACCAACCTTGTCTCATGCAACGTGGAAAACAACGGGGGTCTAAATTCCCATCAAAGTTAAAGCATGGCCTAAAAAAGCATGATCGTCTAAGCATAACTTATAGGACTGGAACTTCTGAAACCTGATTTGATCCATCTTAGTGTGTGGCCTGTCAATCTTCAGTCATACACGACCATAGCTTCCAGGTGCGTGTGAGAGAGGAGTATGTCTGTGCGCCCTTTGGAAGTTTGGATCAGGGTCTTTTGAGGGGTCCTTGCAGCCCAAGTTCATTATTGCTTCTCTGGTTGTCTCTTAAGGATTTAACGCCTTCCAGAGTTTGGTTATTGCTTAGGCTTCAGTCTATATTATACCAAAAGTAGACATACAGACACACAGGAGATCAATCTGTATCTCTAGATCTGTATAGACACATTTGTGTACCCTATGTTGAAAACAAAATGTGTCACTTGCATCATGTTGTTTGAACTTGAGTCCACTGCCTATTTCCACTCTTGTTCAACGTCAAGAGACCTGTCCACCAAAAGGATTGTTAGCGAGCACATTCATTATGGTCTGGAGGGATTGCTCTTGTTTTCACTTCACCATCACACAGCTGCTCAGCTGCTGCTGTCCAGCCAGACTCAGCTCCTGCATGTCAGAGTTGTTGCCTGTGGAGGAGCCCAGATCCCAGGCCCCTGGTCTGGAGAGGAGAGGGAAGGGGCAGCCATGCCCAAAAGCCTGGGGCAGGTGTTGCAGCTGGATGCTAGAGGTTGGGCTGATGTGCAGACGGGCCTCGAGAAGGTAAGCAGCAGAGGCCACGGGGGAGAGTGTGGAGGAGTAGCAGGAGGATGACGAGGTGCAGTGGGTGGACTGTGAAGGTGCGTCGAGGGTCTGCTGCCATGGGACGCATGGTGCAGCGATGGGAGCAGGCTGGGGAGGCAGGGCACGCTGAGGGTCGCTCTGGAGGAGTGAGGAAGCCGGGGAGGCAAACAAAGCTGTAGGAGGAGGGGACGATGGCTTCTGCTGAGTCAGGAACAGCAGGGGATTCTGGGAGGGCACTCCCTGAAGGGCCGGGGACTGCGGCTGGTGTTGAATCTGCAGCATCCTGTAGAACCAACACAAAGGGGTTTTAATGGATGAAGTGCCGTTTAGTGTATTTGTATTTCCGCGCATGCGTGAGTGTGCCTGCGTGTGCTTGTATGTCTCAAGCTCACCTCTGCTGATGCAGCACTTCCTCTAGCATGCTGCGATGTTCAGAGAGGGTCGGACCCAGTGACCCACGGCTACCACGGTTACAGGAAGGAGGAGGGACAGCCTGCCTCGTGAGCCCTTTGATCTTGTTTAATCCCAAGAGCCCTTTTGTGCGTGTGTTCTTCCTCAGCTGGCGGAACGCTTTGAGTCCTGCAAAGAGGCACAGGAAGTGGTTAGCTACACAATACTCTTTTGATGGCTGGGGTCACACTAAACAGCACAGACTGTAAAGAGAGTATTTAAGTCAGTATTAATGCTGTTGTGATGGTCTGGTCTGGTCCTAGTCCTCTTACCTTGTGTGAGGGATGTGTCGGAGGCCCTGCGGCCCTCCTGGAAGCTGGCGGCTGGGAGGCTGCCCTGTGTCTGGGGTAGGAGGTGGGCGGAGAGGGCCAGGGAAGTTCCTGGAGGTAGCACGCCTCCACGCTCATTCCCAGAAGCCAGAAGTGTTGACACGCCACACACAGCAGCCTGCATAGAAGGTTTCTGGCTGGACGAGGACTTCAGACAGCTGTCAGAAGAGGCGCCGTCTGAAGGACTGACCACAATACCTACACGGGCAGGAAAGTGAAGTTCAAAGTAAGTCACATGGGGTGACACTGTGTTGTTGCCAGTATCAGTGTATCAGTGAAAGGTCATCGGAACAAGAGTGCCCGTTTCTGTAATGGAATACTCACAGGGGGGGTTGCATTGATGGAAGCGAGCAGACACCTCAGCCAGAGTGTGTCTGCGGGAGGTGGTGGGAAGGACGAGGGGTCCGGCAGCGTGGCTGGCCTCCTCCTCCTCCAGGTCCCGGGGACGAACCTCCTCGCTGATGCTGGTCTCCAGCAGGCTGTTGGGAGATATGGAGCGGTTCCACAGCAGCCGGTTCAGGCTGGCCTCCACTGGAAATACCACGCGCTGGGGACAGGGGGAGGAGCGCTAACTGTTAGCCGCTGACAGACAGACTGGAGACAGATGGGGGGAATGCTCAGTGTTAGCTTGATTTCTAAGGAGCGTGGATCATGCTAGTTTAAAACTAAAGTAATGCCCTGTGACTTTTTCTTGTCTTTTACTAGTTCTTACCTGGAACAATCCACTTTGGTCGCACTCCATTTCGGGGTAAACGGGATGGGCGCATTTGGTTAGAATCGAATATGGTGCGTTTCTGAAGCTGTCACTGGGGTCCATGATCAGCTAACAAAAGAAAAAGGAACAAAGAAGGTTTAAAACATTGTACATGCAGGTCTGAAACTTTTAAGTGTCTTGGCTAAACATTAGGCGTTGCAACCACAGTGCAGGCCCTCACCTCTGGGGCAGTGGAATCTGAGGTGCTCCTGGGTCTCTGAGTCCAGCTACCACACTGGCGGCTGAGCTGCTGGGCCCGGTGCTCCCTGACTCTCTCTAGCAGCAGGTAGTAGATGGCAGAGAAGTGATTGTAGCTGCTGCTCTGTAGGGACTGAAGGAAGCAGACAGGTGGTTAGTAGTTGTTTGTTCGCATTCCACTGTATCCTATTTCCATAGCATGAGGTCCCCAGAGACAACATGCTAGAAAGGGCGTCTGCGAGGATGACTATGACTGCTTTAAGTAACTGACGTCATTGTAAAAGAAAACAGACGACACTAATTCTACCAACAAAGTCAGCTGTAAGCCCATTGGCATGCGGCTAGCACTTCATGGAGGTCAGTCTGGCATCAGGGAGCTCACATAACTTTCAATTTAACCGTAACACTCCTACCCACAGTACCCTGACTCTGCTTGGTGCCCCGCCACCCTTTCGCTAATGTTGAGCAGCACTGTATCAGATATCACAAATGGTGGTAGCAAGGCTTACCTCGATGGTCCTCTGGCGATCAATGCCTAGGGTGTTCATGATGCCCAGCACTGGCTCACTGTAGTCCCCCAGGTTGGAGTTGTACTCCGTCAAGGAATGGCTGAGGGTCTGGAGGGGCGCTGCCGGGTCCGCCATCATCCAGCGATGCTGCTTGATCTGGACCATGCTGATTCTCTTAGCCGGGTCCACCACCAGCATCTTACGGATGAGGTTCTCACAGTCTGGAGGGAAAAGGGACAAGATGAGATCCTCTGATTATGTTTGGCTCAAAATAGGGAAGCCTGTAATTGTGATTGCCCTCATTTCTAATGGCAGCAATAGCTGCAATCAGTAATTTCCCACTGCATCTGTATGAGGAATGCCTACCTTCAGACATGAAGAAAGGGATCCTGAAGCGTCCCTCGGTGACTCTCTGTCGGAGCACAGGAAGGCTGTGGCCGTCGAATGGAAGGGAGCCACACACCAGGACGTACAGCACCACACCGAGACTCTGCAGGAGGAGAGAGCAGGAGGAGGTGTCGTCAGAGTGGTGCGGTCTCAGCTCTTGGGGACAATAATAGTCACTTTGTCCTAGCAAGTGACGCGACTAGAGACCGAGTCCTGGTTGTGGAGGCTTACCCAGATGTCAAGCTGAGGGCCTTCGTACTCCTTCCCCTCGAACACTTCAGGCGCGGCGTAAGGTGGACTGCCGCACCACGTGGCCAAAGGCTCGCCAGCATTATAGAAGTTCCCAAATCCAAAGTCTAGAGGAAGAAGGAAAGGTTGCTTAGTCACAAAACAGACTTTAGAGTTGGGAGTTTTTCCATCTTATTTTGCCATTCCCATTGACTAATTGTGGAACAGTGGTGTGTTAGATAAGTCTTGGTCCTTGGTTCTGCTGAGCCAAATGACTGGAATGGAATGGAAGATATTATCAAGCTAATAATACTGTGTCATTTAGTGCACAGAGGGTTAGTTGTCTTGCCCTGCTGAATTCAGGCCATCACATTTCCTGTGTTTATGGATGTCTGTGCATATGTGAATTTTTGTGCATGTGTGTGTGTGTGTGTGTGTGTATTTGTTGGCATGAATAAATGTTTGTCTCCATTCAATTTAAATAACATAATACATTTTGCTGTTTGCCGTGGGTTTAATTCACCCATGAGAATATCTGCCTTACCCAAAATGATTAATTATTGCACTCAATTAGCATGCTGAAAGACCTAATATAATTAGATTGCAATGATCCATGACTGGATTAATGGAGGACCCTAATCGAGTACAGCCAGAAAACTTGTTGTTTCTCCCTCTATGCAAGGTAATAGAGAAGGTCCCCGTCCTACTCCAGGTTTGTTGAGTGGACTCACCAGCTAGCTTGATGTTCATGTTGGCGTCCAGCAACAGGTTCTCCGTTTTGAGGTCACGGTGAACGATATGATGTCTGTGGCAGTAATCCACAGCTGTCAGAATCTGCCAGAACTTCTTGCGCGCCTCGTCTTCACTCATGCGGCCGCTTGAAGTCAGGTGGTCTGCAAGAGAGCATGTGAGTTGTAGTTTTTAGAATCAGCGTCCTTGTAGGATTCGCGAAAATGTGGGGTACCTATCGTACCGGAACCAGTGTACTACAGGGACGGTTGTACTCACCGAACATCTCTCCATTTTTGGCGTATTCTGTTACAATGTACAGCATGTCTTTGGTCTCCATGACCTAAGAGGTACAGAGAGAGAGAGAGAGAGAGAGAGAGAGAGAGAGAGAGAGATATTAGTGTTAAATGGGTCTTCCAGACTGAAACCTGCTGTAAGTAGTTGAGCAGATGCAGCCCTCATCGGGGACATTTTATGACCTCTCCTCCTCATTGGGGACATTTTATGACCTCTCCTCCTCTTTCCTGACTATATATCTTCCTTTGCATGTTCCACAGGATACGTGCACACACACACACACACACACACACACACACACACACAAAAATAGAGGAAACACTAGTTTCCATGAGATACCCTCTTGGCATAAGGGCTGTCAATGCATTGCTGGATACTAGTATAAACAAAGAATGAAGACGCACGCATGCACGCACACACGCACACACGCACAAGCACACACACACACACACACACACACACACATTGACTTCATATGAGTTGGCAATTCTGTATTACTAACCCATATCCCTCCTTTTCTGCGAACCAAAAACACGGTTCCCAAGACTCTCATAACTTGCGTATCGAGGGGGAGACAAATTCACGTAGTGTTCCTTGAACTCCCAAGAAAAATATTCCCCTTCTACAGAAAGCCCCTCAGAGAGGGAAACTCAACAGAATGATTGCACAACAATGCACACAAAGGCCCATGTGAGTCATGGTAGTCGTCAGCCATTACAATAAATGCCACAAGTTTCCTTGTGGAAAGCAGATGAACTGCACGGCAATCAGGGAGCAACAGGAATGCTTCCCAGGCTGAATGATATGGTATGATTGCAATATGGTTCACTATTAGTGGGAATTATCATTTTTGCATCACAATTTTAATTTTCACTGAAAAAAATATTAAAATCATGATGTGATTTGTTAGGGTCTGTACCAAACAAACATGTTTTCTTACATCTGGAGAAAAAAAAAAGTGTAGACCAGGGCATCTCTGCAGCACAGTACAGTACAGTACTTCATATTGCAATTGGGCATATTACGATTTTGATAATATTTACATGAATTGTTCAGTCCTACTTCACACACACCGATGCCTAGCGGGGCAGAGGGATGGAGTGGTTATCTGTGGAGATAAGAACCGTCACACAGCGCCACTCTGGGGCTGATGTCACCTTGAGGTGGATATGACATCACAGCCGCTCCGCAAGAGATGGACCGACCGCCACATTAAAAGCCCCCACATTCTACCCTCAGGGGGCGAGGAGAGGGGGTTGGGATGGAGGGGGGTTGAATGACAGAAGGTCACAGGAAGGCTCTCGACAGTGGAGTAAAAGCAGAACCCGGCGGTGTGTCCGGGTGGGGGGGGGTGGGGCACAGCAGCGTAGGGAACGGAAATGACATCTTATCACCGCTAAACCCGCTAGCTCCTTCCTCTCCCGGCGGCTAGTTTCTACTGATCGCCTGTACACTCTGCACTGTATGCTATCGGAGATGAAAGATGAGACGGAGAGGACGTGACCTCTGTGTTGCAAGGGGCCGTTCTAGGAAACGTAACAGACGGCCATTTCCCCATTAATAACGCGCTCTTTCATGCGGCCCAAAGCCCCCGAGCGCTCGAATCGCTCTCGGGCACCAGACAAAAACATAAACTGAGATTGGACGCTGTGATTGGATCTTTAACATGATTCCATTGAAGTGTTTGGCGGGTTGTTTTTATTTTACTATCAGATGGCATGCCGCAGAATAACTCTAACAGAATCATCTGATACCACATGACACCATGCCTCCATTACCACACCATGCCTTGCCTGTGTGTGTGTGAGTGTGTGTGCGCGTGAGTGTGCATGCGTCCCTGTGTGCATGCGTGTGTGTGTGTGTGTGCCCGCCCGTGCGTGCGGTGTTCACACCCGGGCCAGGCATAGCATTCTGCAACGTGGCTGCTATAGGTGTGTGTTGTGTAAGAGGCAGATTCTTTGTGTTAAGAAGCCTAAGACCGTCGGCCTGAGTGGTAATGCGCTTGGTGCCGGGCAGCTTCACATGACTCTCAGACACATCACCCTGTGGTGACGCTAATTGGACTCGACACTGAGACCTGTAGACAGACTTTCCCCGAGGGGTGGCCGCTCTCACGCCCTCACAATAAACAAGACCTTAAGGTTCCTCAAAGACAAAGCATGATGCCTTTGTCTAGATGAGCTGCCACCAGATATTTCTATGGTTCTATGACTAATATATCTCTCATTATATTTCTCTCTCTCTCGCTCGCGCTCACGCCCAGACATTCTGTATGCGTATGCATACACACAGCAATGACCTTTGTTCACACACCACAATGGAGACACACGCACACACACACACAATATATTACAGAGGGAGGTCAACAAGGATTACACTAATTTGCTGTGTGTGTGTGTGTGTGTGTGTGTGCTGAGAACATAGCGCTCCTGAAATTGAAAATTGCAACCAGCCACCAACATAACCAATCAAACGCTCACATAAGGACTAAAACTGCAATGCACCAATGTTGAGTGAGCTATCTCCCATCCATGCAACCCTACACTAAGCCCTTTTAGACTAGGTTAGGGCTGCAACTAACCATTATTTTCATAGTCGAATAATCTAACGATTATTTTTTAATCATTTCGTCTAGAAAATGTCATAAAAAAGTGATGTCTTAAATGTGCTTGCTTTATCCGATAAGCAGCCAAGAAAAAACGAATGTACTCATTTTATAATGATCCATGAACCAAACATTTTAATTGAAATGTGTGGTGTTTTTACTTGATAAATTACCTAAATGATTAACTGAACTGAGTGCTAAGCAGGCCGAGCCCTCAACACGTTTCTTCTGCACATCAGCCTCAGTGCTATATAGTGTCTATATAGTGTAATTTATAGTGGATGGCATCGCTTGGCACATTAGCTACAGTACAGCTTGTGTCGTGCTGTGCTGTCATTCCCCCTGCATGAAACAAATTGTTCCCTTCTCTCCCTGCTTGTCTACGTCCCCTGACGGGCAGGGATGCTTGGCTATTTCTATGTGCAACCAAATACTAAAACTTCAGTACACAACTTGTAATACACACACACACACACACACAAAATATGCACACACACCAAACCAAGCCAAACGCTCGAAAGAGAGAGGTCTCCACATACCTGGTAGAGTTTGATAATGTGCGGGTGGTTGAGCAGTTTCATGATCTGCACCTCTCTGTAAATCTTCTCCAGGTTGGACGGGTTCAGCCGGGTCTTGTCAATGATTTTGATGGCCACCTGCCAATTGGAAAATGTTATATTTTCGTATGTTTTATAAATGTTCAATTATTTGTACGTTTTAAATTTACCTGCATGCATGGAGCAAGAATGCAGTGCTCACCTGTGTCTTGGTGACTTTATGCCTGGCCAGTTTGACCACTGCAAAGTTGCCTTTGCCCAGGGTGCGGATGATCTCGTAGAAGCCCACCTGGAGCGGTCTCACCTGGGCGGCGCTGGGCGGGGCGCCGCTGCTGTTGTCCGTCATGATCACCATGGTGCTCGGACAGGCTGGAGTTTCACACCAAGGGATACTTCAAGTATAGTAGGCTACCTGTGGAGAAATATAGTATAATATAAATATATGTATATATATATATGAATTTAGTATTTACCCAATATAATGATTTAAATGATATTGGGTAAGTAAGAATAATTATGTTATAGTAAGAAACTGCAGCAGAATAGCATTGTAGGGATACACATAGTATAGGAAGTGACTCAGTGTAATATAGAATGATCAGTAGCCTATAATAATAACTCTAGCATAATAATAATTATAGTTATTAATAATAATAATTATTATTAATAGTCATAATAATAATAATGAATTTAGCATGAAATCAAAATAAATACAATATATAATTACAATTAAGGAGAAACAGAACAGAACTGATAATTCTCTTTATTAACTTCATCTGAAATTACTTTTACTGCTTAATAAAGCATCGACTTTAAAGACACATTTTTATTTAGTTTGCTGTCTATTTTTTCCCCCAAATGTACGGGAAATAAAAAAATCCCCAAATGAGGTTAAGAAATGGTCGTTTCCAGTGTGTGCTATCACCCACACTGGCCGCCTGATCGCCAACAAATCCTCACAAAAATAAAAAAAGACATTAAATGTTAAATACGATCCCAGGAGATATATTTCTTATAGATATCCTTACCTTATAAACCGTACGGCCACCACCTCTCACTGCTCACACGGATCTCAGAGGCAGAGAAAACCATCCCATAAAGACACAACACATGCGCTGAAGACAAAAAAATAGACAAAACAAACGCGCACTTTTGTTTCCTTATACCCTAAAAAAATGTATATACATATACTTTCATAAATACATATACATATATGTATTAAATGTATGTCGGCTTGTGACTAGCTCTGAGCTGCCGGTCCGCCGGAATGCAGAGAGCCTACAGGGGGAAGTCCTCCTCGCGCCGCCGCCAGGACAAACTGATACCCCCCTTATTGACGTCACACCCGCGTCATCACAGCTTCGCGCGGGGCGGGGGGGGGGTGCGAGAGTGTGTGTGTGTGTGTGTGTGTGTGTGTGTGTGTGTGTGTGTGTGTGTGTGTGTGTGTGTGTGTGTGTGTGT
>JAOPJH010000076.1:228603-251379 GCA_027122575.1 Merluccius polylepis
GAGAGAGAGAGAGAGAGAGAGAGAGAGAGAGAGAGAGAGAGAGAGAGAGAGAGAGAGAGAGAGAGAGAGAGAGTGCTGAGTAAACCAACGTGGACCTCAAGTCCCCCGGTTCACAGTAAAGCCACGTCCCGGGGGGTTTGAGACCTGAAGAGGGAGGGCTAGTCATTTATATATATATATATATATATATATATAAATCTATTTAGATATTTAGTCATAGAGCGGATGTCTTTATCTAAAGCCGCTCCCAGAGTGGCTTTGCTCAACGGCGCCTGGGCAGTGTGTTCAGTTGCATCTCCTTCCTGTCCTACCGTGAAACGATTGACTAGCACTGAAAAATATGATTTTTCTATTATGTGGTTTGAATTTCCACCGATGATGTCACCGTATTCTCCTGACATCACGCTTCTGATGATGTCACCGTATTCTCCTGACATCACGCTTCTGTTGATTTCATTATTTGATTAACGCTCGCAATTACCGGGGGAGCGGCGGCGGCGCGGCCGACCGGGCGGCCCTGGCCGCGGAGGACTCCTTCTACGGCTGGACGCCCATACACTGGGCCGCGCACTTCGGAAAGGTACCGTAGCGTCGTCATGGTAGCCTTCGTCATGACCGCTAATGTCGGTTGGTGTGTGTGGTGGGGGAAACACCGTGTGTGTGTGTGTGTGTTTGAGGAAAAGGGGGGCGGAAAAAGGAGGAAGAAGAAGAAGAAAAACCCGCGCTGTTGTGTTATTATGGTCTGGCGGCTTATTATGGTCTGGCTGCTGTGGTCGTCGTCGTCATGGCCAACGCTGGGAGCACGACTACGCACACACGGTTGTTCGGTGTCGCTGTTGTGTGTGTGTGTGTGTGTTGATGGAGATGGTGGTGGGGGGTTCCTCTGTTAACGGGTTGTTGTTTTTTTACGTCGTTGAGACCAGTAGCCGTGTGGTCTGTGGTCTTGTAGCTTGGGGGGTCTGGTCTGGTCTGGTCCGGTCTCCTCCTGGCGGACGGTATTCATTCATTGCCGTCTCGTCGTAACGGCTCTCTCGGTTAAACATTAACGGCCCCGGGTTCCTGTCTGCGTCCTGGCGGGAACCTGACCGCCGCCTCAGCGATAAGTGCGCCAGCGAGTCCAAACATGATTTATGATTTATGATCTGGGCCTGCATCAGAACCAGAGTCTGAGATCTACTCCCACATATGTTTACACTTGCAAGGGACTTGTCCCATCAGAAATGATAACATGTATGTGTAACGTTACACGACTTGCCGCTGAGATTTTAGCAGCCTATCATTGTTTTGTGCTAAAGTAAATAGACGATTCAAAAGAAAGAAAAAAAATAAAAATATATATATTTATTTTCTTTTACAAACTGTGGTGTTGTTACTAATCGTCTTCCTCTGTGTCCCTGGCAGCTGGAGTGCGTGATGCGTCTGGTGCAGGTGGGCTGCGGTGTGAACGCGGTGACCTCCAGGTTTGCCCAGACGCCCACCCACATCGCTGCCTTTGGGGGCCACCCCGACTGCCTGTTATGGTTACTGCAAACCGGGGCAGATATAAAAAGACAGGTATGGCAGTGAGACCCCGCCTCACACCTTCACACCACATGCAACACACGGCGTCATCATGTGTAGTTTAATCAGCAGTGTAACAGGACTACAGTGTCTTCATACCAAGCGGCGGGAAAGAAGAGTCGAGCAGGAATGATTTTTTATAGAGGATAAAAAAACATTAAATAAGACAAGCTCATTACAGTGAGGTATATGGAAATGTAAAGTATGGCATTGGACTAAAACTAGTTTTCTTTCTCACTGACGGTTTAAACCTCATATTTGATCAAAAAACCCGGCATCACGATATATCTTCGTATAAGTAATCCTCTACAATGAAGACTCATGTTTTAAAAACGCCAACGTTACTGAGCCACTGGTCCTGTTGAAGCATTAGGGAAGGGGCAGCCGCCAGTACAAAAGTCGGGAGCTCAGAGCTGATCTCATCAAACGGATCATCCTTACTATCTATGGGTCGTGACCCATGCTCCCTTTTTCACCCACTCTTCCTCCCAAACTGCCTCCAGACTCTGATGTTGGCATTAGGTATGGTCGAAATCTTCTATCCCGATATAGGTCATTTAATATCTCCATAATGATATACAACATGTTTTCTGGTAATTCAATAAATAGTCTATATGAAATAACCACACGGTAAAGCCTATTTTTGTATACTCCTGTGTGAATTAAATACTTGAAATATGAAAGTATTTATCTTTTTATCACTCTAGTGTAATGCAGCCTTTAAAACCAGGAAAATACACTTAGAAAAGCACTTATGCCATATTACAATATCCGAAATCTGAGACGATGCATTTGTCTGGGTTAAATAATCCCGGCTTTTCCTGTCTCTGTGATGTGTGTTTTCTTTTTAAAGTTCACAGACAGTACTACATGTCATGTTCCACTGCACCACTGTGAGTGTAGATTAATAGGTCACGGTTACATAATGGTGTCTTGTCTAGTAAGTCATCGTTGACTTGCAGTTCTGTAATAAACATTATGTGTGTGTCTATGTATGTCTATTGTATTATTCAGCATGTATTTACTTGAGATCATTAGACATTTTAGGTTTCAAGATCTCCTGGATCTGTAAAGATGTAGCTGCATGTACTTTAAGTGCAGCATTTTCATATGACCTACATTTTGGCGGTTTAACAGACAGCATCCAGACTGTTGGAAATCTCTGTGCTTCAACGGCTTTAAAATTCCTTGAAATCCCCACCCACCCCACTCCTCTTTAGTCAAGTCCTTCCATGTTTATGTGAGTGGGTGGCGGTTAACAGCTGGGTGTAAAGTTTACACTCACCCTCCGTCTTCTTCGCTCCGTTCTGCATTTGATCTTGGCAATAACATGAAAACTTGGGAGGAATGGTAGATGCCACAAATACTGTAGTCTGTAGAATAATAATGCGAACATCTCTTTTCACATATATATTCATTATAGGGCTGCAACTAAAGATTATTTTCATAGTTGATTAATCTAACAATCATTTTTTCGATTAATCATTTATTCTAGAATATTTCATAAATTATAGCAAATGCAGTTACCAGAGTCCAAAGTCCAAATTTGCTTGCTTTATCTTGACAAGCGGCAAAGAAAAAGTATTTATTGTATAATGGTCCATGAACCAAACATTAGAATTTCTGCAATAATCAAGCAGCAAATGTTTGCTGAAAGACTAATAATAATGATTCTGAATTAATCACTGCAGCCCTAATTAATTAATTCTCATGTGTAGTTTTTGGGTGTTGGACACTGTATCTGTTCCTTTGCATAATGTGGATCTCCCTCCACTCAGGACTATGTGGGTGAGGCCCCCATCCACAAGGCTGCCCGTGCGGGCAGTCTGGAGTGTGTCAGGGCTCTCTTGATGCAGGGAGCGGAGGCTGAGTAAGTCCTATTGCAACCCTCTTCTCTGTCCTCTTCTTCTCTGCTATTATTACCTAACATCTTAACTTACACCTTTTGCAAGGGACCACCACCAAATCTGAAGTGAAGTGCATGTCTGACACCTCTATGCTATGTAGTTATTCCGTTTTTATGATGATAATTAGTAGGGAGGTCATATGGTCCCTTATGTATGACCCAGTTGTCTTGATAACCTTAAATATATTTAAATTGTCACATTTGGTGGCAGCTACAGGCACTTGGATTTGACCATTGGCTAGAATATTAAGTATCTGGCTCAATAGGCTTTCTATCCTTTGATGATCACATCTGGATTACATTAATCGTCTCAACAAGCAAATAGCCATTTATTCCCAAATTTGGGGACAGTCCATAACATTGATTGTTCAATATTTAACAACATTGGGCGAGATGTCCAAATAATAATTGTATTTTTCAAAAAAACATATAGATAACTAGAGTTAGCATGTTTTGGTGGTGTTCCCCTGAAAATGTAACATTTAGAATAATCATAGAAATTGTTGTTTAATATTGCAACAATTCACATCAAGTTGCTCTCTGTGTATAATGGCCACCTTATTCACAATGATAATTTATTTTGATTCTTAAAGATAGCTTTACAACATTGCAGTAAAATAGTTGTATTTGTGCTGAAATTATGACATAAGCAGAGATGTATATAACCTGTGATGCAAGTTTTGTGCAACTAAACGTTCAAAGCTATATCCACTTCATTATACACCCCAGAGAGCAATTTAATGTAAATGTTGATATAAGCATAGTAGGCCATGTTGCATGATCTTTGTTATATCCAGAGTGTGGTTTTATTTGTTAACCCTTTGTTTGGTTTAGTGTATTAGGTGCACAGCTGAACCTGATGACCACGTGCACATTCTCTTTTTGTCTGAATTGGGCTGTCACTTTGAACGCTGCCTTTCTGTTGCATCAAATAAAAAATAGCTTTTGTTACAAAATGTGTATTTATTACCCACAGTGTACATATTTAGCTTGCTTTTAGATGAGGGCATTGGTTATTGTTGGAGGCATAATTAGGCATGCCACTAAAGAGTTATTATGCATTCCCCTGTGTTTCAAAGCACACATTAGTGACGAGAGAAGTATAAATATAGTGATGAGTAGACTGGCTGTTGTAGAGTGATCGTTCATGCAAGCTAGCTATGAATTAATCAGTCAGCTGTCACAGCTTGCAACACACCTTTGCAAGTGTGACTGAGTGTTTAGGCCAGTCTTTAGTTACTCTTCCTGGTGTCTAAATGTACACACCCTGATTTGACATCGTGATGGGTAATGAAAGAATGTGTCAGTCCAAAACTAGTATCTTGCATCTTTTGTATCATGTTAATGGGAGAGGCTTGAGTTAAAATAATAATTACCCAAACCAGTTTGCTCTCCCAAGTTGCTAAAAGCTAATTATTATGAATAAATATTGTAGTTACTTGACCGTCTACTGTGACAAATCAGTATTGATGAGGGAAATTCATTTTTTGATACATTAACTAAAACAAAAATACCAGAGCATTATATATACATACACTATTCTGAATTGTATTTGTGCAATGAGCTGTTTCATGCTGACACCCTCATATTCCAGTAATCAGAAACTACCAGAGGGTTGACATGTTGTGTTGGTCATTAAATATATGACCTGGTTTACAGGAGTAATCAATGCTTAAAGGGCATGTTTACAAATATTTAACAGTGAATATAGTTCATAATAACTCTAGATGTTCAAGCTGGCTCATTAACTGCAGAGCACTTTTCTTTCTGTTAGAATTCTCTATATTGGTGCCAAAACCTTCCCACATAGTGTGACAGATTGTAGGTATGGTCAGTGTACCACTTTAAGCAATAAGACACCATTTTAAATTGCGGTGCAATGTTCTATGTAGAAACATGTTTGTTCATTAGTAGGCTACACACACCAAGCTCAAGTACTGAGCTGGAGCAATTGCAGTGTATTTACACAACATGATTACTCTCTGAGTGCTTACTGGATACTTGGATTATGAGATGTGCATTTGGTCATCAGCTTCTGTGTGCACTGATGTGATAATGAAATAATTGTTTTTTCCCCTGCAGACCGTAGAATTGTTTCTTATCTCATGTCCTTTTTTAGCTTATGTTCCAAAAATAAGGAGGCTCACTGCCAGCAGGAAAGTAAAGCCAGACTAGGTGGTAAAGAGGCTCATGACAATTTTAAGATGTCTTCTGTAAAATAACTTTAACACAAATGTACTGCTTCATTTTACATAAGATAAGATAACACTATCAACCCCCGAAGGGAAGTTCCTATTTTACAGCAGCAGCGAAAACATAGAGTACAAATTGGAATAAGAAGAGTACAAATTGGAATAACGCCAATATATTGAAACCTATACACACACACGATACATCTACTAAGGGAGTAAATGGTAATAAGAGACAATCAGATTTAACTTTAGACCACGAGGCAACTTAAAAATGAAATACTTGTATGATCTACGTATGATTTTATATGAACAAATCTTAAAGGACGTCGATGGTAAACATTTACAAATGTGATTGGAAGTCAGTCGTCCTATATGGAAGTTGGCTAGATCCAGCTTCAAAGAAAGAAAGTTAACACAAGTTTAGCTTTATACAAATGATGTGTGGTGCAAAGAAGCAGTCGTTAGTCGACAACTCTTGTCTTACTTTCATCCACATTTAAATCAAAATGACTGATACATAATACAATTGTATTTGCTTTCATTAATTATTTAATTGATCATAAAATGTACCAAAAATGAAAAAAGACGAGAAAGAAAGTGAAATAGTTGTTAAGTCTCTAAACATTTGGCTTAGGAAAGGGAAGACTTGGTATGAAAATGCTCACAATCCTCAGCATCACTGAGCTACTAGTGTAGTTTTACAAAAATATACTATTATGCTTTAATTCCTAACCATATATTACAATAATTATTTAGGCTAGTAATACAATATTTATTGAGTTTCTTAAAATTTGATTTGACAATAAGATGCTCACAACAACAATTTCCTACTAAGTAGTAATAGTCAAGTCATGAAAGTATTTCCATTTGATTTGAAATTCCAGAACATTTAACATACTTCCACCACTGTTGCAAGCATTGTGCTTATACATAGCATGTGTATTATGAATTACACATGCTATAATACTGTTATATTATTTTGTATTATCTTACAAATGGTCATGTTGGACCTATAAATACATACTGGTACCCAATTGAACCTTTTACCTGGTCCGTTGACAAACTGGAATGTATACTGCCATACTCTCCGGGCTGTTGATATTAAACAGACTATAATTGCAGAGTCTGATACCGTTAATAGACAAGGCATGATTCGCCACTACAATTTACCATGTCTGAAGAGGTAAAAATTATGCCTATAGACTATATATATATACAGTGCTTTCAGGAAGTATTCGGCGCCATTAACTTTTTTCACAACTTGTTAGAGCCTCATTAAAAGACAATTCACTCATCATTCTACATGTACTTCCCACAATAAGAGGGAATGAATGGGTAAAACATGTATTTGGAACTTTTTGTGCATTCAAAACGGAAAGCACATTAAAGTAAAAATCCATGCCCTTCACTTGGTTCTTTGTTGAAGCACCTCTGCAGTGATTACAGCCACGTCTTCTTGAGTATCTCACTACAAGCTTGACCAATATATTTGGGGAACGCCTTCCATTATCCCCTCAAGTCAGCTTGGTTGGGAGCATCACAGCAACTGCTTCAGATATTTCCAGAGATGTTCAGTCAAGCTATGCCCCACAGACGTTCAGAGACACCCGAAGCCACTTCTGCATACTTTGTTTTCTTGGCCGTGTGCCTATAGTTACCTAGGGTCTTGTTCTAGGTGAAACTTCTCCCCATTCTGAGGTCCTGGTCGCTTTGGATCAAGTTTTCCCCAATGATCTCTCTGCAGTTAGCTCTGTTGAGCATTCACTTGATCCTCACTCGTCCTTCAGCACCTGCAAATGAAAAACATCCCGACAGCATGAAGCTGGCATCACTGTGCCTCACTGCAGGGATGGTTAGTGACTAGGTGGTGAGTGAAGACCATGCTGAAAACAATGCTTCACATCCTGAAGAAACCACAGCTTGATCTCTGAATCAATCTTGGTTCTTGGTCATCTCACAGACTGAGGCCCTTCTCCACAATGGTTGCCCGGCATCATTGATATTCTTGGAGGTTCCAACTTCTTCCATTAATGGAAGCTACTCTGGTGTTTTGGACCTACCAAATAAGAAGACAGTTCCCCAGACAACCTCATCACATCAACTGAAAATGACCACCAGTGAACTCCAATCAAGTTATAGAAACATCTAAAGAATGAGAAATGAAACATTGGCCTGAATACTTCCCTAATGCACTGAAAACATCAATATGTGTTGACAATATCACCTTGATGCATTTTATCCACTTTATTATAGAGAATGCAATTTGTGCTGCAATGCTCCTCCCATTCATTTGAAACATGGAATTTCAGAACAAATATTTTAATTCTAAAAACATCAAACCTAAATAAACCTTAGTTAAGCATTCAAAATATAACTGTAGTTTGACCATAAGCAAATAAACACAAACATTGAATGCGTTTTAGATTTGTCATGAGCCTCAGAAGTGCTATGGTTTCTGGGGAATTATAGTGCATAGAGGCTGCCATTTAGTTAGAGTAGTGAACAGTTGCAAGAAGCTTGGTGAAAGGGGTTAGATTGCCACTGCATCATTAGATGAGCTATTAACTGTATACTGCTAACAAATCATCCTGTTGCAATGGTTTTACACTGTCAATTTATTATGCAGATTATTTCACCTATTAAACTGTTTTATCTGTCTGTCACTTACAATATTAACCCTATACAATGATATCATACAGTCTGTTTTGACGTCTGATCTTTTGTCACCTTTCTTTTCCTGAAAGTGACAATAAGTACGAAATAAATTCTGTACTGTTAACGGAACAGAACCATACGTTTTAATGTTTTGCAGCCATTGAATTGGAAATGACTTGGTTTTTTCAAGTAATCCTTGAAAGGGGGAGAATAGACACTGCTGAGTCTGCCCCGTTCCCTGGGATAGCCGCACTGTTGTGGCATTGAGTGTTCTCACTATCGCTTCCTATCGACACACTGGCAAACTGTTGAGGTATTTCTTGCGGTGATTGGTTTTAAATGCTAGGACTTTATAAATCAAAACGTTAAAAAAATTAATATGTACGTTTTTTTAGACATGCATGCTTTGCTATTCATAATTGTTTCTGTATTCAGTTTTGTTTATTTTTTTAATTTATTTTTTAACTAACCATAGGATCCCTTTGTGAGGACAGGTTTAATCATGTGAGTCCCATGTCAACATGTAGCATGATAATAGGGTGCCTCTGGGAGTTTAGAGAATAGCAAGAGGAGGTGATTGTGTTTAGGATCAAAAAGCAAAGCATACTAGGCATTTACAAAGAATTAACGCTTCCTCATTACGTATCCTGCCAAAAACGGGGGTTGGGGGAGATCGCTATTTTGTTGAATCAATGGTGTCGGTTGGTGGTTGGTCTCACTAATGGCGATTTATATTTTCTAAACTTTTGGCTAATTACGTAACATGTAGGTCAGGATATAATATATCCATTTCTTTTACGTATGCTAGTCTAAAATCTGAATTTAAAACTCATGTAGGGTTCCCTAACAGAGACAGAATAAAGAAAATGTGCTCAAATTGCAACAAAACACTGTCTGAGCAATGACCTTGAAAAGCATTAAAAGAGATTAGTCAGATTAACTGAACAGCTGCAGCCAGCAAGCTAAATCTTGACCAAAATTTGATGAATTGTAATTTGGTCATTATAGTTTAAACTATTATACATTTTGTGCATGTGTGTGTATGTTTATATCTATTTTTTGTATTTTATATGTTTTTTTTTGGATGAGCCCGGTTCATGGCTAGCTTCCAACTCTGGCATAAATTGGTTTAAGCACCTGCCACTGCAATAGCCGCAAGCGGCTTCCCGTCGCAGCTCTTTGCAGCGATGTGAACGTCCCAGTTTCAGAACCTTATTTTGTAATTCTTTTGCAAGCAGTTGCCCATTGCAAGCGATTTTGTGGCAAATCTTTGAGCTGAAGTGGACTCATTAATCATGGACAGAACCGTAGTGGAAACTTCTTTACGGCTGAATGATCATAAAATGGTTCAGCACAGAAATAACAAATGACCCTAAACACTACTAGTCTACTTTGTTGTTTACGTAACATACCAACCTTTTTAAGTGAGGCCATTTCACCAACCACATTCATATAAAACTAAGAAAACTTTGGATCCTTGGAAGCGTTAATTTAAAGGGGACAGACAATGTATGCAGGTTGATGTGTTTATATTTTTATTTCAAATTCTACAGAAAATGTTTGTCATGTGCACTATTTCCCAATCATTATTTACACACCTGTTTAGGATGAGAGAAGGAACAGTTAATTTTCTTTTAAATATTTGAATAAGCAAACAATGGCCTTGAAAAAAATGTAATACCAGTGTATGAAGGGCAATGTCACATGGTATAACATACTTCCTTTAATTAGGCACTCTTCCTTTTTGCTAGGTACTGTTTCTTACTTCCAACTATTATTTATCTAAACAATCAAAATAAATATTATGGACAATGTGTAATAATTGGATACATCGTTCTTAAAGGAGACATGCGGTTTGAATAGTACATTGCTACCTACATGATGACAGGAAGAAGGTGTATTACGTATGTATCCCCTCTCTTCCACTCAGAACAGAAAGCCTATACACATGGCTCAGAAGCACCACGTTATTTACACAAAGACCCACTTTTGTTCCTGAGAACTCGGCAACTGTTGCACCAGAATCCTTTGACATTTAGCTTCCAAACAAACGCAGCAGTGTATTTCAACTTGGCTATTGGAAATATTTTGTGTTTGGCAGTTAAATCGTTTTGCCAAAGACCATCCATTGTGCCTTGTTATATTTGTTTAGAGGCTTGAATGCCATTAATAAGAAAACGCTGCTTCACATTTTCCAAAATGTAAATCCTTAAGTATATGACTAGGTCATATACGGGTATCTTAAACCAATGACATTGTTTCCATCGCTAAGATAAACCCAAAGATGATGGGGGGAAATTATTTTGAAATGGCTGCATTGTTTGCTTGTTCATGATCCCACACATAGATCACAACATACCTGCTGTAAATGGATATGATTAACAACACTGTTGGCACACTACTGCCAAGCCACTGATTCGGTATCACTGAGCTTTCTGTTGATTCTAAGGCTGATGATAGTTATTATTTTATCAAACTTCCTGGAGGTTTTTCATTGTTCCAGACCCGGAACTACTTGAATACTTTCCTCAATCGTCGTTCCATTCTTGATGCTTATCCGGTTCTATTCGGTTCTACCACTTGACGGAAATGGAATCTGAAAAATGGATATCATTGACAACCCTGAAGACTTTTCTACTTGTGCCATAAAGGACCCGTGGCTGTCTGAACCCTGAACGACATGTTTAAGAAATGAAGAAGAAATCACTTCCTTTGCCATTGACCATGCTCCTTGATGTCCTGTCTCCAACTTTAATTTATTTTATCATATTATATAATGAGGAAGAATAGTTTACTCAACCTTCTGGATTTATCCAAGAGTTTCTGTCTACGACGAAGACGACGATCACATCACGTCTTTTCTCACCTTCTTGATGACCAGGCTGCCCTTAATAAGCTGAAGCTCAACAAGCCGCAGTCGACCGATGCAGCTGTTAACATGCCAAATATGAAAACTAGAAGGGGTCATCAGCCAATCAACTAGATTGTCTCAGTCATTCATTGAGATTGTAATGCTATTCATCTTAATCATATCCTTTTGCAGCAGATAATTTTTTCCCTTATTTAAGCCTTTTTCAATTAGGATTTTTAGCTGTGTTATGGAATATGAATATGATCCAAAAAGGATCATGCGTCATCCATCATGCAGATGACGAGGAGTTGAGAGGATAGCACAGTGCAGGCAATTTGTATACATGTGTGTGTGTGTGTGTGTGTGTGTGTGTGTATTTGAGTGTGTGTATGTATGGACAAATGTATGTCTGTCTGTGTGTACTTTGAGTCTGGGGTGTGTATGCGTGAGTGCGTGGTGATTTTTGTTGTCCGCACGCTGTACCCAGGGGCGTCCCTGACGCATTCCCTTCTTGTTGTACAGTCTGAGGAATGCCAGTGGACTGACCGCTGCCGACCTGGCCCATGCCCAGGGTTTCCGGGAGTGCGCTGAGGTCCTCTTCAATGCCCAGAACCTCCAGCGGAACCTGGCTCCATCCCAGGGCCAGCTCTCAGGGTTTTGCCTAAACGGTACTGCCCTGAACGGGGACAACTCCCTCCCGACCCTGCAGGGGAGGAGTTTCCTCAATGGAGCACCGAACAGAAAGCGGTCATTTGATGGAATGGAAGCCAATCAGATTAAAAAGCCAAGAACAAATGGTATGTTGCTTGCTACATAGGGCTGCAACGATTAGTCGATGGACAGAAAATGTATCAAATCGTTTTTTATAATCGATTAATCATTTAGGTAATTTATCACTTACAAATACCAAACATTTGCTGCTTCATGCTTCAGAAATGTAAATGTTTCATGCATCATTATAAAATTAATACTTTATTTTTTCTTGACGGCTTGTCAGATAAAGCAAGCACATTAAATAAATCAGTTTGGACTCTGGTAACTTGGGATGGCATTTACTATTTGACATTTTCTAATGTCAAATAGTAAAATAGTCTAACCCTAACTAAATGATTAATCGATTAATCATAAAACATTGTTATTAATCGACTGAAAATAATGGTTAGTTGCAGCCCTACCTATATGTGTCTTTGCGGTGGATGGGGGGGATTAAAATGATGAAAGTCTTAACGGGTCAACACCATTTTGGATATTTTGTTGTTTATTTTGGTCACAACTGCAACATTGTAAGTTTGGACACAAATCTTCAATAAATTATAGAATCAAAATGATCCAAATTCATTCTGTGAAGTTAATTGGAGCATTAACATTGTTTATTTAAAAACTATTTAATAATATATGTAATAATTATAGCATGAACCCTTTAGAATAGACAGTTGTGTGTATTACAATACTTGTGACGTTTGTGTTTTGTTGCCATGGTCGTCGATATTATTATTGACACATGCTCCTGGATTAAACTCTTTTCAGGCTTTGGTGGCCCACCAGGACTGCTGAATGGCAACGGGCCACTGGGTGGCACCGGAGAGGTCCACATGGAAAGCATGGTCGAGGAAGCCACCGCAACCTCAGGTGGGCCAGGACCCTTTACGTTTGGGCTGAGGGAGTATGCTCCGGCAGCACAAGGGATGGACCAGAGTGAGGACCGGGTCAAAGTGGACAACTTTGGCCCTGCCCCTAAAGAGCTGGAGATCATCACTGTGACATCCATGCAGATCCCGTGTCGCTGCACCAACTCCTATGCGTACCTTTAAAGGGGCTTAAAGTGTGCCTGCGATTTGTGCGTGTGCCTAAATTTGCAGCCGCGTGTTCTTTGGGAAAGTGTTGGGTACCATCTGGTTATGGTTAACCTGTGTGTTGAGTACATATGGATCTGTGTTTGTTGTTTTGGCATAGAATTGTGTCGAGTCATTTTTCGAATTTTCTTAAGATCGGTAATATATGATTCTACTTAAAAGTTGTCCTTGTTTTGTTAGGTGTTTTTGTTGGTTTGACAGAAGTTTTGTCAAGGTTTGACAGAAGATTTTTGGTTTTTTCTTGCACAATTATACAGGATACATTAGAGTCATGTGTATACACATTGACATCTTAAATTTAGTTTAAATCTAAAAAGGGAGAAATTGTTTGGCCACTTGACATTTTGAGTTTAAATGCAATGTTTTCAGATGTATTACTTTAGAACATTTGCAGGCATTTTAAGTGCCTTAGTCCTTACAAATGGTACCTAGGGGACTTTTTCATGTTAGGTTTAGCTTGAGCTGATGAAGCTTTTCCTTCTCATTTGTTAAAAAAAAGAAGCGTATTACTTTATGCCAAAGCATATCCTTACAATGAATGTAATTATACGTACAAGAGCTTCACTGTGCAGCTTTTCCTTAGTTTGGAGGTGTGTAAACGCAAATGCTTAAATGTGTATATGTGGTATATAAATGGTATTTAGTCTCCTGTCGATTTTCGACATGTTTGATCAACTAAACGGTGCAACTGTCACACAATGTCATGACTGACAGGATAGGGAAGTTTAGCAAAAAATATATTGATAATCTCAATTACATTTGTGAAGTATTTTACAAATGTAAGCTTGGGAAATATTAGGTTTTGGTGTTTCATTGCATAAACTAATCAAGGCATTTAGCTCGTTATATAAATGTCACAGGCAAGTGAGGGTAGTTGAGTGTGGTTCTTCTCCCCATATGCTTAATGCAAGAGGCACTTGGATGTGTCTGGCTTTGGTCTATAACTACAAAAGTCTTTGGATTTACTTTGACTTAGTGCTCTCTTTGACCCAATGGATAAACCATTGAATTAGGGCAGTTTGTCAAACAGGCTGATGAGGCCAACTTTAAGGTACCTGTTGTAATTATTACAGCTCTGGTACTCCACAGAGTTGCTGGCTTTGAAGCCTATAATAGTTGGGCAAAACAAAATCTGTCTCCTTGGAATGGACTCTTCTCCCACTACTCGAGTTAACATTGGTTGTATGTATTCACATGTTCTGACTGACTTATACACTATTGCGTTACGTGAATATCCCCCGTATATTTTGATTTTGTCTCCAGTGGCAGGTGAAACACACTGTGGGGATATTTCCTCAAATGGCCACAGCCAGCAAGAGCTCCCAAACGGGGAACCAACACCTGAAAACATCTATTGCCACCATCTTGTCTACAGGGACATGTCTGAGACCATTACCAACAATACTGCAGGCAGCCAATTGGAGCACCAGAGGTCTGTGAAAGCAGAGCAATTTTATGACCATGCTTTCTTCAGCACCATGCTCCTATACAACGGAACATAAATCCTAGAATCATCTGGTCTCTGTTCATTCTTGTTAAGCTTGACGTGCGCCTAAAAAGTCTTACAGCCATCCAAAGGTCCAGTTCATTTGTTTGTTAAAAAAATTAAAATGAAAAAATACATAAAAGGGATGGCTTGTATTTACTGAATTTGCTGTTTTCCTTGTATATATATTTTTCTTTGTGCGTGCGAATGTTATCATTATTAGAAGAAATACAATTAGTTTGATTACACAATGGTTATTGTGTTGAGCTGTAAATAGCTTTGTTTTTCCTACATACACTTTATAAACGAGTTTGATTTAGGAACACATACGCATCAATGTATTAAACCAATGCCTGTACTTGGATAATCCTGTTTGTTTAAGGAGTTATGTCTTTTTCAGATTTCTTGATAAAAGTTTGATTGGGTGAATACCATGATGCTCATTACTATACAAATAAAGGGTTTGTGAAACTAAACCTTCAATCTTGTGGTAAGACCAGTTTATTTCTCACAAATGTATGTTTAACATTTCTTAGATTCTCAAAGCGCAGATCACTCATTTTGTCATTGTAATGTTAGTTAATCTATATTAATTTAAATATGTGGTCAACCATAGGCTACACCCTTATGGTCACCTGTCGTTGGATCCGACCTTGATCACATCCCGCACGCCACAGAATCCACGTCAGTTTAACCCCTCCCCCCGGTCCGGTCCAATGTACACTTATAGGGGACAACTCTACACGGCTACGAACCGCACGGAGTTTTAGTAAGATGAATCGCATGCAATGTTTTTAAAAAACACCCCTATCGGATAACGTCCCACTTACTACAGTGGGTCGACATGAAGTCCATATAGTCTCCATAGTAAATGTACACTCTTACCTTCAACGCCCCCCCTCCCCGTGGTGAGGTGGTATCGCCCGGTGTACCTAGCTCCACCAGTCGGGCCTCCAGTTAGCACAGAGCTGGCTCGGGTTTCGGCGACTGCAATGTTGTGAAAAACAAACAAACAAATGTAATCCAGTATTTTATTGAAAGAACAACAATAAAACGAGCAGATAGTGAGCGTCGAGCGTACCCCGGCACGCCTATATACCATCACCATGTCGACCCCGGCGAGAAGACGGCTGATGAGAGACTTTAAACGGTAAATACTTTATGCTGATGGTGGTGGCGGTGGTGTGATGTGTCAAAAACAGCTAGCGATGCTAGGCTAACCGCGGAGCTAACGCGGACCCCGAAAAACTTATCCGGCGTCCGCCGCACTCGCTTAAATTTCAACCCCCCGCTTCGTTGTGTTCATGTCCCCCGGTCGTTATAATATAACGTCGAGAGGGGAAACCGTGGCGTGATTTTTGTATAATTTTTATGTCCTACTTTTTTTTTTTTGTCGGTTCGCTTCGGATACCGTGGGCCGGTTGTTGGTGACACCAACTGGCGTCACTAGTGGAGACCGTTGGGGTGGAGTGGGGGGGGGGGGGGGTAAATAAAATGGTGCTGTAGTGGTGGGGGTGGTGGTATTAAGTGTTGCTAACTAGCTGGTGGTCCGTGGTGAGGGGTAAGGCGGCCGGGCATCGCCCTCCCTACGGCCGGGGAGGGGAAACCTGAACCTCCTCTCGGTGGGCAGTGTTGTTTTGCAAGGTAATCCTGCTTGGCTTGGCAGCCATCACCAGTCAATCCAGCCTACGTGTTGGTGGCAGCCACACAGACCGGTTGTCCTAAAAGTGACTCATTGTCTTTTATTGACTGTGAAACGACAGGAGTGCGTTTTTGACTTGTTGTTAATTGTTAACTCTGGCAGTGTTCACCACAAGCCATTTTAACCTCTCTCTGGAAATGTTGACACTTTGCTGCCTGGAGTTTCCCTTTCAGTCAGCACAGCTTTCACAGTGTAAGATGCTGGTCTTGAAATTTGAAATTGAAAATTGTGTATGTGTTTGGAGGGACTTATTTTTGGTTTATGATGAGTGAATCCAGGGTTGGGGTTAGCCACCTGTTGTACCGTAATAATGATTAATTGTCTTTGCTTCACTATAGTCTACAAGAGGACCCTCCAGCCGGGGTTAGCGGAGCCCCTTCTGAAAACAACATCATGGTGTGGAATGCAGTCATATTTGGGTAAGAAAGTGTTGCTTTGCAGAACAGGAATTGCATCGTCCAGTGGGGACAGTTTTTTGGGCTGATGCAGATCTTTTTAATGTGTGATCAGCCGAGCCGACATATATTTTTTACAGTGAAATATTGCCTAGAATTGTCCAGTTTTTTTTCACAAATCCCTTTAACACACAGACCTATCTAAACATATTACTATATTATGGAAGATGGTGGAAGAGTTTCAAGTTGCTCGACCGACCACATGTTTAGGGTGTATATCGGCCGATAATGATCGGTGGCTGATGGGTCGGTGCATCATCAAAGTCTAATTGTACTTGCTAAGGTGAAGCAACATTAATGAAATGATAATGAAACAAAATTCATTTTTTTCCACACACAGCCCAGAGGGAACACCTTTTGAGGATGGTGAGTGTTTGTCTGCTAACACAAAACGTGAATCAATGTATTGAATTTAGGAAGGTAAATACAATGTAGATGACAATGCAATATTACACTTTTTCCTGAAGTCCTATTTGCACTGGGCGAGTTGTGTCGAAAGCTGTGTGGCAATCTGTCACTGTGGAAATGGCCTGTGATCCTTATCCTTAAAATCATTGATTAACAGCGATACAGATTTGCATTAAATCTCCAACCACCTTTTATTACTTGCATATTACATAGCCAGCCAAAAGGTCCAATAGCTTGTGACTAAATCATGACCTGTGTTCTCCATCCCCCCCCCCCAGGTACGTTTAAGCTGACAGTTGAGTTTACAGAAGAATATCCAAACAAACCTCCTACAGTTCGCTTTGTTTCAAAGATGTTCCACCCAAATGGTATGACAGCCCACCCTGTGCCTCATATTAAATGTCATATTCATAAATGTTTTACTTAATAGTGTTTTATTTTTTTATTTATATGGATACTTTTTGTCTTTTACAGTGTATGCAGATGGCAGTATATGCTTGGACATCCTACAAAACCGCTGGAGTCCTACGTATGATGTATCATCTATTCTAACTTCTATTCAGGTACGACGCGTTTAAATCACTTGAGAATAATAACGACGAATGCTCTTAATTTCGGGCCAGGACTCGATAAATCCCAGGTTGTATTTTCATCCCACTTTCCTCTTTGTCACGTAGTCACTGCTTGATGAACCAAACCCAAACAGTCCGGCGAACAGCCAGGCGGCTCAGCTTTACCAGGAGAACAAGCGGGAGTATGAGAAGCGTGTGTCGGCCATCGTCGAACAGAGCTGGAGAGACAGTTGACCACACAATCCCTCGTGGCTGCTCTCGTGGTTTTTGAGCTGTGTGCGTGTGTGTGCGTGTGTGTGTGTGCTGCAAGTTTTAGTGGAGTATCTCCTAATTTCTGGACCCCTCACACCTTTTGATTTTAAGCTTTTATGCACTTTACCTTCCGTTTATATAACTTTTTTTCTCTTCAACACGGAACCCTTTCTTTTAATTTTCACCCTCTTTAATTGGTCTATCAGAGGGAATTATGTGCTGCAGTTCGCCTTTTTGAAATCTTTGTCACCAAGGACTGTTTTGGGCCATCTGCCAAAAATGCCTGTGTGTGTGCTGTTTTGCTGTAATAAATCTCCTCTAACTCATTATGTGAAATGTTTTGAAGGATGTGTGAATAAGTCATTATGGAAATGGAAACTTTCAGGCTCCATCCCAGAACTTTTTTCTTTTGTCTGTTATTCTTTCCCCCCCCCCCCCCCAAGCAGTTTCTCTGGGCTTCGGCCGGTTCACTTGCCAGGAAAGAACTTGCTCTGAAAATATTGGGACTATCAATAGCCCACAATCACTGACCCACATCTTCAAGTTGTGTCTTTGCTGTGTTGTGAGCTTTGTTACATGCATGACAGAAAGTGTATTCAGGTTTCTGTCCAGTACTTGTGTGTATATACGACGATGTGCATCTGAGTTTATGTACAGGATTTGCACTGGTCATCCCCTCATTTCAGTTTTTTTCAGCACTTGTAAATAAAAAAGGCAAATTCACTCTCAAGTTAGTCTCTCTTCCAGTTGTTTTTGACATACTCCCTTTTGATGGTTGATTGGTATCCAATGTGGCCACGTAGCCAAGAAAGTTATTCTAGATGATAAATTATGTATTGTCACATAACGATGTCTTTAGAAAGATCCAACCATTGGACTTGTAACTGTTATTTTGGAGTCACTTGCCACCACTTTGACAACATTGACAGCCTGGCTTTCTACAAGGAAAACGTACTTTGTTCCATACTCGGGACTGATATGTTTACAGCAACATTGAATTCTAAAAAAGGAGCCCAATAACTCATGATCTTAACCACGTAACAAACTACAACTACGTTAGAATGGAAATCATAGGCTCATGATGACAAAATCAAGTTTAAGTATTTTATTTGTTAATTAAGTAAGAACAAGGATGATGTTGCATGCATAATACAACTTTGCAAAAGATAAATTTGAAGTTGATTCAAAACATGCGGGTTGCATTACATTATGTCTATACTTCACAAATACAAACTTGACCAGAAAGGAGCTATCTTTTTTACAGCAATGTAGCGTTCATAAAAATAGGTTCTTCCAAGAGCCCCCTCCCCGTGTTCTTCCAACAGCATCGATAGCAACGTTGATACAAAAATACAAATGGACACAAAAAAAATTACTATACATTAATAGCGTTCATATGGCAAGGCAGGGCCGCTACCTGTTGTAAGACCTCTCCTTTTTCGCCCTCTCCAGAGCCTTGTCCATGGTCTTCTCATTCTCACCCCTGCATTTGGGGCAGAACCACTTGCCCTTGGGCTTATGATGGAGCCCCACACAGGAGAAGTGGAACCACTCGATAGGACATTCATCATTATCGCAGCCAATCATCTCCCCGTAGGACACCTGCTCACACAGGCAGTAGGTGGGCTCGTCGGGGTCGATGGGCAGGTCTGGAGGGGACACCTCTCGCTCAGACTTTCCCTTTGACCGCTTCTTCTTCTTGGAGGACGTCTTGGCCCTCTTCTCTCGGGAAGCCCCCAGGCCCGCGTCGTCGCCGTGTTCTAAACCGCCGCCGCCGCCGCCGCCGCCGCCGCTGTAGCTGTCGCGATTCTCGCCGTTTTTCTGGCGCCTCGAGCGCTTCCCCCCAGACTTATCGACGCCGACCGAGCTCGGTGTGAGGTCTTCCCGTCGCTTGTCGTGGTGCCCGGCTTTGCCCGGCGTGACCGTCACCGATGACGCCGGCGACATAATGGACGCTGTGGCGGCCATCACGGAAACCGGCGCAGGGACATGAGTTTCTTGGCTGTCCTGAGAGGAATGGAGGTGCTCTGAATGCCAATCGATCTGTCGCGTTCGGTTCTCAACCAGTTCCACCTGAAACGATAAGGACACACCCGGGGTTTTAGAACAGCTGACAACTAAATAGTACTTAGCATCGTATGGCATCTCACCCTAGCTGTCCATGCTGTAAACCAGAAAGGACAGCTAAACCTAGCAATTATGGTGCACTTAGGAACTTGTTGTAGTCACATTCTTGCTGCACCGACAGTGATGTATTGTTGTTTTACCTGCTACTGACGAATGTACTTATTGTAAGTTGCTTTGGACAAAAGCGTCTGCTAAATGCCCTAAATGTAAATGGAGATGTTAAAGTGTACTGCGAGTCCAACACTGGTGCTGGTTAATTATTACACACCATCTGAGCTGCGATCTGGATCTTCTCATCTCCAAGTTCTTGGCTGCGGATCAGAACTCTCTGGATAGACAGCTGAAGCCTCCGTCGCTGGATTGGATCAGACTCTCTACGGTAACGTTCATAGGCATCGTCGAGCTCCTTGAGAACATCTGACCAACACAAACAACAAGGTTTAATAGGAATAGTTTCAGGGATATTCAACATAATGTCATTAAGAATACAAAGGAATGTATTGTTGGGTGGTCTCTGGTAGTGGTTGTACAATGTAGTGGTCTGTACACATAACTGGCTTTTCATTATTACTCATATTTAACAACCAACTACTCAGAAGATAAGATGGCTATAATGGTGCACCAGAGACAAGAACACAATGATCTTTGATACAATTATTTTAATAACACCGCTAGGCTCATTAAGTCAAGTGGTTTGGAGGCATAACTAACTTACCTTGGTATTTTGCATCAATTTCCTTCATGAGGGACACACTTCTCTGTAAGTCGAACGGCAAGGATTCCACCAGATCCAAATACTCCTCCACATAATTTGCCACAACATGGACGGGATCCCCATTTGTCGGGTTTAACATTGCAGGTTTTTATTCGGCTGCAATCTCACCACTGCACCTGTACCAAGATGAAAACGAAATCCTTGTTACATTGTTTTGAAGCATATAGAAACCTGCAATTAGAGGAAGTGATTAAACCACAGAAACATACGATTAAGCCGACAATCTTGAGTCTGTTTAGTTGTGCCCCCAAAGAACCCACCGGCGTGAACCATCACATCTTATTATGCATTGTCTTCTCCACATCCCACGCTTTATAAATGTAGCATTACCACTCCAAGCTTTTTTCAAAAAATGTTCAGCGAACCCCATTGCTCACCAGGACAGCTATCGACTCTTTCACTGGATGAACTCCACACTGTTTGACAGTGATTTCTCAATGACTCCATATGGAAAGGGAGAGAGATAACACAGTTCCTAGAAAGGCGTTTGAGAGTACAGGCCCCCCCCGGGGTCAACAAACTGTTTTGCTTTTTTGTAAAAAGAAACAGAGCGAGCCTCAGACCACGTCCAGAAATACAATGAATAGATGAATTAGTCTCGTGTCGATCTGATGGGCTGTGACGTGGTGGGGGGGGGGCGTCCATCTATCGACTTTATACCATAAGCAGGCTTGATCGATCATAAGCCAATAGGCAATCACTACAATGCCTTTGTTTTACCCTACTGGCCAATCTTTCACCACACCACTACATACATGTAAATACGATATGTCCCATATGTAAAAAAACAACAACAACATCCCATATGTTGCCGACATATGGGAAGTTGTTTGATGTTGTCGACCACCAAACTACAAACGCCACTTACTGGTTTTATATCCCCCCCCTTTCGTAAATGAATCTGGTCCCCTTAACGTCGCCGACGCCACGCCGACACTGTGCCGCCAGAGGGGACCACCACCAGCTCCACTCCACCGTCGCGATTCGAACGAACCGCGATATTATCGTCATTACCGCACGAAAACATCTCATCGCGGGGTTTTTTTTGTAACGGTCGGGCGTCGAATCCCAACACACATCTAAAGCCTCCTAAAAACCGTATTTTCGGCTGACCTCTTCAACTTCGCCGTGAACACCCCGCCTCCCTGCAGCAGCAAACAAATGGTGGGTGGTGGTGGGCTGCTACGATACGACGTCCCTATAGTAGTACTGATGATATACACGGTGCTGGGGGTGGGTCCAGGTCCAGGACGGGCTCCCGTGGCGGGGACCAGAACCGGCAGTGGTCGGGTCAGCACCGACCCGGAGACTGACCCGTTCTCCGGTCGGTGTAACGGTGTTGTGGAGACACGTCGTTAGCCATCATGGAGACACGGACAAGACGCTCCGTGTCGTAGTGGGGACATTAGCGTTGTATTTATACACGCATATATATATATAAATACACGTACGTGCATATTTATGTGTATATATACACGTCCATACACGTGTTACGGATCGCAGCCCCCTTAAGTAACTTCGGTTGTTTATTTACAGTACGGAGATCATGTCGGTTTAAAGCAAGGCTACGGTGAAGAAAAAAAAACACACACATAAACACAAGCCTGGTTTAGATATGGCGACAAAGTGCATCATGTGGGACAAAAGTTTACCTTGCAACGTGTTCCGCTGTTTTTTGGGCTGAAAGTGTAACGTAGTGTGGACCCGGACCCAAATGTTGGACAGTTTTGTTAGGCGGACCACTCTGTTCTGCTACCGTAACACCCGTTAGCATAGCTAGCGTTGAAGCTACTGCTAACTGGTCACATTGTGCGCATGCGCCAGGAGTGGCTGTGTAGTAGGGTTGTAGTTACTGGTAGATACCGCGCGCGTGCACACACACACACACACACACACACACACACACACACACACACACACACACACCCACACACAAACACACAAACAACAACCACCCCCAACAAACAAAAAAACCAAACACA
>JAOPJH010000076.1:255565-258065 GCA_027122575.1 Merluccius polylepis
ACACACACACACACACACACACACACACACACACACACACACACACACACACACACACACACACACACACTTGGATATATGAATAAGCATGTTGGGTTGGCATGTATCACCGTCAAGTCCTTATGTATGCATCCGTGCATCTCAACCCAGGACAGTCTGTGCACCGTCTGTCAGAATGTCGGCGTGCGTGGGGGTGTGTGCGTGTGTGTGTGTGTGTGTGTGTGCGTGTGTGCTCACCCTTGGCCCACTTTGTACTGGACAAGTGCTCCTTATGCACCTCGTGCGATGTTGAAAATGTCGCCCCTGCCCTATGTCTGTCTTTGGGGGTGGCGGGTTCGTAAGGATTTGCTTGAAAAAATGTTTCGCCTGTTCCTGCCTTCTCGTTCGTTCGCGTATTGAGTAAATCGAAGCGTCGGCAGTGTATCGGACCGTTAAGTCAGTATAATCATTTGCTGTTAGAGAACAAAAGACAGCACATTACGTAAGATACCGTAGACTAATAATTGGAATTATAGTCGGCGAAAAGCATTTTTGATTCCACTGTTGACCCATTTTCCCAGAGGCGTCATCGTAGGACAAACACGGGTGTCGCTCATAACACTGATTATGGATCTGCTGCTCCTTTTATGTAGCGGGGCTCGGCTAGGAGGCTAAACTAGTGGATAATATGAGTCTACTTATCTTCGCCTTACTGCATCAAAGGAGCAGATCCGTAATCCGAGTGTTATGAGCAACACCTGTGTTTGTCCGACGATGACGCCTCTGTGAAACGGGTCCGTTACTACCACTACAGTAGATGTTCCCTAGCCCAGCGTGGGTTACGTGGCTGCAGACTGCCTATACTGTACATGACACCAGGCGTGTGTGTGTACGTGCGTGCGTGCGTACGTGTGTGTATGCGTGTGAACACGTACCTTATGGGTGCTCCTTTGGCCTGGGCCGGCTTGAGCAGGACGGTGATGGTCGTGGCGGTTTCGTTCAGGAAGGCCTCTGAGCCGTCATACTCCTCCAATGTCGGGGCTGACGTGGGAGGAGGTACGGAGAGAAAGGAGAGAGAGAGTCAAGCATGGATCTGTGGATCTGTGCTTGTAGAATACACAAGTAGGATCCCATTGTCATGCAAATGTTTAATATTCACAAACGGCTAGCCAAATAGCCACATGCAAATCATGACACAGGGTAATACAAAGATATACAATCAAATAATAATAATAATAATAATAATAATATTAACAATATTAACAATAATAATAATAATAATAATAACAATATTAATAATAATAATAATAATAATAATAATAATAATAATAATAATAATAATAATAATAATAATAATAGTTGTTGCTGTTGTTGTTGTAGTAATACTACATGTAGTAGCCTATTCATTCATTTTAAGACAATTAAAATGAAAGTTGATTTCTATTTCCTGCTAAACAATACCATAATGCATCTGGTCTGATGATCCATCGTTTTATTCATTGCTCGGTCGTCCTCTCCAATAAAACAACTTTCAGGTCGTAACTTGAAACTTGCAGATGGAAATAGAAAGAGAACAAAGCTGTGGATCCGCTGCTGAGCACAGACGCCCTCTAGCGGCCGGCGCTGGGAGGACGCCTCGGTCCAGAGGCGTCACACTGGAGCTCAGCTCTTTGTTATTACCAGCCTGTTGGAAACCATGTGACTAGGAGTCATTAAGGTCCAAATGTACCATTGTTGAAATAAAAAATAAAGAAGCCTATTTAATTAACTTAAAGCGCTTCTTTTTTTGGAGACAACCTATCTTAGAAAAAGTAGTCTCGTTTATCCTACGAGGATGAATATTATTAGGATGAATAATTCATTTCACAGGGTGGCACAGGGTGTTTGTAAAAAAAACAAACGTTGTTTTTATTCATTCATTTTAATTTCTTTGCAGAAAATGACCGACCAACATCCCTGGTCCCGGACCTCATCGACTACAACATGCCCCTCACTGCCACCTACCTGAAGCAAATGAAACTACAGTGCATGTCCACCAATGAAAGGGTAAGAACATTTATTACAGAAACATTTATAGACCTACCTAGTTAGATTTTAATATTAGACACAATAGGCTATATGTGTTGTGTGAAACAATGAATTGAGGAGGCAGGAGGAGGGATGGGGATTATTCAGGCCGTAACCAATGACGTCAGAATATGGACCCGCCCATCTACACTGGCAGATTATACGAGCGTTTGATTAATAAAACCGGTAGAAATAACTCTTACCGGAGCAAAAATAAGCAAAGCTTCGCGATGATTATGTGAATTATTTTCCAAACTAACGGACCGAACCAGTGCTGTCTGAGGTGAGTAGAACCACCCTACTGAACAGAATGGACGAGTCCAGGACAGTGTGTGTGTGTGAGCGGAACTGGAACATGTTCATGAACGCTATAAGGCCTTCAATAATAATAATAATCATTATATTACTACTACTACTACTACTACTACTACTACTACTGCTACTACTACTACTA
>JAOPJH010000076.1:263065-266358 GCA_027122575.1 Merluccius polylepis
AGTCGCAGTGTGTGTTGGAAAGGTGGGGACGGGTGGACGCCGATAACGACACATGTTGCTGTTTTAACGCTTTTAACGACGTCTTTTAACGTCGTTAGCATGTAGCCTAGCAGGGCTAGCGTCACAAGGCGTCACAACACGACCGCGGTCAACCACAGGCTACTCTTCTACATGCGTTTCTTTTTCTTTCTGTAACTAAATGTTTTTCCCTTTTCTTCCTGTAACTAAATGTTTTTCCCTTTTCTTCCTGTAACTAAATGTTTTTTCCATTTTCTTCCTGTAACTAAACGTTTTTTCCATTTTCTTCCTGTAACTAAACGTTTTTTCCCTTTTCTTCCTGTAACTAAATGTTTTTTCCATTTTCTTCCTGTAACTAAATGTTTTTTCTTTTAATTTCTGTAACTAAATGTTTTCCCTTGTTTAATTTCTGTAACTAAATGTTTTCCCTTGTTTAATTTCTGTAACTAAATGTTTTTTCTTTGTTAATTTCTGTAAGTAAATGTTTTCCCTTGTTTAATTTCTGTAACTAAATGTTTTCCCTTTGTTTAATTTCTGTAACTAAATGTTTTTTCTTTGTTAATTTCTGTAAGTAAAAGTTTTCCCTTGTTTAATTTCTGTAACTAAATGTTTTTTCTTTTTTAATTTCTGTAACTAAATGTTTTTTCTTTTTTAATTTCTGTAACTAAATGTTTTCCCTTGTTTAATTTCTGTAACTAAATGTTTTCCCTTTGTTTAATTTCTGTAACTAAATGTCTTCTTTCTAAAAGTGTTTCCTAATCTGTGTGGTATAGGTAAGGGACCTACTAAATATGTGACTGGACTGAAAAAAACGACAAGCACAAGATAACCGGATCATGTTCTGCAGTTTGGCCTCAAGCCATTAGCTGTACTGAAATTCTCTACTTGAGCAACTCTTCTTTTTTTCATGGTTTTGGCGCTATATCTGTGTCATCAAAATACCCAGTGCAGGACTCATGACCTCTGATGAAATGGCCCCTACACTTTCATTTCCAAACTCTGAGTTTACTGAAAGTTTATCATGGCGGCCGGGTTCTTGGTCCACACCAGATTAAACGGTTGGAAGTCATATTATATCTTTACTTTTACATATTTTTGCAAGACAAATTCAACATGTGTCCTGGTAGGGTTTTTTTGCCTCCGGGTCTAACGTGTCTTTGTTTCTTGTTTGATGGCTTCATTTGAAGGCTACAGGGAATTCGGCTGGCTGACTTGTTCCTCTTATCAGCCACATGACTGTGTTAAGAGAGAAAACCATGACTCCACATGCTTTAACCTTTCCCACACTCACATGTCACACAGTGCTTTCCAGAATTATGATGTTGCTACTATTGTGCCTTATCTAGCTAGATGCAGCATATTAATACTCATGTTTAATTAGGTACCACCCTATTTCCTTTTCCCATTCCCATGTTTCACAACTAACACACTAATGCAAGCACTTTCAGAGCTCAAAAAAAGGTTCATGTGTTGGACTGTTAGGTAGGACCATTATTTAGACAGCCTGTTTGCACATAGGCTATCACTGTGAAATGACTCTTTGTACTTAAGAAAATGCTGTTTCTTTTTTTGGTCCTGCAATGGATTTAATACACGCAGGGAAAATGGATTTCTGTCATGAAAATAATGCCAGACTGATGACATGGTGCCCATAGTGCATCCATTATAAGCCTTCATATTTCAGCAACAAAGCTTCTCTTTGTTTTCCAACGGCGACAGCCAGTTGGAAAAGCTGAACACAAATGCATAATTAAATGATCACACAAATCATATAACACACATAACACATATTCTTAATTAAACCAGTCAAATAGCATCTATTTTCATGTTCGAATGTAAAAAAGTATCACCCTTTGGTATCACCTTAACCGTGAATGCCTCTAAACACATAGCCTTATGGTGGCTTCCCACCACCACCACCACGTTAATGGCAGATAGCTTAGATTTTAATATTGACGTTTCATTTTACTGTTCTGATCACCTAGTTTCAGAATGTTGAGTTCCTTCATGAACTGAAAGCCACAGGTTCCTTTCCTCCATAGATGTGGTTTAAAATTTCCCAGGCCAAATTATGTCACGGTTAAGTCCTTGCAAAACGTTTTTCATCACCACACATTAATCTTTTTTAAATCAGATTTTTTTTAATGGGTAATTGTATCCAACAAATATTTGATCTCGAGCCACACATCCAAAATGTGAACAGTCAAGACAAAAGTTCTGAGCAAAACTCACAATTTAGCTTTAAGGCCTGTAAATGGCCATTGCTTAGTATATCCAAATAAGGCCTGATTGTACATTTTACTAGGTTACCTTTGGTGAATAGAGTTTAGTAAACATGATTATATTTTCCTTTTAAGCAAACGTATGACACTCCTTGTTTGCATATTTCTGCTTTCAACTCAAAACTCCCGCAGTCTTAACATGACTGTGTATTTGTAAAAAAAAAAAAACAAGTTTGATGAAGTAAGATAAGTCATCCGTGATCTGCTGGTCTCCACCCAGGCCGGGAGCAGTTCCACGGTTTGGGCTCCATGTACTGCCGAGGCGCGGCCGCCATCATCCTCACCTACGATGTCACCAACTGGCAGAGTCTGGCCGAGATCGAGGAGCGTTTCCTGTCCCTGACGGACACGGCCAACAATGACTGCATTTACGCCATAGTGGGCAACAAAGCCGACCTCACGGACCCCCAGGCCCAGCTGATGGTGGCCACGGACGGCCTCGCCGATGACCAGGGTGAGGGCGGGGTTCCCCCCGCCTGCCCTACTCCACCCGCCTCCCCGGCCTCCCCCAGCTCCCTGCTCAAGCAGGTGGGTCACGATGAAGCCACGGCCCTCTATGCGAGGATCCTGCGCTACAAGGGCCTGGACGAGAAGAGCAGCCTGCCAGCGGACAGGATGTGCTTCGAGACCAGCGCCAAGACGGGCTACAATGTGGATGTGTTGTTTGAGACGCTGTTTGACTTGGTGCTGCCTTCCATCTTGAGGAAGAGGAACGAGAATCAGTGGTCGCCCACGGTGGACCTGGAGGATTACAGGGAGGCCAACGGCAAACGGAGAGGGTGCTGCTAGTGGGGGTGGGCGTCGGGGTGAGGACTCTCATCGGCTGAGGGACAGTAGTGACTGCTCTTTTAAAGCAATCTACGAGCCAAGTGTCTTGTGATTGACCAATCGGTACCACCAGATGAACTGGACACCTGGTGACCACACACACACACACACACACACACACACACACACACACACACACACACACACACACACACACACACACAC
>JAOPJH010000076.1:293000-305499 GCA_027122575.1 Merluccius polylepis
AAGCTCGATTGTTTTGCTCGAGGGAAGGTGGGAAATGAGCTTATTTCCAAAAATGGTGGAGTGTTCCTTTAATGTTGGCTACTAGGCCTACCTGTTGGCTACAAGGTCTACTTTTTGGCTGGTAGGCCTACCTGTTGAGGGCCAACAGTGGCACATTTTTATTTAAGCAATAAGCCATGAGAGGCTGTGGTTTACATTACAGTGATTTTAATAATTAATAATAATTATTAATTGTGTTTATATAGCGCTTTTCAAGATACTCAAAGTGCTTTACATACTGTGTCACAGGTGTTTGTTTATAAAGTATTTCACAATGAGTTCGAGCCAATCAGAATCAAGGACCGGAACTATCCGTTTAATAATATAATACTAATTATTCACTCTCACAACTTGCAGCAAGTTGTGAGAGTGAATAGGGAAGAAGTCTGTTATGAAGTGCAGCCATATGTCGTTAAAACAGAGACAGTGTGGTCTTAAATAAACATTTACTTTGTCCCTCTCTGACTTGTTTAGAGGAAAGTGCCGGAGTTTAAGTCCATGTTTAGTAACCTGCCGCGCTATGGGCTCCAACTCAACACCAAAGATCAAGTGCCGAGCTATATTGACAGACGATGGCACGGGCACACAGAACAACGCAGACAAGCACTACAGCAGCTGGCAGGGTAAGGCATTACAGATATATGCGTGCACACAAACACACACATACATTCATGCGTACATACATACATACATACATTTATTTCTGTTTTTGTCCTTCTATTGTTTTTTCTTGTGGTAGAGGGATTCCGGGGACCCAGTCATGGTTCAGAGAAAAGCAGTGTGATGTGACCGGACCGGACCGATGGAAGTACTTCAAACGGTTTGTTTAAGCCAAATGTCACCAACTATGACAGCATCGTTTACACGGACATCATTGTAGCTACCTTGTTCATTTAAATGGCCCAGATGATATTTTATTGATTACACTCATAATAACATAATAAATAAAATAGCCCTTACAGAACATCAACTCAGCACTCAATTCTGTACTATGAATTTAATTTCCTTGTTTTGCCTTGCTGAAGGCTTTGATATTGATTTTGATTTTAATAATACAAAGGAATCTGAAAAGTTGATTACTATTTGTGGTCACATTAACTTATCTCTACTTTGTTTTCTGCCATTATGTTCTGCCATCCTCCGTTAAGACCAAACATCCCTTTAGCCCACCAGCTTCACCCGGACGTGGTCTTTGCCCCGCTCACGTAAGTCAGACACCCACGACTCACAGCAGCTCCACTGGCATGTTCTTGCCACGTTGACGCCCTGAGAGAGATTATATTTCCTTTGTCAGGTTGACTTCTCTACAAACTGGGGAAGATGAGAAACCCCAGTCCGGGGTGTACCATCGCACTGTGGGCATCCAGACAGACTACAGAGATAGTGAAGCCCAGACGGACCCCTACAGCCCGGAGTACGTGGTGCGGCCCGGGACAGCCCAACCAGAACTCCTGGCACTCGCCTCTCTGACATGGGGTATGAGGCTGACGGAATATGCATGCGGCCATTTCAAAACACATCACATTGTATTAAAATATTCTTCAATGGCGCTTTGAGCATATTGTTTTTGCGTGGTCAAGGAAACATCTGGTCAATAGTTGTATTGGACCGTTGTTCATGTTGAGTTGCACTGATTCGGAACTGTTAAAAGGCACATGTTATTGCCCAATCAGAATCAAGTATTAAACGATGCTGTGGTACATGCATTATGTTCATGTCACCAACAATGTTTGGTGGTGTGACTTCAATGTGTGAGAATAAAGAACAACCTTTTCCACAAATAAAGCCCGACACGCCAGATGATTTGTTACACTGGGAAGGTGTCCTTGGAAACTTTTGAAAAGGGTGGGCACTTTCAAAACATACTTGGCAGGGGATTGGATGAACTATCTGTCCTTCACGTCTATCACAAGCTAACTTCAACCAATCAGATTAACAATCATTTGGCGCAGTAGGGGAGCGAAAACATCTTTTCCATCGCGAAAAGAATTGAGGGCAGTTCTTTTTCTTCTTTCAATGAAGAAATACTCTCCAGTTCAGATATACGAGATGCTAGAGCAGCATCTACGCTAACCTTTTTACAACCCGCCATGGTTGCGTAGGATGCCAATTGGTCCAACCACAGTGGTTTCTGGTTTCATAACTTGAAGCCTGGCAAGATGTCTTCTCGTGTGATCGCGATGTTGCTAAAAATCCGGCTGCCTCACAAGGTAAAGTATGTGCTCCATCGACTGTGCCCAGGTCGGGGTCTGCCTGCAGGCCTGGCTGAGGTGGAGATGATCGAGCGTGCTCGAGCCAAGCGGGTGTGGGAGGCCAGCCTGCCCCCGCTGGACGACCTGAGTCAGCTGGACAAGAGGAGGCGCATGATGGAGGCCATGGAGACCAAGGAGTGGGCCTTCAGAGAAGGAGAAATCCACAAGTGAGCGTCGGCTTGCTCTCCCTCTTCAATGTGCCGTCAGCAAGTGGAAGTGAATTAACGAAACCATGCTATGAGTAGCTCAACAAAACCAATCAAACCGTTTCCTGGCAAGGTTAATACATACAAAACACTTATAGTACGAATAGTACACAAAGGCCCGCTTGAACCGTAAGGAGGGTAATAATTATGAGCTTCAAAAGAAAAAGAAAAGTATAGTTTTCCATAGTTTTTCTGGTAATATAAACTGTTTGGTAAGTTCACTTAAGCAGGCGTTCCATTCCCCAATACAAATGACCCTTTTAGACACAAATAACGGTAAATGACTTGTAAACACACCGCTGGTGTCTTCAAGGTCCTTGTTTCTAACCTGCCCTGCCTTATTAGTGTATGTAGACACACTCAAATATAAAATCACTTGTCGTTAACACAAATGAAAAGCTCCACAGCAAGTTCATGGCGCTGTTGTGGTCGTACCTGAAGTTCTGTCCAATGAGGCGCCGCTTAGGAGAACAAACTGCTATCCTAAGTCCTTCACTCCTTCCGCTATCGCTATCAAACGCCGACAATCGTTATTTTACATTCTTTTAAAGTCGGTTATTTATATGAACTATAACAACATTTAATTTATATTTACCGCTGCTTGTTGTTTCTGTGTATTGACCAATGTATGTTGATCTGTTACCTCTGACATATAACTACCATGCCTGTGAGATTTGACATCGTGTCTGTGGACTGGGCGAGCTGCAAATGAATTGCCCTTCTTAGGCTTAATAAAGTTGTCTGAATCTGAATGTGAATCCAGGCTGCAGGAGGCCCGTCTGGCTGTGCTGAGGAACCTGCTCTACCAGAGAGACCAGGCCCAGACACAGGCCACAGCACAGCGGCTGGACCACAACCTCGCCAAACACCACAGAGACAAGGAGAGCGAGCTACGCAAGATCCACCGGGACTACATCCTCTGTGAGAAAAACCTCCCGTCGGCAGTAAGGGACTAGGGGGTTTTGGAAAGTTTTCGCCCAATGTCATTACGTGCTGCTGTTTTTGTTGCTTTCTGTTAGCATTGCGGAAGCTGATGGCGAAGCGCAGGAACGTGGAGGGGAGGTTTGAGCGACGAGACATTGTTCGAGACCACACAGACCACTCATCTGAGACATATGCCCCCCTGACACGCAGTGGCTCTGTCCCCGATCGCAACCACAGCCAAACCGCCGATGTGGTCAAAAGCTGCTTCATCAACACATACGAAGGTTTGACTTTGAATGCTTTCAGAACGCCAAAGCACTGAAAGCAGATGATTGAGTAAATGCTTGTAACCTTTTGTCCAAAGTGACTTACAATAAGTACATTTGTTAGAAGAAAGTGCAACAGTAAATCGCAGTAGAGTAAGGATTTCACAAGAACGACTTTCAAGCACACCCAATTGCTATGTTAACCGATTGCTAGAATACAACAGAGATAAGTGTGAAAATACTAAGCGCAGAATATCAAAGTAAGAGCCAGGACATACAAACATAGAATAATTGCAAAGTTTTTTAATTTAAAAAAAGACATGTATTAGTGGGAGGGGGATGGGTAGTAGAGGAAGGATGCTAAGCTTTTACTTAAGTAAAAGTAGTAATACCACACTGTAGAAATACTCTTGTTATGTAAGTAAAAGTCGTGCATTGAAAATGTTACTTAAGTTAAAGTACAAAAGTATTGGCATCAAAATATACTTAAAGTACCGAAAGTAAAAATACTCATTATGTAAAATGGCCCATTTTAGAATAATATATATTATATTATTGGATTATATTTATTGATGCATTAATATTGCAGCTAGTAAAGGTGGAGCTCATTTTAATGTATTTATATACAGTTTATATATTACTTTACATACTGCTGGGTAGCTTGTGAATTTCCCCCTGGAGACCAATAAAGCCTGATTAATATAATAATAGTATAATGTATTTATTGATTATATTTTATTTTGTATTGTTATTCTGAATCTGGTAACGAGTAATTAAAGCTGTCAGATAAATACAGTGGAATAAAAAGTACAATACTGAGATGTAGTGGAGTAGAAATATATGGTAGCAGACATTAGAAATACTCAAGTAAAGTACAAGTACCTCAAATTTGTACAGTACAGTACTTGAGTAAACGTACTTAGTTACTTTCCACCACTGACTACAGTGTCAACTGTAACCCCAAGTCTGTTTATCATGGACTACAGTGACTTTACTTTAACGCTCGTTCGTTTGAAACCCAGGGTTGCTGGAGTTGGAGGCGTCCCTCCCCGCTTCGGTCCTGGAGCCCAGAATAAAAGTCCCCAAACCCAAAGCCACCAAAGGATTTGTTGGGCGTTCTGAGCGCAGGGAAATCGAACTGATGAAGACACACCAGGTAACGGCAGACGGAAAACACATTCCCTTAGCTCCATTCTGTGTCTGCTATGTGCCGACTTTGGGGTTTGAACTCATAACCTTTCAGATGAAAAAAACCTGAACCGCTAGACTATCCTGTCATACCAGAGGCCTGAGGCCGATAATCATTGAATTTATTTTTATCTAACCGTTATTTAGACCGGTAATCTCATTGAGACATGGAGTCTCATTCTCGAGAGACCTGGTCCAGACAGCAGCAATACAACACAAAGTTACAGACAGACAGGACATCGCTTCAATACAGAGGCACAAACCATAAATCATTGATTTGTGCATCGATTTAATCTCCCTGCAGGCCTTGAAGGAAGAGAAGGATCACGTAGAGCAAAGTAAGCCGTTGCGTTTCCTCGTGAGGAAGGAGAAACCTGCACCCATGCGTCCGCCCACACCCAGGGTCGACGAGCCACCAGAGGTCAGTCAACGTTCTCAGTTCACACTGAGATTTAAAATGCTTACATTTAAGGACTGCCTCTGTAATCGCACTTGTTTTGGTCTTTACACAGCTATAAAATAATATATCCAAGTGTCCTCATAGTTAAATCCTTTGCCCTCCGCCAGGGGGAGGAGGAGAAGGAGCTGGCAATCATCAACTTGCAGAAACTACTGAGAGGAAGAAGCATCCAGTACCAGGTGTGTCTGTCTGTCTGTCTGTCTGTCTGTCTGTCTGTGTGTGCAGGTTTTAAAAGACATACCACAACTGTGAGTCCGTTGATCTTGTCAGATTGCTGTCTACACTAGACACAGAAGTGATTTAATATCTTCCTCCTGATCTCACCTTGGATTCTTCAGATGTTTGTGGGTAAGGAGAGGCGTCTGGAGCTGATCCAGGAGCTGAGGACAACTCACGCCTTGCTGCCGGAGGAGGAGGAGCTGCTGAAGGCTGAGACAGACCTCATACTCACCCAGAAAAACCAGAGAGACCTGCAGCGACACAAGGCCAGACGAGATATCACGCTCTCGCACACCACACACAAATATACATATAGATACGCACGCACGCACAGGTGTCATTCCAATCTTTCCCAGGTTGATTGTGAATGTTGATGATTAAAATCATGATGTGGGAACATTTTCCATGAAAAGTTTCCATATCCCATAATGCACCAAAAAGTTATTTTAGATTAGCTCCACACATCCACACACACACCTCGCCACCGATGTCCCTTCATTGTGACGACGAAGGAACATCTTAGAGGCACTTTGACATCACGAAAAGGACGCAATTTCATTTTGGAGCCGAGTACACCGTTCACAAACTGGTTGGTGGAGACTGGCAGACTGGTTTTCTCTAAATTGTGGTCATATTTTAGTAACAGTGACAAAATGGCACAGATTACTATGTTAAAGATCATAGTCAAGACATATTACATTTAAAACACAACAAAAATATTTTGGGTTCTGAATGACATCAAACACCCCCATCTCGGCCTGTTCTAGGACGCTGAGGAGCAGGCCTACCAGGCTGGCTTGGTGGGAGGGGAAATTGTGGACCTGCTGGACACCCTCTCCAAGGAGCTGATTCGTCTACAGGAGGAGCGCAGAATCCATGCCATGGTGTTATTGGCTGAGAGGGAGCGCCGGTTGCGCGAGGCAGAGGAGAGCGGGAGGAGGCAGGTGGAGGAGAGGAGGCGAAGGGAGGAGGATGAAATCTTCCGGCAGGTGTGTCCCAGCGCTGTCCCGCGTCCAAAGCGCGACGGTTATTTATGTGCACACGCACATTTGAGGCCTGGTTCAATTACGTTTTCCGATTATTCAAAGTGCTACAATTGACTGCTGTAAATGGTAAAAGGACTGCATTTATATCACGCTTTCTCATAGGTATGACCACTCACAGCGCTTTACAATTATTGCCTCACATTCACCCATTCATACACACATTCATACTCCGACTGTATAGGGCTTGTACATCGCGACGTCACATCGCAATGAGCATTTGAATGTTAGGTATTATGTGAGGTAGTAGTAGTTTTTTGGTCATTATTTAGTAATTCATCGAGAAATTATGTCATTATGGGGAGACGTTGTGCTTGGAAGTGCCACAGCGTTTTCATTAGCCTAGGTTATGATATATTTAGTTTTTTAATTTGACAGTACTACAATTCTGTGAGTGCCCCTGTATGTCCCGGTGTGTTTGCCCCTGTATGTCCCGGTGTGTTTGCCCCTGTATGTCCCGGTGTGTTTGCCCCTGTATGTCCCGGTGTGAGCGCCCCTGTATGTCCCGGTGTGAGCGCCCCTGTATGTCCCGGTGTGAGTGACGCTGTGTGTCTGCAGGTGGTGCAGGTGCATCAGGCCACCGTGGATCTGTACCTGGAGGACATCATCCTGGCCGCTGTAGAGCAGACGGCGGAGCAGCAGGCCAGGGACGAGGTCCGCCGGATGGCCAGGGAGGTCAACGACATTGCGTACGCTCTGGAGGAGAGGTGCAACTGTCTGTCTGTCTGTCTGTCACAAGTCTCTTAAATAAGACTTTTGCTGAACTGAATTCACATTTTTGGCGCCTCCCCTGTGACCCACAGGGGCAGAGAGCATCCAACGACCGGACGCTCTCTGTCCACATTGAATCCGTTAAATACGACTTCTGTTACATAATATACCTAATAATATACATACCTAATTTCAACTAAATGAATCAGCTAATGGCCAACAGCGAACGCAAACTCGACCAGCAAACAAAACCTTTCCTGTAGCCGTCCGGAAGACAAGCTAAAACGTCCTGTCCGGACACCGTGCTTAGACAAAGTGTCTGTAAAGGTTTAAAATCAAACCTGTGTAGTAGACTGGCAAACACATATCTAATCTATATGTAAACAAAGCAGGAAACACTGCTTAACTCCGCCCCTCGCACTTCTTGGTTTCCAGACACGACGCTGTGTAGTCTCCCCCCAGAAATTCGGCTGTAGCATTGTCGAACTTCTGGATCCGATTAGTCTGTCACTAATCTCGGATGGAGTGGATGAAGCTGTACAGTACAGTGTAAGATCACTTTGTGTGAAGACAAAAGATTAACAAATTGCTAATGTGTGTGTCTGTGTGTGTGTGTGTGCGTGCGGGCATCAGCCGCACCAAGCTTCAGTCCGAGGAGATCGTGTCCGAGTTGGTGTACAGCTTCCTGATCCCTGAGATCCAGAAGATCAGCGTCAGACAAAAAGGTTTGGGGGGGTGGGGTGGGGGGGGGAAACCCACCACCACCACCACTTCATTTTTTATTCATCACCACAACACACCACCAAAGACCCCCAGGGGCTTTTGGCATGCCACTGTTACCTGATACTAGTGATTATGAATTGTATTTGTATAGCCGTTAAGCACAGTTAGACTTCACTGCAGTCAAACCATTACCACACACCCCTACCACACCTCATTAGGAGTGCAGTAGGAGCCAAATTGACAGTGCAAGTGTAATAATCTAATACATTAATTTCACAATAATGACTGGCTCGATGTACATTATCCCGCTTAATTACACAGCTACTTACTGAAGAAATCAATAATGTGACATAAAAATAAGAACGAAAAATTGTTCTGTTCATTGTTTCCGCAAAAAAAAAAATAGCCCATCTAGATTCTACGGTTGGAAATAGCGACCATAGCAGCGGTCTGTTATTCAGAAATAACACCATCTTATTACTGTTCTGTTATTCAGAAATAACACCATCTTATTACTGTTCTGTTATTCAGAAATAACAGACCGTAGAACGCTGGAATTGACCAATCAGAATCGAGTATTCAACAAAGCCGTTTAATAAGATGGTGATCATTAACACCTCATCATTTAGGGACTACATCGTGCTGTATTAATATTACTACTACGTATTGCTGAATCCTTACTGGCCCCTCTGTCGTTGTCTCTCTACAGTGCGGGACAGACAGCGGAGACACTTGCAGGCAGCCCAGCAAATCATCCACGGGCTAGCAGGTAGCTCTGGGGTCTCTCTGGGTCCAGCCCGAGTCCAAGGTCCCGGGTCGGGCTCAGGCGAGACCCCCGTCGGACTCACGGAGGACAGGAGTCGCCAAGCGGATGAATCCAACGACAACGACGACGAGGCCCATTGAATAGTCAAGATGAACAACACAAACCCCGTTCTGTATAATTAACGCATTCATTTTAAAAAAGTAACCTTTTCGGGCTTCAAAAGTTTGTAAACCGGTGAACAATTTATGTCAGTCAATTTCAATGAGCAATTTCAGTTGAATAAACTAACACCGCTGAATACACGTTGTTGTGTTTGTGTTTGTTTGAGTGTTGTTGTCGTGTTTCATTCAACCAACAAACACCAGTGAGCATGACCACGTAAACGTGCGCATTCTTGCACGCGCGCCACGCCCTGGTTCTCACGCTGCCACCGCGGCTGCGGGATTTCCTCCACTTTGCCGGGTCTCGCGGGAAACATCGCGACCGACCGGCGGGACGGTTTTGACGGGTTATAGTGACATGATGGCATGCGTCCGCCATTGTATCCTTAAACACAACACACAGGTAAGTTAGGAGGAGCCACCATAGGCGTCTGCATGTCGTCCGAGTGGAGCGCGCTTCTGGGTTTTCCCACATCCGCGATTGGAGATATGGAGACGTCTTTCAAGCGAAGGCGACTTCAAGGGACTTGACGCGGAGGTTTTCCCCACGCGTGTCGTGGGCACGACGTCCCCGGTCCTCCACACAAACACACGGCGTCAGTAAGTTACTTCACTTCACTTTTACGGACGTCGGACGCACGCTTTGTTTTGTTGCTGTGCGCGCGCGCGCAATTGCACATGTGCGCGTTTGTGCGCGCAACCGCAAAAGTGGTAGACCTACGCACCCTTTTTCTATACAAGTATTCGTGACGTTTGAAACTATTGTATATCTATTGCGTTGGATTTAGAAATGGCTAAAGAAGCTTATATGACATTACATTGTGAGCACGTTCAATTTAAGGAGGGTGTCGCATTTCTTATTTCTTCTGTCCTCTGTGTTCTCTGGTGATCTGAGGTAGGCCTCTCCTCAGATACAATACCGCAGATGGAGAGATAATGTGTGCTGTGCCAAGCTGTTTCCTGTATTTATAAGCTACTTGACATCAACAGGTTGTGGTCTGCAATCTAGGCCTACATTTAGACTAGGCCTACATTTAGACTATTTAGGTCTACATCTAGACCCACAATCTAGACTTACATTTAGACTAGGCCTACTTCTAGACTATCTAGGCCTACATCTAGACTATCTAGGTCAACATTTAGACTAGGCCTAGATTTAGACTATCTAGGTCTACATTTAGACTATCTAGGCCTACATCTAGACTATCTAGGTCAACATTTAGACTAGGCCTACATCTAGACTATCTAGGTCAAAGGTCAACATCAATCTAGGTCTACATCTGGAATATCTAGGCCTACATCTAGACTATCTAGGACTACATTTAGACTATCTAGGACTACATCTAGGCTATCTAGGCCTACATCTAGACTATCTAGGACTACATTTAGACTATATAGGACTACATCTAGGCTATCTAGGCCTACATCTAGATTAGTCTATTAAAGAACAAGTTTATACTCATCATTACTCAATCTAATAACATTATCACTGGTTCCTAATAGTACCCTATTGCTTGACAATTATCTAGTAATATGTCATAGATCATAGGCCTATATAAAGTAGGCTAATAATATATAAAATATATATAATCGAGTTAATGTTCCAGAATATTGTACGTTACATAAATTTTTGCTTCTGTCCGACCTTACATAAAAACATGTTTAATCTGTTTGCGTATGGATAATTTAATTCACATTACTATGCATTTCTCTGATTTATGGCCTTGCATTAAAACCTTTCCTCCATATGTTCGTGGAAGAAGCCATTGTAATATAGTTCAGGATGGAGGATGAGACCCGCACAGGAATTACGGAGGGACTTTACTGTAGAATCTTAAACAACTAGCATATTTTCTTATGCCTCTGATATTATGTTACGTTGCACTTATTTCCCTTTTTCAAGTTTAGCCCAACATAAAAGCCTCTCCTTCAAAGGTGAGCAGATGAAACCCGTGTAATAAAGTTCTGGACGGTCTAGTCTACTCTCGTATTAAATATGGAGGGATTTTACTTTTATCCTATATTATTAGGCCTGCTGTTACGGTATAACAGCCCTGCACACAAATTTCGGCGCCTTTAGGCTCCCATGGAGTCCCGGCTCTGGAAATCCGTCCAGTGAAGTCGATTATACGCTGCGGCTGCACAAGGGACAATTTCCTGGGCCCTCTGGATCAAACAGCACGCTGAGCACTCATCAGTTGGGCTTTGAATAGCCTAATGGGTTTCTAAGGTGAGACCTTTCAGCCGGCCTCGCGAGGAGGCTAATGACCGACCATGACGGCATTCAGGCATGAATGACTCTGATACGGCGTCCGTTTGTATAAAGTCCTTGTGTGGGTTCTGTCCGTGTGGACTGTGGCGTGTGGTCGTGTCCACGAGTGCTTCCTCCGGGCGACTCTGGTGTTCATGGAAGTGTTTACGCGTATGACATCAATACAGGAATACACATATCACTCACCACTACTGTTGAAGATAGCTCAAATGTAAAGATAAAACATGGTTGTGAACATAGGCATGTTCTCTTTTAGGAGATTAGTGCAACACAGTCGACAGAACATATAGAGGTAATGATCTTTCTTAGTGATGATTAGTTGTGATGATTTATGACCACATTAGTAAACAAATGTGGTCATAAAATAAATCACACCACATATTGCCATGGAGACTACCATGTATTCTTAATAGTCTCCCTCAGTGGTAGCCTCTGCATTCAGACATTCACAAGTACAGTATAATCATACGGTTGATTCAGACGACGACATCATTCATCAGCTAATGCCATGCCAACCACTTTGTAATGTGATTGGTTGATTCGTACAAAAGCAACGAGAGCCGTTATTAATGAAGGCCAGCGCGTGCCACCGCTGTGTGCAGAGGGAGGAGAGCTGAGGAGAGGGTTCAGTCTCAATTGATCGTCTCCACGGTCGCGCCGAGCTCCTAAGGCTATCGTGTGTGTCGTCCTTTTTCAACAGATAACTGCATATGGGCGACACAGAGAGGAGCCTCCCTCAGAGCTCGACAGAGGAGGAGGAAGATGAGGAGGAGGAGGAAGACGAGGAACTAAAGCTCTGCATTGTGTGTGGAGACATGGCCAGCGGCTACCACTTTAATGCCCTGACCTGTGAGGGCTGCAAGGGCTTCTTCAGGTGAGCGCACGTCTCTCTTCTCTCCCGTGCTCAGAACTCATACCGTTCATGCTGCACTCGAACCAATCAGGGAAGGGATTGGTCAGAAATCTGAATAGTCTCATACAGATGGCAGGCTTACTGTGCGTTCACATAAGAAGCAAATTGAGCTGCAAAGACGCTTTGGTCGCTCATAAAGATTCACTGCGAATATTTCTGTTCGCTTTTGTCGCTCAAGTCGCTCATGACGTACACTTCAATTTTGCAGACGCATTTAAATGAGCCGTATGCTTTTAGTACAGACAGCCAAATCAAAGAGTGAACTCCCATACACTTAATTACACTTTGGCCATATTGCAGAGACGGTTTTGCTTGTTGGATAAACGATAGTCGCACATCCCTCGTAACTACGCCGT
>JAOPJH010000076.1:408680-419043 GCA_027122575.1 Merluccius polylepis
CAAATGCATTTTTTCTACAAGGGGGTCGTCTGCAGCCAATCAGATGTCTCACTCCTTTACAGCCAATCACATGAGTGATCCGTTGCGCGCTGTAATGACGTCAGTCATTACAGTGCGCAAAGGAACTAGAATGATATGGATCTAGATCATGATCTAGATGGGTCAGAGGAGACGGCAGCGAAAAAAGAAAACATGGTGCCTGGAAGCGGCAACCGTGACAATTTAAGTGTAAGTGAAACATAACTGCCCATGGCCCATCTAGAACATGATCTAGATCCATATCATTCAAGTTCCTTTGCACGCTGTAATGACGTCAGTCATTACAGCGCGCAACGGATCAACACATTTTTTTAAAACTTATATATGGATTGAAGCATATTTGTGTGTGCATTAAAAATGCATTTGTGTATCGAGTCATATATATATGTATATATATATATATACACACACACAACTCCCCAAATACATTTGTGAGTCCTTTTTCATGCATCCATTATGAGACTGTTCTGGCTCCATACTTCCAGCCCTTAATAAAATGTATCACAACAAACAAAATCAAAACAAACAATTAACCCAGAGTAGAGTATTAAGGCAAATATTATTTTTTCTTTAGACTCATGGATTTGTTGTTTAAGTTATAACAATAGGTTGTACTCGCTGCTAGACTGGATTGAAAGCAGAGTTTATGGCACAAATTTGACCTAAGAGTTTATGTTGTATTTGTGTTGTATTGTGTTGTTTATATGTTCATGCACTGTTTACTGGGAACCAAAAATCTGTTGTTTGTGATAATATTGGTCCAGGTACAAATCACACCACCAATACCATGCAACAGCCTCACAGCCACTTGATGCGATACTAAATCTGTTGTGATTACATACAAATTATACATTCTGTTATCTTGAAATGATAAAAAGGGTCTTTAAGTTGTAAGTACTTACATACAGGTCAGTGGATGTGTATAGGAGTTATTATACTATTATCATCATCATCATCATTATAGGACGTCCACGTCATAATGTATTCCTATATATTTTTTTGTACCCACAGATCCTATAAGCAGAGCCTCACAGACGATGGCAAAGTGTGTAAAGGCAGTGAGAGAAGGAGCCCAGGCAGTGGACGAACCATCCATATGTTGAAGCCTAACAACCAAAAATGATATGCACAAATGCAAACGCACTTTCACAGAGATGTATTTATTCATGTTTTTGGTGTAACGACACCTCCTGCAACAGACTGTTTAGAGCCAAGCCATATACTGTCCTTTCCATAGGCAACCCAGTCATAGATCAGAACTGTTGTCTGTTCATCTGTCATATTTAATATGTATTTATTTTTATTTTTATTAGGAATCTTAAAGTACAAACAACTCCAAGGAGTATCAAGATACAATAATCCCAGAGGATAGCACTTAAAAAGCATTACTTAAAACACCAAAGTGGTCCTCGATGTATATGTATAAGAGCTAAAAGCCACTATTTGTAATATGTGTAATACATAGTGATTGATGTTGAAAAAGCGTTCATAGATGTCAAAAGATTAAAAGAGAATTTAAAAAAAAATGTAATAAATACATATTTTATAGCAAGTCTATATAGGTAGTGGAAATGTTTATATAAATATAACGTTTTCTTGACTTAAAAAAAAAATAATATATATATATATATATACATATATATTTATTTATTAATCAACTGTCTGTTTTCAGTGCAGTCCACTTTCCCTGCTGGCATCTCTTTCCTAACTCTACCACCGGCTCCTCCGTGTTGTTGTCTAGGTTACTGCGTGTCGCGCTGCAGCTCCGACCCGCGGAATGCGGCGTCAGGAGCGGCAGCGGCTCACCGGGCTGCCGCTGCTACAGCCTGGTGATTACTCATAGAGAAGATGATAGCCCATGGTCCATGTGTGGACGTTACTACTACCACCACCACCACCACTTCCCGCCATGTGGACTCTTCCTCTGGGGTTAAACAACAAAAAAACACAACAAAAAAATATATGGGGGGGACATTTGGGTTGCGTTTGACCCGCACGGCGTGCCATGTCTCCCCCGGGGCTTGGTGGTGGTGATGGTGGGTGGTGGTGGTGGGTGACTCCCCAAAAGTGGCCGTGTGGCTCTTCCACAAAGTTGGGTTTCCAATATGGTAGAAGAGGTTGTTGTTTTTCCCCGCACTGTTGTCATGTCCCCGCAGTGCCTGTAGTGGTGCTGTGAGGAGCCCGCCGTGGACTCCGCTAAAAAAGAAATCCTCGGCAGCCCCCCTCTACTGCAAATATTTGTTGTGGATAATCAAAAAAAAAATCATCGCCTGCATCTGTAAATTTTGAACGTACCTTGTTGTGTTTGGACGGAGATCGCCGGCGGTCTGCGGATATTTGCGGGATCGATGCGCCAATAAGCCTCGCTGACTCTGGTAGACATTTCAGCGGCCGTCTATCCGGGGCGAAATACCGTACACAGCCTATATACCAGTTCAAGGTAAGCGGAGAGCGTTCGCAGCCTCGGCCTCGATTTGGTCCACGGGGCCGGCCTGGCGTGGACGTCGGTCGGGCGAGCGGAGTACTCGAGGCCCGTGGCTTCTGGAGCTCTTGGGGCCTGTTTTTTTGGCGGCGGCGGCGCTGGGTTTATAATGTGCATCTTTGAGCGGATATGGTACGTCTTCTTGGGTGCACTTTGTGCGACGTGTAGATCTGCTTTTGCGTACGCTTTATTGGGAGTTTTAGATCCGACATGTAAGGCACGTACATACGCTTAAACCAAAGGGTTGAATGAAATACCCTGTGGACCGGAATGAAGGGTATTTATGGAGGCCTTGTTATGGGAGGCCTCGGCCGTCCGCTACGGGCCCTTTTGTCCAAAATCAATTTAGCTACAAAAATATACAATGCGGGTCTTCCTTTTATTTATCTGGTGGACAAAAGCGAATATTAACCTTTACATTGACGTTTTCAAACCGCATATTGGCACCTAAAGTAAAATGTTTATAGTGTAGTCATCTGCTGATATTTCCGTTTCCTGGTTAGCTACCGCCTACTGTGTTGTGTTTTTAGCCTTGTTAGCTAGCTAGTTAGCGCCTAGCGCCACTTGAACGGTGTGCAAATTAGTGATGAAATAATGTTTATGGACAGGAATAGGAGCCACTCAGTGCTGATCACAATGACATGAAAATGACAAGTACACGACAGGACGTTTCACTTTCCTTGGGTTAGTGGGCTTTGCCAGCTATGTATGTGTATGTGTGTGTGGGGTAATGATGCTAGCAGGCTAACGGGTGCTAATGTTGCTAATAGTCAGCTCTGGTCACTTCAAGATAACATTATTATAGTATTATTAAAATAGAAGTACATGTGATGACTTGGAAATGTCATTGACCGTCTTTATGCGTATGTATCACGTCTATCTCCGATTATTGTATATGAACTATTATATCTAGTTCTAAATCGCTTTCATAATTAATTCATCATAATGAAGTTATATTAATATACTGCATGAGCAGTAGCATGACTTCTTGTTTCAATGGCCAGCTGTCTTTAAAAGCAAGTGTTATTTAATATAACCATCCCAAGATCGTTGGTGATAACGGACGTATTTAAGTGAATGTAACTTGCGCATGTGTTGTTATAATGCACACATGACATTAGACACATGGTCACTTGGGAAGGTAGTATTGAAGTTGTTTGTGACTCCAGCTCCAAAATGCACCCTAGAGTAGAGGCAGGTTATGTCAATAGAGCAAGTCCACCTTCCTTTCCACCACACTGATGGTGCTGCAGATCTACACGTTATTCAAAATGTACTCATCAGAAGTAAGATAGTATTGCTTTATCACAATTTTCTAACAAGATTAAATAATAAAGGTGATATAGTCCATACAAAGACAGACATTCATATCCAATACTACCTAATATATTTTGAAATACATCTATTTGGGCTAGACAAACAATGTTAAGCTGCAACAGTGTTGTGAATTTATTTTTTGGTTCATCTGTGGCATGTACATATATAATGGGATCTGTATGGGTTGCTCTAGAGGTCTATTTCACCAACCACTGTCTAATATATGTATGCATGTATGTATGTATATATGTATGTATATGCATGTGATGTATATGTCTGTGGTGTATCTGATTGGTTCCTGACTTTATCCCATCAGCTGATGTTTTCAAGGACAAGAGTCACGTGATGTATGAAGGCAAACACATACACTTCTCGGAGGTGGACAATAAGCCATTGTGCTCCTATAGCCCTAAGCTCTGCAAGCAGCGAAGACTAAATGGCTATGCTTTCTGTATCCGCCACGTCCTGGAGGACAAGACGGCCCCCTTCAAGCAATGTGAATATGTGGCCAAGTACAACAGCCAACGATGTACCAACCCCATCCCCAAGGCAGAGGACCGCAGGTTCTTATGCATAAAATATACAGATGAATATATTATGCCAGTGATTCTCAACTGGTGGGTCGTGACCGATAAGTGGGTCATGAGGGCATTTTGAGTGTGTCACAAGGATTTGTGCCAAACCATAATCTTTAGAAAGAAGCCCTGTTTCAAGGGCGTATTACGGGCCAATTGTTGCAGCTTTTTGTTCACTCCATGTTTTTAACAGTACATTAAGGCATTGCTGATTACTGCAAAATTGGTAAATGCATTTGTGACTTAATAATACATGTGGGTGCTGAGGGTAGACCAGTTGAGAACCACTGTGTTATGCCATCTTCTGTTCACTCTATTGAATGGTTCACATACGTGATGAAAACATAGTGTTTTTTTTGTATGCAGATACTGCAACAGCCATCTGCAAGTTCTGGGCTTCATCCCCAAGAAGGAAAGGAAGAAGAAGCATGACGCGCTGGATGAGATGCGCTCCCGGCCTCACCTGGAGTCGGTCGCCCTCAACATCACCCTTCCATCACTGACTCGCAAAGTTCCCAACGGCGGTCTGGATGACCTCCCGGCCTCTCCGCCCTGCACACGCCTGTTACCCCTCACGGATGGGGAGGTCCTGGACCCTTTTGCCTTTTCTGAGGAGGACACGGACGGGGAGGAGACGGGCATTCCTCGGAAAAGTGCCTCGGTTAGAAAGAAACCGCAGAACCACCGACTGTTGCTCAATCAGAAACTCCACCACGACACTGAGCTTTTCCCGCCCCCTCCAGAGCACTTTAGCCCCTCCTCCCGTGTTCACACGGCCCCCCTCAACAGTCACCCCCCCCGCCAGCATTCAGGACACCATCATCATCATCATCATCATCATCATCATCATGTTCAGCCGCCACCGCCGCCGCCGCCGCCGCAGCAGCAGCAGCACTCCAACGTGCCCCCCTTTTTCCTAACAGTACAGCCGCAGGGTTTATTATGCAATCCAGTACCACCTCAGACACCCAACTTTCTGCCTCCCAACGCATCGCCCAGTCCGACACAAACCTCCGGGCCGTCACTCGGTAGAAAGCCCCCCTCCACTGCCACCCACTTGCCCAGCAGTTGCAAAGACGGTGCAAGCGGGGCTCAGCATGACCACGTGGTGGTCATGCGGCCGACGGGCTTCTCGCCGCCCCCCGCCTGCCTCGCCCGGCTACAGCACCTAGTGCAGCTCTGCGCCAAGCGACGCCAGGACCACGGAGACCTCTTCCCTCATCTAGGTGCACCCATTTCTAAATCTTTGTGCTTTTTAAATCGTATTGTAGTCTGAGGCCCATGTGGCAGAAAGGTTAAAGAGAGGGGGAGTTCTCTTGGGGTTTAGCTGTTGTGGTGTGAGGCTGCTGAGCTGGGTGGGCCCCTCTAACAAGCTCTCTTCCAGGACTGGACTGGTCCGAGGACAGCGGCGAGGACGACCTGGAGGAGGAGGAAGCGGAGGCAGAGAGGGATCGACCTTTTCAGAGCTCTTGGAGGCCGCAGGATGGGTCAGTTGAGTTGATAATACATGATCATATTAGGAGCTTATGATTGGCTACACTCGGAGTCACAACTGATTGTCGCTTGTTTTATAAAATAGGTTGGAGGAAGAGGGGCGTTCCTCACGGAGAACGCGGCTACTGAGGCTGTGCTCCTACCTTCAGGAGAAATACAAGCACATGTGCAGGCAAGAGCGGGCCAGCATGCGCCAGAAGAGATACCGCTATGCCTTCCGCAAAGCCCTTCTTCACGCAGCCAGTAAGGACCCCCACTGTGCTGGGCAGCTGATCCAGGAGCTCCACAACGTCTCAGGCACTTCCTCAAGGTATGGAGGACTGTCTTACTGTCTCTGCGTTAAAGGTGCACTTCCTCGAGGTATGGAGGACTGTCTTACTGTCTCTGCGTTAAAGGTGCACTTCCTCGAATTATGGAGGACTGTCTATGTCTCCGTGTTAAAGATTTTACATTTACCTTTAGGGAGGTTTAGCTCTAAATGTAGGCACTTTTATTAGAAGTAAAAAAAACAATATATCACTGTCGGTACAGCAAGGATGTCAATAGAACAAGTTTCTAAGTGCACCTTAATCCATGCTGTATCCTCCCTGGGATACAGCATGGATAGATATGATGCCAAGTACTATAATTGCCAGGATGTATGAACCTAGAATAAGATGGGGGAGGTAGGTAGAGGAGGGAGGCTATGCAGTCCAGGTGAACAAATGAGTCTGGAGTCTCTGGCGTAAGCTAACGAGCGAGTCTGCTGTCCTGACAGCGGCGGGGAGCTTGTTCCACCACCGCGGCGCCAACACAATTTTAGGAAACGGTGTTATTAGCCATTTGATTCACGCTAAGTCCTGGTTTGTGTGTGTCCCCGTTCAGTGCCGGCCAAGCAGGGCAGCAGAACACAGCCGCGTCAGGAATCTGCACTGGCACCACCAAGGGCCACGCCTGCAACAACAGCGCCCTGCCCTTCACCCGACACTGCTTTCAGCGTATCCTTGGCATGCGTCCACGCAACCCTGCAAATACACCGTTCAATTTGAACAGGTTTTTCCACAGAATATTGGCTGCCTGCGTGGATGGGAATGCGCTCCGTAATCAATTCAAGATAGCGTGTATAAGATATGTATATATTTTGTTGTAGACAAATGTGATATTGATTCAGGTGTTTAATAATGTAGCGCGTTACGATCCTCCGCATATATCAAAAAGGAAGCCAAACCCAAGTTATTAGATTTGTACTTATTCTTTTGTCAATGTGATATTGCCTTAATAGATCTCCACAGACATTCTGTTGAATCGCTCTCAGCAGCTCTTCTCTAGTTGCACCGCCAAGTTTGCCGACGGCCAGCAGTGCTCCATACCGGTGTTCGACATCACACACCAGACGCCGCTCTGCGAGGAGCATGCCAAAAAGATGGTCAGTGTACTGCATTCTTCACTACGGCCGTTTAGTCACGTGACACGGCACTTTATCCAAAACTGTCTCTGTAGGGATTTGAACGGGTAACGTCGCCGCAGGTAACGCCGCCGCATGACATAACGCGCCGACCAATAGATTTGCGGTAGAGTCCAAAAAGACAGAATGTCTCAAGCTGTGGGAGATTTTGTGTTTTTATCAAAGCCCTGTCTCAAGTGAACGCACCGTCAAAGGTGCCGCACACTTTTGTGTTCAGGTTCACCAGGACTTGAGTTGGATTCTAAAGCTCTTCTTCTCTTTTAGGATAACTTCCTGCGTGGGGACGGCAACCGCCGAGTGCAGCACCAGCAGCAGCAGCAACGCAAGCCCCGTAAAAAGACCAAACCGCCGGCGCTCACCAAAAAACACAAGAAGAAGAGAAGGAGAGGGCCTCGCAGGCCCCAGAAACCCATTCCTCCAGCATTGCCACAGGGGAACCTGGGAATGCCTTCCACCAGCCTAACGCTGCCCTCTCAAGCCAGCATCAGGTCTGTGTCTCGTAGCTGTGTGGCCGTCCGTCCGTCGATAGCCCGACATAGGGGTGGGCGATATGGCCGAAATCTTCTGTCATGATATTCACATCTAATTTCATATCTCAATAACGGTAAACATCACAATATTTCCCTGGAACTTCAATAAGGGAAATTGTTTCAATAACCATACGGTAATAACTATTTTTGAACAATCCTGTGAATTAATGTCAACAATCGTTATTCATGTGGCGTACAATGCGCTCAGCCAGTCTATCCACTGTGCAGCTGAAGCAGCTGCTTCGAGACACGGCGGTGGAAACAATTATAGAAAAATCTCTAAAAAAAGAAACTAAAACTAGAAAAATGTATTTTAATCCATCCAAAGATGTCATATTGCGCCACTCAACGACCAGACTCGTTGTGTTTGGTGGAGGGGAGATGCAGATTTAGTTCAATGAAAGTATGTATTATGTATTAAAGCCGCCGTCGCGTCCCACAGGAGCCCTTCAACCCCCGACCCAAGTGCAGACGAGCTTCCTGATGACATCACCAATGAAATAGCAGACATTCCAAATGACCTGGAGCTGAACCAAGAGGACTTCTCGGACGTTTTGCCCAGGCTCTCCGACGACCTGCAGGACTTTGACCTGTTTGAAGGTGACCCTTCTCTCCTATGCCTCTTTCTTGGCCACGTGTGTATTAGTAGGTCCCGGGGAACTGGCGGGGACCTGGCGATACGATATTACAATGAGTTTTGGGGTTCTGTAAATACTGATTCTGTCAATACATGTCTATTTTTTCGATATCGCTATTGCTCTGTCCAGTTAAAAACATGCGTCGGACGTCTGTCGTTGCTTACCAGGTAAAAACGGGGAGCTGTTGCCCACCACGGAGGAGGCCGAGGAGCTGGTGCGTGCGCTGCAAGCAATGGGTTCCTACCCGGAGTCCCTCGTGTGTCTGACCTCCATGGGGGACCTGGCCTCGTCCGACGGGGTGGACCACCGGGCCATGGCCGTGTTCCCCGGGCCAGTCCAGCCGGTCGCCATGGGGGACCTGTTGAACGGTCGCATGCCGACCGAGAACTTCGCCAGCCTGGAGCTGGACGACAACCTGCTGCAGTCCAGCGCTGGCCACCACTTCCCCCCCTCGCCATCATCTCAGCCCTCCACCCAGCCCTCCACCCATCCCCCGAGCTCCGGGTCCAGTCTGACCTCGGTCGCTGCCACGGTGGCGACCTCCAACCCCGCTCTCCTCGCACACAGCTCCCTGACGGAGCGGACGTTCCCCCGGACGCACGCCTCGCAGGTGCTGGTCAAGTCGGACCCACCGGCGGCGTCGTCGCAGAGCAGCCACTACAGCAGCGAACACGTCCCGTCTCCCTACAGTGACAACATCTCCTCGCCACACGCCGGCACCTTTCAGACGGACCCCCCGCTGCTGCTGGAGGTGCCTCTCGGCGGGCTGCCGTGTCCCCCGCGCTCCGCCTGGAACCACCTCTCCGTCTCCCTCAACGACCCCTCGCACTTCGGCAATCTCATCGGCGCCGAGAGCCACCTCGTCTCCACGTCGCTGTCCACGCCGCCGGCCGCCGCCACCCATTCAGTGACCCTTCAGCCCATGGCGGCTCTCTCAGCGATACCCCAGCAGCGCGGCCTAGTCGGCTTGACCAGTTCCCCCGCCCCGTCGCCCTCCCGCTCGCCGGCCTCCTCGCCACACGACCTTCTGACCTCCACGCAGCCTAAGCAGCAGCTCCCTCAGTTTAGCGCAGCCTTCGGCCACCAGCTCGCCTCCCCCCACAGTGGCATCCCTAAAGACGTGCAGCCCAGCCACAGCTCCACAGCGCCCCCCGCTGGCTTCTCCATAGCGAGTGCCACCGCTGCAAGTGCCAACAGTTCCACCACCACCACCGCGGCGCCCTCCTTCCCACAGAGCAACTGAACCCTGGCTGCCTGGCCGGGGTCCGAGGGGACGGACCTCACGCTCACAATCACCTGATGAAGAAAAGACTCCCAATTCACTGGCTTCCGGTCGACCACCAGTCTTCATCTGCTGCAATGTGGTAATGGTGCACAATTTATTATTTTTTATTTTATATTGGGTTTTTTTGCACAACTTATCGCCCCCCCCCCCCTTCTTTTATTTTTTTGTTTTGTTTAAGCAGTAGCCATCTGATGTGTGTGAAAGTCAGTTTGAGCTGACTGGTGAGGTCAGGCACTGCAGCGCCCCCACCCTCCCCCCCCACAGGGGGCAGACTTTGGGCTTTGGTGGCGTCATAGGGGAGTCTGTCAGCGAACACACGGGTGTCATCGACCTGACGAGAGATTATTCCTATCTTGGTGGTAAACACAGTGCTTCAGAATTCATTCACTTAAAAACGCCTCAATCAATGGTCAGTTTTGTTTTCGTATCCTCCAGTCAACTCCTGTTCCATAATGACTAACCATATCCTGCCTTGCTTCTTGATTGATGGGGGGGGGGGGGGGGGGGGGGGGGGGGGGGGGGGGGGGGGGGGGGGGGGGGGGGGGGGGGGGGGGGGGGG
>JAOPJH010000076.1:428347-443988 GCA_027122575.1 Merluccius polylepis
TTTTCTAGCAGGTACTTGAGCCGTGTCCAGGTTACTCATATACTCCCCCCCCCCCACACAAAACCCACCTGTTGTTAAAATTACAACGTAATGTCTGAACTGATAACACACGCACGCACGCACACACACACCCACACACACACACACAGGAATTAATGTTGGCTGTCTAAAGTCTGTAATCTGAGGTGCAACTATTTTGCCCCAAAACATCTGCCTGTTTTTTGTTAATTTGGTGCAGCACTTTTGATTGTTCTCAGCCTCATTTGCAAGTCACTTTGGGTAAGAGTGTACATTTAGTGAATGAAGGTGTGAACATAAAATAAAATACTTAAAGGGCCTCCTTTGTACAAGTGCAGAAATATGAGTGATTTTTATTGAAAAAGAAAAGCATTAGGGAGCAGTTTACAGCAGAACAGTGATTTTTTGTTAAATAAAAAATAAAAAAAACTAATAAAAATGCATCGCCTACCAAATAGAAGATATATATATTTTCTTATAAACATTTCACTGAACACTAAAATGGTAAAAGCTTCATATTTCTTCCACAGTAGGCCAGGACTCTTGTGTCACACCTCACTGCTTTGGCGAGAAGGTGTGCATCATCTTTTCAGTGTATGAGTCAAGATATTTTGCCAAAGACAAATATTGCACACAATCCTTTTTTTTATATATATATTTATATATATATATATATACAAGAATGAACAAGTTTGAATACACCGACTGTATGCAATGGCTTAAATATAAAAAAACAACAACATTCCCATTCTAAGACATTGAAGTGATTAAGGTTGAATGTTAATATGTTCATAGGAGGCTCTTTTGCAAATATGTGTAACTTCACACTACATGATTTTAGCCTGATTTTCCACTCGCTGACAATTTGTGGAAATCGCAGACGAAAGCCCCAGCTCGGAGGCACATCATAGCGCACTCCCGTGAGCGATGATGATGTAGTGTGAACTGCTCCAAAGACGCGATCCGAGAGGCTGGCCGATGTGTTGCAGAGGCCCGAGAGATATCTAGCAGGTTAAATATCTGGACCTGTCGGGAGTCCAAATCCTGTAGTGTGAAAGGTGACCGGCAATGACAGCAGCGACAACCTACAACCGATGAGAGCGCAAGCTATGGGCGAGAGGGAAACAAGGGGGAGGAGTCGTAACACCTGCAACAGATCATACAGATCATATTTACCTCCTCCATATATATATATAGCTATATACTGCCTCCATATTGTATCCTTTTTCTTCCTTGTTTTTTTCGCTGCAAATCAGCGCACAAACAACTTGGATCGCTCGCTTCTTGCGGACACCGATTTTTGGAAGTGTTACTTCTCGTGAGTGTTTTCGTGAATAAATGAAGTTTGGAGACCAGACAGACTCGTCGGGGTTTCCGCCTTGCGAAGCATCTCGTAATGTGTGACCCCTTGTTGCCGATCGGTCATGTAGTGTGAAACCCACAACAACTTCAAGATTCCCCCGAAGACAGACAGTCGCGTAATGTGTGCAGTACAGCGATCTGACGACTTTGAAAGTCTAGTTTAAGTGTGTAGGCGGCAATAGTGTATGGGGAAATGACTGTGGAAGTATGCAGCATACACTGTCCCATCAGGAAATCAACAGAGATACTTATAAAAAAAGTGAAATACTGTACATACAAAACATAATCGCATTATCAAAACGAACACGGGTAAAAGAGGCTGTCGGGACGAGGCGGATGCATATACTGTCAATTGTTTTGTTTCACATTCCAACATGAATGTCTTTAGGCAACAGACAAGACGATGGACTATATAGTTCAGGACAACTGAGCACGGACGTGTGCCTGTTCGTCTGGCCGTTTCTATCCCCTCCCGAGCGCCGACCCTTCGCCCCTCCTGCGGTCAGGTGCCACTTCCTCTCAGTCACAGTCCAGGAATAACGCCATCGCACCAAACCCACAACAGCGACGAGTGAGTGTGTGAATGCTCCTGTGTGTGTGTGTGTGTGTGTGTGTACGACGTGCATTAACACATGGAACGACTATCCGACAAGATGGTCCGAAGGAAAAACCGGAATGGGATCACGAAGAGCAGAGGAATGGCAGCGGCTGGTCTGTCGGGTTCCCGGGTCCGGGTCTCTCGGTGTGGGGTCCCCCGGGCCGGGGTCATACCACGGAGGAGGTGCTAGGGATGCCCTGGATGGTGGCGCTGGTCGGGGTGCCACTGATGGCGTTGAATATTTGGAGAGAGTCCGGGAGGACGCTTTTCAGACCATCTTCCACTGGACTGATCTGTGAGGAGAGGAGAGGAGGAAAGAGGAGGAGGAGGAGAGAGGAGGTTATGGACACACATAGACTCTAGCTATGGAATATCGGTTAGTTCATTAGTGTTAGTGAGCACAGGTTACGTTACCATCCGATCTGCTCGTGGCAGCACAAGGAAAGAACAAAAGAAAGACACGAAAGATGGACACCGGTTAGACGGTCGATCTACAAACGCCACTCAGGCAACATAACATGCAATCATTTATTGATGACATTAATCATCACTCTTCCGGCAAGCGATATAGTTCCTCAAGGCAACAAGATGGTTGGCACGGACTTGCTGATGTGCGAGCGAGTTCACACGACGCTACTTTCGCAGCAGTGAGCCCACCTGCTCGTGCATGATGCCGGAGAGCTCCCGGGCAAGGTCTCGGTAGTTGGCCTTCATCTCGTCGTGGTACTCCTGCTGGTCCTCTTTGATGAGCCGCTCGTTGATGGCCAGGCCCCGTCCGCACGCCTCCACAAACTGCCTGCTCACACGCGCCACAGGGAGAACGAGCTTAATAATCCTAATAGGTTCATAATTACAACATTTTGAATGCTAAAACTCTGAACAACCCATGACAATGGATGATTTAGTGTGTGTTATTATTCTGTATTATTATAGTATTATCATCCATCTCACCTGAAGACCTCTTTGAGTTGTTTGACCTTGTTATCCGCATACTTCTTGGTGTTCGCGTCGTCCAAGAACGCTCGGGCGTAGGCAAGAGGCCCGGCGTTGACCTGAAGGTGAAACCAAGCAAACAGGACAATGATGCGAGTGTGGTGGAAAAATGTATCCTAATAATAATAATAATAATATCACAAATGATATAACCTTCTTTACTTTATTTCTAGTTTACTTAACTGTATAAATGATCCTTACGCTAGCGGTAGCACACTTCCATTTTCCAATTAAAAGGCGTTATGTTAGTTAGCATTTGTATGGCCACTGTAGACAAGAAGTCTGATACTGAGGCCATGCCAATCTCCTGACTTTTTTATTGTGTCGATTCCTTTAGTTGTCTTGCATCCTTGCAGACATGTCCACTTCGGGGGGGAATGGACATGTCATAGTGTATTGCAAATTAACTTGGCTTCTCCCGCCATGGCTGGCTTCAGCCGTGGCCAATCCTTAACTCTCCACGATGGTCACTCCCCTCACCTTTGTTTTGTTAATATCAGACCCAAAAACCTTTGACATTACTAGCTATAATGTGAAAGTTTCCCTTTAAGAATCATGTGCACCCATCGTCTCTCTGAAGTGGTCAGTGATGCCATGATCAGGCTCCATTAAACCAAATGCTTTGTCGCCATGAAGTGTTGTATAGAGGGCAATAGTGTATGGGGAAATGAGTGTGAAAGTATGCAGCATACCAATCAGGAAATCAACAGAGCTACTTATAAAAAAGTGAAATGGTAAACGGTTGTCACTCTGTCTCCAAGGCCAGTACCTGGACGCTGATGCTGCCTTGAAGCTTGAGCTGCAGTCGGATCATGTCCACGTCGCTGGAGGAGCACAGCTGCCGGATCTCGCCCACCTTCTTGCTCATCTCGTCGATGGCCACCTCGATGGGGTTCAGGTCGGTGTGGTGTTGGTACATCACGGCGATGCGCTTCTTCACGTACGGGAAGCAATGTGTAGCTGGGGGAATGGGATAACAGTGGGATAACCAGTTAAATGTAATCCTTTTAAATACCTTTTTAATACCACTTGTCTGACAACAGAATCCTGCATGGATATAAAGTTATCGCCTCAGTGCAGTGGTCAACACAGCTCGTGCTGTGGGAGGCAAATAAATATCCGACTGGTGGTGTCTCTCCCGACAGTCGCAACAAATATTTAAGACCTATGCAAATGATATTAAAGAATTTGTAATGCCTTTTAAAGCCTTACATTTTCATTTTTTTACACTACATTTTCATACTTTTTAATACCACCATGGGTACCCTATGAGATGGCGGTGGTGGGTGTGGCAACACCTTGGGTTTCGTCTATTTAGTCTTGTCATGTGAGTTGTGCTGGTGTGGTTTATCGTTCCATTTATGTCCCTACGAAGGTATTTGAAAGTGGCATGTTATCTTGCACTGGAGATAAGAGGCAAGGACAACCTTTAGGATCTTCAGAGCTATAAAACAATAAAACAACAAAACCAATAAATCCTGGAGTGATTAGAGGCGAAGGATCCTTGACAAAGGGCTGACATCTTCAGAATCTAATCTAATGTCCTTTCTGCTGACTAATAATGTGCCTTCGCTGGAGAAACATTCATCTACAACTCTGTGAGGGGATAAAGTGCTGAAGCTCACTCTCAAGTGTGTGACTATGTCTTTGCAGGTAAAGGTTTCTCACAAGGAAACGTACGTTTTGAGAGAGCTGTATCAATTATATACTCAAGGTTTTGATTCAAGAAACAGAAGTCATTGTGACAGGTCTAGAGTATTGTGGAAACTCAAGTTTCAATTAGAAACCTACAATCTACATTTTGCCCATGTTCACTCATTAAAAAGCACCACATGGCTATGGTTACCAGCACCACTGTAATAGCATTTAGCATATGAGCTATAGCACCCTAACCGTCACACAGAGCGTTCAACGTACTGGTTAATATGGTCCTTCGTTTGCACTGCTCCTCCACCCCGCCTTGTTTTTTCCCCGAGATGGTGAACGGCATCTCGAACACGAAGCGTCGGATGTTGTGGCTCTTCTCGAAGTCCGTCTTCCTGTCCACCAGCTCCTTCTCCTCCAAGTACGGGGTCACGTGTGTCACCTGGATGTAGGCGTACTTGGAGTCCAGGTCTTTAGTATTTATCTGGTATTAGAAAAAAGGAAACCGGAAAATAGAAGCTGAATACTTGTGAGCCAAAAGGGTATTTGGAGAATAAGTAATAATACGTAAGGTTAAATGCCTCACCCTCCCTGAGTCCTGGATCATTTTCACATTTTCTTGGCCAAACTTTTCAGAGTACAACTTCAGCAGCCTCTGGGATATTTCTGACAGAGGGGTGAACTTGGGTTCTTTGTAAATGTACTCCTTGCCATCTTCGTCCTCAAAGAATCCCTAGGAACAGGTCCACAAAAAACAATGGTTAGAAACACAATCTAAAAGGGAACATGTCTTTAAAATCAACACCTAAAACCAATCACAAACATATTTGGACTGTGATTCATTCTGAGGGCCAATGATTGCTTACTGAAAACTGAAAATGTCAGTTTGATTCTCTGAGACGGACAAAATTAGGGCCACAGAACAATCTTTTTTAAAGACAGAATGACAAACGAGAAAGAGACAGTTCCACCTTTTTTAGCCAATTTCCACAGATATCTTATTCACTTATTGAACAATGCGTTGTATCCTTGTGACGTAACTTCCTCTTTGTCAACTTGAAAAGTTAATCTGGCGGGCTTATCAACATATCCACTGTAACGGCCCGAATGTGACGCCTGAAACACGCTACAAGACGATCACTTTGTTTACGGTCCAATCGAACACAGAACAGAAGGATGAACTCGCTTGAACTCTCCTTGTCCTGTACTATTCTCACGTTTTATGGCTGATATTATGGAAGTAAGATATGCCGTGAATGAATTTTAGGTGGTTTTATTTTTTACTACGTGCACACTCATTTAGATTTAATCAACCCTGTGCAAATCATTCAACTTCCCCTAAACAGATGCATAAAGAAAGATGGATCCCCCTCAAAAGTCCTGTAATGATTAGTAGTAACTCTGATCAACTGTGATTAGGACGGCAAGGCTAGACGGCGGTGGAGTTAAAGGGCCCCTATTTTACCACCAGGTGTGATAGACAGATCAGCCTACCAGTTGGTACAGTCCACTGGGTAGGCTGGCAAACTGATCTATCCATCATCCATCTGGGTGGACACTCCCGCTTGTGATGTCACTCGAGGGTAGTCACATGACAATTTTGAAACGCCTTGTAGTGGCTAATCACACTCACACCTGGTGCTAAAATAGGGGCCCTTTAAGTTAGAGATACCTTTTAAAGGGGAAATACCATTGACTGAGTTAGCAGGAAGGAACACAAAAAAAGCCATTTCAACTGAAAGTCTGGCTTCCACATTGATTTACCTCAGTGTCTGAGTCAGTAAACTGGTACTGCTAAGGAATTGTAGACAACAACAACAACAAAACAAGACAAATCAAATCAACATTATTCCATTTTATTTCTACACTACCATAACCCATTCCTTGGTGAAATAGAGAAAATCACACTTTTACACCACCAAGTTATGGTGCTTGCACACCGCCCCAACAAACGCCAACAGGCCGAAGTTGGCCGAAGTTGGCCGACAACGATTCGACATGTTCGGCAACAAAAAAAAACCATCCACGACGACAGCCAACCGCCACCAACGGGTCTGGCACACTGGCTTCATGCCGTGTTTGTTGGGGCAATGTGAAAGCACCTTCAGCAGGGCACCTTAGAACATGGCCTTGTAAGGAAATTAGGGAATTAGGTTTTATCAAAGCACACTGTTAGGTAAGGTAACCACACCCATCTACCATGACTTGTCTAAAATAGGAGTATTATTCATTTTTTTATTATTCATTCATTTTTTATTTATTTTTTAAACATTGACCGTTGACAAGGACAACCACCGGGGGACATGCACAACACAGTAGAGTAGTAGAGTGCTACAGCTAGTAGTTTTGAAGCAACACGTAACGGGTGAGAAACGTAGCAGTAGAGTACAGCAGCACCACCACAACACACAGAGACGTCACACTGCGCTCTCACGCCGGAGACTACCGCGCCACTTACCGCTGCCTTTACAGAGGATAAAAGAAAACCAGAGAAGGGATATTAGGAGCGGATCACAAACTGCTACTCCGTGTGGTCGTGCTTTTGAAAGAACATTCCCCATTAGCGCGTCTCACGCCAGGCTCTTTATTAATAATGCAACACCCCCCCCACTACATAACAACACTGGTTAAACTCAACAGCTCGTGGTCAAATCAAGCGTGGATGGAAAAATTATAAATTATAAATTTGATCGATTAAAAAATTATAAATTGTGTATTAGCAAAATAGGAGCAAAAAGGTGTCGTTTCACTTCACACACACACTCTCATGTTTTGCACTCACCTGGCCAAAGAAGGCCACTCTGAAGTAAGTTCCCAGCAGCCTCTTCCCCGTGTGCATCACCTCCGTGACCTTGCTGTAGGCACGGTGCAGCGTGTCGTACAGATGGGCCAGTTTCTGTGCATCACACACACACACGTGCGCACACACACACACACACACACACACACACACACAAACAAACTAATTAGCTTTTCCTTCCATCTGTTGTGCGGGGGGCTGTTAGCAACACACACTCATGGCTCTGTGTGGAAGTGCTGCTCCCAGTGGGGGCCTAATTACCTCAAAGTCCCGGCGCTTCTCATAAATGGGGATAATGAGCTTGTAGATGTCGGAGATGAGCTCGTAGCGCTCGGCTTTCCACAGTCCGTCTGCACACTCCTCCAGCAGCTCCAGCAGAACATCCTGCCGGGGCGCAGAGGAACTTACATTTTACAATTAGGGAGTTTAGCAGACTTAGGGAGTTTAGCAGACAATAAGCCCATTTGTCAGTAGAAAGTATTTATACTATTTCAATATTTCGATACAGCAAGGATGTGTGGGGGAGGGAGGTAGAGGAGGGAGACTATGCACATTTGAATATTGTTCGCAGCTTTACTAACTAAAATGTAGAAATGTTCCATTATATAATTTTATTCATTTCATATTTATAGTTTAATATCTAGCAGCAATACGAAAGTTATGGTAGCTACATTATGGCATTTTTTGGCACAATATTTGACTAAATATTTTAGATATTTACTTGGGATTTAGTAGGCAGATGGAGATGCCATACTGCAGTTGGCAGTTCTAACCCCATGCTGGTCATAGTTTAAAAATCCCTGGTATCGAGACAACCAGCCAACTATAGCTTAATGAGCCCAAATTTAACCATTTAGTGACATAGTTGACCGCATAACAATTCATTTTTAGTATGAATGCGCCTGTATGCTAAAGCCTGTGTGCTAGCCTGTGTTGCTTGGTAGCCGTTTTGCTGTCTTGAGAAACTATATTGTGCTTTGCGGAATAATGATGATTTGTTTTCAATGAATGATCACATTTTATATTGCTTTGTGTTTATCATGTGAAATCTTACTATCTTACGGTGACTAAATAATAACCGATTTAGTCACCGTTTCTAAATCGCTTAAATCTACGGCATTTCTCTCGTCACACCCGCCACTCGAACCTCATTGAAGTGCACGTCCTGCATCCCCACGTCTTCCATCATGGACGCCTCCTCGTCGATGTTGGGCGTCACCACGCGAAACGCCGTGCAGCCTTGCTTGAACATCCCTGGGTGGGGGGGGGGGAGACACATGGCCATCATTCGTTATCCACGAGCCACGGTCACCAGCGTAGGGTGGTGTTTGTTGTACTTTTGTGTTCGCACCTTGGTTCGCAAGGAACAACATTTGGTTCAGCTGCTGATTACGTATACTATGTATGTGGAGGAATGACAATAGGCTTGACTTGATCTCAGCTCATTAAATATAAAGCAATCCTCGTATAGTACAGTCAGTACTATATAGTATATCAATTCAACTTTATTATTGCTATTATCTTAATGTAGTTGTAAATCGCAAAGAGGATGATGTGGTGGAGGTGGCTCGATCAATCGGTAGTACTTGAGTGGTACGTATTTTTGGATATGTATTTAAAGCACCTTTTCTGCTGAGGTATGTGTTTTATTGTAAGTATTTAAAGCACCTTTTCTCCTGAGGTATTCTGCTACGAGTGCTGCAACGTGGACGTAACACATGGCGGCCTGTTGACAAGAAAGCAAACTCACATCATCAGTCAGTTTAAGCACATAGCAAGTCAGTCTTCACGCCAGAGGGTTTTTTTGCTGGCGATACTCGGTGGTGAGGAGTTGTAGTACTGTAAAATCTACGTAAATATACCGTAACCTAGGCTAATGAAAACTTTGTTTTGCCACGTCCCGCATGTGAAACGCTGTGGCAGTTTCAAACACAACAATGTCTCCCCATAATGACATTATGATTCACGATTAATGACTAAACAATGACCAAAAAAACATGACTAACAACATCATAACTAACATTACAATGCTCCTATGCTTCCAAAATGGCGGCGGTCATTGCGATGTGACGTTGCGATGTACAAGCCGTATGGACTACCCCACTCCCACTACTGCTACTATTATTAATACTACTATTATTAATACTACTACTACTACTACTACTAATACTATCATCTGATGTCATTAAACGCACCTCGGACAGGTCTCCGTTCTTGACGTGTATGCGCGCCATGCTGTCCAGCCAGGTCTTGCGGAGCTCTGGGGTGCTGGCGTAGGACTTGGCCAGGCTGTACTGGAGGTCCACCAGCATCTCGGGGTCCGACTCGTGCTCCTTCATCTGCGCCGTGGCCATCAGAACTGTCCGGATACGCTTGGTCAGGTCCTTCACATCTGACGGGAACGCTGTGACCTGCAAGCAGCAAAGGAATGATAGTAATAATGCAGACAATGCATCAGCTATGCGAATGTGAATTTCATCGACCTTCATTTTTGTATTGCAATTGATATGGGAATTAATTGTTTTTGTTTTTCATTGTTTTAATTCATTTGGTTATTTTTTTATACCAACACACCAAATTGATGGTTGACAGTTGAGTACAGTACAGTACAACATAATAACTATACTATATACTATAATACTATATATGATACTATAATACAGTATAACATCCTGACTGCATTGAGGCTGAATTGAGACCTTGATGGTGCGGTCGCTGTTGGCACAGTTGTTGATGATGGACAGAGACTGCTGGAAGCGGGTTCCTCCGATCCCAATGACGTCAGCGATCAACTGGCTGACAGCGATCACCACCTGGGAGGAGGTCCAATTACAATTGAGAAATGTTCACATTGTTTCTATACATTTTATTCAATGGAATAACAATAACAATAACAATAACAATAATAATAATAATAATAATAATAATAATAATAATAATAATAATAATAATAATAATATGGTTGATTATTTTCCCTTCAATTATTCTTTGAAACTGGTTGGCAGGGTCCAAATTAACTTTTTAGAATTGTGTCTTTTTATCTGCCAGAGTGGAAAAATCTACCGGCCAAGCACTTGTTTTAATATGTAACCCTATATTTCTTTGACCTGTCAAATGGTCAACGCTATCTGCCATTGGCTGGTGGCACAGGTGTTAATTCTGGACCCTGCTGGTAGGCCACGGTACCTGTAGGTGCGTGCGGACGAAGGACTTGCGACCCGTGTAGTCAAAGTTGCTCTTCATGAGGAAGTAGAGCAGGTGGGCGGCGTCGCTGCGGATGCAACTCAGCTTGGAGTTGCAGCATTTCAGGATCTCATAGCAGAACGAGGCGCACATGTCCGCCCGGCCCTCGAAGAAGGTGCAGGGGAACTGCAGGGGGACACACAGACAGGTGGACAGACAGGTAAGTGAGAGACAGACAAAGAGTTGGGCTGAAGGCAGTGTTTCCCAACCTTGAGGTGGATTGGGGGAGATGGCTGACTTATAAGCTGTAGATATTTGATGATAGATTATCTTTTTGATTAAATTACTTATGGGCAAATGTTGACTGGGTTAAAAAATGGAAGAAGTTTGAGCCACATTCTTTCTTTTTAAATAGGGTCACAGGCCGAAAAAGCACACCCCCGCAGATACTGATACACATCTTATTTACCTTGTAGATGAAGGTGCGCAGGGAAGTGAAAACTTGCTTGAGGGCCGTCTCTGATTGGTTGATCTGCAGGAAGCAGAGGTGGACCTCAAACACCTTCTTCATCAGAGGGTTGTGGCCATGGTCACTACACAGTTGTGTCTGGAAGAGAGACGGAGAGACGGAGTGAACACAAGGCTGGAGGAGAACACAGTTGCTATAACGGATGAGGCGACCTAGGCAAGACATGCAATACAAGTTGATATGGCAATAAACTCACAATAAATATAATACATTATCATGAACTGCTGAGCTAATAAAAGTATGCTTAATACTTTTACACTGTATGCTCAATATAATCTATGAAATGAAATCTAAATATAATAATGAAGTATAGAAAAATTGTTACAGAAAATAATCTAACAACTTGTCTAGGTGAAATAATAACATAATGGAGATATGGACATTACAAATCATATGATTATATGTAATAATATGTAGTCCCTTTGCTCAATATAAGTAAAAGGACTTCAGATGCAAGGTGTAGTTTGTACGTGTATATTGTATGTGTGTGTATTCGTTACCTTGAAGCCCATGATGAAGATGCTGAGTGTGTCCAGGACAGTCAGACACACCTCCGTAGCGACGTTGGCCTCCAGCAGAGACTGGCTCAACACGTCTGCATCCGAGTGGCTGTAGGCTGCAGGGAAACACACACACACACACTGTATTCTAGGGCTGCGACAGAAAATGTTATTTCATACATTTTTTTACAATCGATTAATCGCTTAGGTCATTTATCAAGTACAAATACCAAACATTTGCCGCTTGATGCTTCAGAAATTCAAATGTTTGGTTCGTGGATCATTATAGAATGAATACGTTAGTTTTTCTTGGCTTCTTGTCAGATAAAGCGAGAACATTTTAAGCAATCACTCTGACACTCGTAACTTGTGATGGCATTTGCTATTATTTATGACCATTTCTAGACTAAATGATTAATCGATTAAACGACTAAGCAATCGTTAGTTGCAAGGAGACTCATAATAACATCCAGAGTGTACAAATTTACACAAAACGTCAAGAGCAGACGCAAATGAGTGTTAAATGCAATGGTGAAAAAAGGTATGAAGTCAACCGATTGAAAATATTGCATTGAATCATCAACACGTTGAATAAAAAGTGACTCGACCTCGTCTCAGAAGACGATCATTTATCTAGTTATCTAGTGAAGCACATTTATAGTCACATTTCTATTGTTAGCTGTGGGGAGCAGTTTGCTAACAAAATTATAGAAGTAGCATCGCGCGGCGAGCAGCAAATATGGAAGATTACTCGCAGGCACTTGGTTTACTCAAACATATCAAGTCTTTGATACATTTGTTCTGAATTACATTCAAAGAAGGGGTTAAGCTGGCTTAGTGAATAAGGCAGAGGACCTTCGCAATGTATTTTCGGTTAGAAAAACTGAACCGAACTCTTCAAACGCAGTCAGACAATAACCATCTGCAAACCGCTGGTTGATCCGATACGTTCTTACCATGGTCTACAGATAATCCAAGAACACTTGAAATCTTTCTTACACTGAAAGCACAAGAGATGAACTTCATTAAGTAGCACGAGTTCACATGGACCACAACGCTGAAGCTTTTTGTGTTTTCGGCGTTCATTCAGGGCCGCTACCTTAAATGATATAATTTTCCCATATTCATAATTGATCTGTTTTTGGTGCACGGCTCTGTGTTCACACTTGGGGCTGAGCTTAGGACATGGAGGACCATAGAGAGGTCATGGAGCATGATGGTATTTATTATGCGGAAGAGAGAGAGAGAGAGCGACATCTGTGTGATGGCAGGGTGGGGCCCACCGCTCTCCACTATGGACGTGTGTTGATGATGACGATGACGATGACGATGATGATGATGATGATGATATTACAGGGTGGATGGATGGCGACTTAAGCCCCTTTCACACGCGCACTGCAACCCTGAACTGATCTAGACATGATGTGTGTGAAAACGCCAATGTCTGAATCAATTGTACCGGACATTAAAAAGATTTTTCCCTGCCAACTCCCTGGTACAGAGTCTGTGTAATGTCTGGTGGAGCCCATGTGTGAATAGAGCAGGTCTTCATTGTCGGGAGAATTCACAGTGACTAGATCCTGTTCTACATACTCTGGTATGGTAGGTGGCGGTTAATTAAAAAAAGAAGAAGAAGAATTCATAGCAAGCGTTGATGACGTTTCTATCATATGACTGGCTTGAAACCGGAAACCTTCATATTCTTTTCTGCTTGCCTGTATATCGCTTTCAACTCTTTCATTGATATTGTGGATGCGGATACATGTAGTATTCATATCATGCAGAAACATCAGTCATCATTACGGCTGGGTCGGTAGTCTCATCTGCCATCTTGGATGTGCTGTAAACAAAACACTGCGATTTTCCGCAACGTACTACTTGCGTCATTTCCTGCCTCCTGCACGCTCTACCCAGCCTCTGGCCCTCGCCTAAATTAAACAGTTTTCCAGTATGTGAGGACGCGTGAGGACACAGAAACAATCTCCTGTTGTGTGCTACATGTGTGAAAGGGCAACTCCAGACAACGTCCAGACCTGATTCTCTGGGCGTTGTCCAGAGTTCGTATGAGAAAACAGCTTTACTGTGGTTAAAAGTGTATTATAGGATGGATGGGTGGGTGGTGACTTACTGCGGTTAAAAGTGTATTAGATGGATGGATGGGTGGATGGTGACTTACTGTGGTTAAAAGTGTATTAGATGGATGGTGACTTACTGTGGTTAAAGGTGTATTAGATGGATGGTGACTTACTGTGGTTAAAAGTGTATGAGTTATCCAGGCTGCTGAGCTGCTGTAAGCGGGCATGCATCATCCCCGCCCTGCTACGCGACACAGGCAGAGTCTGAGCCTTCCGCTCATGATGTGTAATGGGTCCCGCCCCCCCATCCTGGTTCCTGATGTGGAAACAGGAAACAGGAAACAGGAAACGGTCTGATGAGTGTGATCGGGAACAGCAGTGCCTGCTTAGTCATGCAGGGGATGAGGAGATGTGACTCAAGGTCGGATTCAATCACGTCTATATATATATATAGTGGAAGCCATTTGAATTCATTAGCTATATCCTCAGAGTTAACATTAATATAAAACCCCTTATATGACCAAATTTACATATCAGATTGATATAGCTACAACTCAGTATTTGTACTATGTTTTTGTTTTCCACATTTTTCTTTTACTTGAATTGGAATAAACCAATCCTAGTGGAATAAACAAATCCTGGACTTGGTTTGTCCAGCGGCGGCCACGTGAAAAAGGTTCACGCCAAAAACAGACGAGCCTCGTGAGCTTGTGTGTTTCTGGACAAGACAAGAAAGATATTCTCTTCAGTGTCCTGAGGTCCCGTGAAGGCCCTGATAAACTAAACGATTGCGGGGTGAGCAGCATGCAGTTCAAACCAGATAAGCGCCACGGCGGGTATCGCCAGCCACGCAGACACTACCAGCCCTTCTATAATGCAAGCCAGGCAAGAGCAGCGCAACACAACACCAGTGAGTCTGGTCACAGCACACACAGCACCAGTCGGTCTCATCACAGCACACACAACACCAGTGAGTCTGGTCACAGCACACACAGCACCAGTCACACACACGGCACGGCAAACATTTCAAGTGAGAAGATCGCATGCATTTAGTGAAGAGACAAGACAGTCCATTCCAGCTTCTAGTCTTACCCAACCAGGAGAGGGGCAGGAGCCAATGCTTTATTGCACTATGTTACAACTTGCCGGCCGTTAGAGTGAATAGAGGTGGAGAGAGTGGTGGGAGGTTTAGAAAGAGTGGACACCCCAAGCCCTCAGCGGGTGAAGCCCTCAGCGTGTGGCACAGAGAGAGCATCCTGCATTTGGTCTGGATTTACTGATTTGAGGTTCTACTCTAAATGGTTAGCATGGTTTACATACACACACACACACTTGTTTACACAGGGAACATATCATGATTTGAAATGGTTACATATAGTTAGCACACACACACATTAGCTTTCACTTTCTACAGTGGAAGAATAAGAGACCATCATTGAAAGCATGATGTAACATCGGATATATAACTTAAGGATATTTCCAGTAGTTCAATTTTGATACTTCATATTCTAGTCATATTCTATAAACAATATAATGCACAGATATACGTTTTTCCACTATGATATCATTGTCTTACATCAGTAATCAATAGAAACGCATAAAATCATATTTAGGCAGCGCGGACGTTACCTGGCGATGTATCGTTTCCCCATATATCTGAACTGGTGGAGGCAAACTCTAAGGAATCAAATAGATAACATACATGTTTCAATACATCATCACAAACTGCACAACCTGACATGGTACGACAAATATATGCGGTAAGAATTGAAGTCCCCCTTACTCGACGAGAGTGAAAAAGTCCATCAACTCGGCCGATGACGCCTTGTTCCAGTATGTGAACAGCGCATCTAGAATGGGAAGAAATTGATCCATTCAATGATTCTGATTCACCCTGGTGTCGGACCTGGCCTTCTTCACCTAGCGGCCATCTTGGTTC
>JAOPJH010000076.1:521751-534128 GCA_027122575.1 Merluccius polylepis
TGCGGCCTCGGGCCTGGGGGCCGGCGCGGTCCCCCCAGCCCCCCGCGCCGGCGTCGCACGGCACATCCCGGGGCCGGGGCCGGGGGGGGGGGGGACCAGGGAAGCAATGGTGAGGGAGGTGCAGCGTTATGGTAACCATAGAAACGTTGCTCTCAACGTCTCTCGCTTACGACACACAGAATGGCATTAGCGGGCAGGCCGTCGTTCGAGTCGGACCAGCAGATGGCATGCGATCGCACATGTGTATCAGACGTACACACGCGCACATACGCGCACGCACACGCACACGCACACACACACACGCGCACGCACACACACACACACAAGCGCACACACACGCGCAGCAAAGCCACAGGGCATAGGGGAGGGGGAGGGTGAGGGGGAGGGGAGAGAGGAAGGGGGAGTAGCCTATAGAGATGACTAAACATCACAGGGAGGATATAGCACAACTAGAAGTTCACAGCAATATCGGGTCTGATAAAAAGCTAAAGTCTAGCTACACATGTAGCTTATAGAGTCGTGATTACGTCTGGGATATTTAATTGGTTTTATTTTTTAATTTATTTTTTAATGTTTTCATCTAGACTTAATCTTATCAATGATAAGATTAAGTCTAGATGAAAATGAAATGAAATGAAAATGATGAGTTATCATATTATCACATTAAGTGTAAATGCACATTTTTTGTTGTTTTTCAGTTAGAAATAGGTAATATATATTTTGACAGTTTAACATTTTCAAAGGGGTTCAGTTCACAGTAAAATGTTTTCACAACATATATTGTAAAATTGGATTTCTACTACAACAGTATATTTATTTTACATTCGTATTTCCCCACAGAAACACAACTTGCTAGGAAGGAAAAGAAAAACAAGACTATATGTTTTTGAATCAACAGCATAGCAGCACTCCACAACTGCATGCAACTCCATTCATTACAGGACAGGTTAGAACAGAGATGAGACAAAATAGCAGGGGACCTACCAAGACTGGTAGCAGGAGCCATGCACAACACAGACCCTGTGAGACGACGTGATGGAAAACATATATTAGGTCGAGACTAAGGCTGTGTCCGAAATCACTCACTACTCACTATCTTTCCCACTATATCGCCACTCAATACTCACTATATAGTCCACTATCTTGTCACACACTACTCATTATAGAGTCCACTATGTAGTCACTCACTACTCACTATATAGTCCACTATCTAGTCACACACTACTCATTATAGAGTCCACTATGTAGTCACTCACTACTCACTATAGTCCACCATCTAGTCACTCACTACTCATTATAGAGTCCACTATGTAGTCACTCACTACTCACTATATAGTCCACCATCTAGTCACTCACTACTCACTATATAGTCCACCATCTAGTCAATCATTACTCATTATAGAGTCCACTATATAGTCACTCACTACTCATTATAGAGTCCACTATATTGTCACTCACTACTCAATGTATAGTCCACTATATAGTCATTCATTATTCACTATATAGTCCACTATCTAGTCACTCACTACTCACTATATAGTCCACTATATAGTCACTCACTACTCACTATATAGTCCCCTGTATAGTGAGTTCTATATAATCCTCTACATAGACCTCGCTAGATAGTGAGTAAGGAGTAGTGAATGAGTTAAATGATTTTCGGACACAGCCTACTAGTTTCAAGCATGGTGTACACATGACACAACAGTAGTAAAAGAGAATGAAATCAAATCGCCAACTGAGCAGTAGTAATCGTCATAAAGCACCAGTGTACTTGTGTGAAGTGTGCATTCTGTAAACAGAGGATTCGGCATGCTTGATCAAAGTGCTGTGTAATTACTAGCTGGCGACTCTATGAGTGCAAAGCAGGGGTGAAGAGTGAAAGGCAGGGTAAGTCTATCTGGTGTTGTTGATTACTTGAAGCAGCAGGGGTTCTGTGGTGACTGACAGGGTTTAGGTGTGGATTCCCGGCTCATGTCTATCTACGAGGTAAACATCAGAGCTGGTGTCCTGGTTTTCGTTTTAAAAAACGACATTTTAAAAAACGAAAAACGATCACCGGCCAGACGAGCGTTTCAGCACCGTTTCAGAAATCGTCTCTGTCCGTACGACACGCCTGGAAACACATATCAACGGTCACGTCCACTGGGTACACGCGTGCCGGTGTAAACAGGAAGCAGATTGTCTACTCTGCGGTTGATTGCTCAAATGCAGAAAATAAGGAGGAATTAGTAGTGATGTCTGTTTTCTTCCGGAAGGGTCACGCTGTGACTCATGAGACCCAATCAGGAAGCGGACGTGGGCGTCTGCCTCATCGTTCTCAAAAGTCTCCGTTTCAGCCAGTTCAGACTAAAACGCAATCCCCTATATTTTAAGAAATCGTTTACGTGTAGTTAAGTAGCCTTCACTTTAAAGAATTGACATTGAGGGTTGAAAACAGATCTCCTCTTTCATATCACATCTATATAGCCACTAACATCCTGATAAGCCAACAGTCACTGGCGGGACATCATGCTACCTATCATGGGATTACACAAAACAAAAAGCTATTCTTATTCAACGGCTACACCTTGTGGCGGAGCCTACACCACTTCCAAGACCCTTCTCATTGTCCTGATTAACATGTAAGTGGGGGGACCCTGCGATGCCCACAGAGAGATGAAGCTCACCTGTGGGGAAGTACGCTTGCTGCTGGAGGTGTGCGTTGGCCAGAGCCTGTTGATAGTGCAAGAAACTGGGGTTGAGGAGATGGCTGGCCCCGTTGCTCTTCTCCAGAGCTTGTCTCTTTGGTAGGGTGTGCAGCATGCTATGGGGAAAGGCCTGGCGAGAGACACAGAGAGACGCTCAATAGGACAATAGGCTGGTCTGCACGACTAGCAGAACTGCATGCATACTATTACACATACTACTTAGTACATACACTTCCTTGTGTGATAAGAGAAGAGAGTCGGTATGACTATACACTAAGGATAGCAATGGGTGACCGTACTCAAGCGAGACTTTAGGAGTAACAAAACAGCAATAACAACACTTTAACCGAGTACATTTAAACATAATCAAATCATAAGCAGTAAATAATAGACCTAAGGTGATCATGATATTATGCACAAAATACACAAATAGATGAGTCCTAGAAGGTTGTTCACCCAACGTAACCAAATCATACGATATCACAGTATAATTGATAGCTACATGCAAAGCAAAAGGTGAAAGTACCAGGTCTAAGGTTGCCTCGAGGGGTCGCTTCATTGCTTTGGCAGTCGACTGAGTCTTTTAATAGCAGGCAGCGAGCACATGATGGCAGTGGGCCAATGGGATTCAAGCGTATTAACATACAGGTAACAGCAAGCAGAGGTGCATCATGGGGGACAGCATTGCATTGTGGAGGATAGGTGAGAAGGAAAAAAAACAAAACAAAACAAATCTGATTGTGGTATACCACGTACAAACTAATATGCATGCACAGTAACGTAACCGATTCAAGGAGGTAACTACAGTCTAACTCATCTAACTGCTGGACTAGCACAGTCTGTGCTTTCTATGAATGAGCAATACTAGAACTACAGAGTGTAGGCTATGTAAAGTCAGATTCTGGTCAGTCTAGCGTTATCATTGAATGGCAACATTAGTTGATCAGTTGTTGTTAATCATAATAAAATAAATAACTATTTCTTCTACAGCATCGCTAGACAGAAATAACATCAGTGATATATGCATTGTAAAAAATGTTTTTTTAGGAAGAGGTAATATTGTCACACAGAGGTAATAACGTATGGTAAGCATGTTATTCGACATAAACAGCTTGGCTAACTGATAACAGACTAACCGACCAGGGAAGTATTTGTCCCGTATCACAAAGCAGAGAATGTGGAGCTCTGTCAACGTGGCCAAGGCTAACCGTTTCCATATCCTAAGACTAACGTGTGTGTGATATAGTTATTATGGGTTGTTATATTATTAGACATAGAAGCGATTCACTTGTTATTATAGGCTGGGGATCATGCAAAACGATAAATACAAGGTGAGTCACAATGTAGATGAGGGATTAAAACAAAGCCAAAGGATACGATGGAATATGCGGGATATATAACGACAATGTAAAATGGCGGCTATTAATGCAGTCCATGGACATGCAAAGGCGACCGTGAAGATCTGTAACGTGTTCTGAGTGAAAAACAGGTTGTTGGACAACAAGCTAGCTACGGTCTAGCTTTCAGAGAGCATGGGTGCAATGGGAAAGGGTGAATCTAACATGATTCACTGGCGCTAGGTCGTAATTACTTTTGGGACATTTTAAATGAGTACTAAATTATTACCCTTACCCGCCTGGTACCTGTCAAATAGGGAGAAACGGCCAGGTGGTACAATCGATTTTCAATGCGAGGGCATGAAACTGCTTTCCAAGCTATTTTTCAGTTAGCTACGGGTCCGGTCTCATAAATGAAGTGCCTGGTATCGGTCCAGAAACCCGCCTGATAGGACCATAAATTTGCCTAGTCACGCGATATCAGTGAAAAAAAATAAAAAAGCGTTATTATTATTATAATTCATGATTCACGACCGAGCTAAGGTAATTAGTTGAGTGTTACAGCACAACAGATACGCCATCAAGCCACATTAATAGCAATAGACACTACAGCAGCGCTCCACATTCTATGAGGACGTCGGGGGGGAAACACGACACTGTGGTCTGTTAGAAAGCATCAGGGAGGCAACTATTGCGGAAGTTAAAACTAAGACCAGTGACTCTAGTCTGTTTCTCAGAGTGTGTGTACGGGCGGGGGGGCCCGGGCGCGTCCTTACCATGGCAGCGGCTGCCGCCTGCGCCACCACGGCCGCCTGGTTCACTTGCTGCTGACCCGACTTGATTTTGGCCTGTAAGTGTGCGGGTGGGTGGAAATACTTGCACTTCTCCCGGGAGCAGCGGCTCTTGATGTAGTCCATGCACACGGTGACGGTGTTGTCGCTGGTGTCGATCATGGGGCTGTCGCCCGGGTGCGCGAAGCGGCAGTCCGTCTCGCCGCGCGCACAGTTCCCCCGCTGGAACTCCCGGCACACCTGAGGGCCGAAAAAAATCAACTGCGGTGAGGACTCAGATGGGAGGAGGGGGCGGGTCATGCCGCGTGCTTCGCTCATACGTCACCCAGCCAATATAAAACAAGGGGAGCGTCATATGCGAATGTATGTGTGTGTGCGTGCGCATATCAAGCGGGGATCTCTGTACTCTAAACGGCCCCTACGTGTAAACAGATGAGTTTTTGAATCTAGATACACACAAAGTTCAGAAACGGTTGTAGAATTGAGATATTTCTCTGGTGTGAACGAGGCCTATGAGGGACTTGGTGGGGGTGTGTGGTGTTGTGGACAGGAATTCAATATAACAAATAACTTCGATTACAAATAACGTGTGTCATTTGCAATCTTTTCTTCGTTCTCCAGGGTGGACGATACCTCTAGCTTGTCCGAGCGCTGCTTCTGTGAGGGGGAGGACGAGATGTTGGAGCTCTGGACCGTGATTCCCGGGCTTCCCGAGACAAGGAGCTGGCTGCTGGGGAGCATCTCGGAGACCAGGCCCATGCCATGGCTCATGGGCGTGATATAAGGGTAGCCCATGCCGGCGCCCGCACCCAGGCCCTGGGCGACCGGAAATGTTGGCTATGCAGACGGGGTAGAAGAGTAAGCAGGGTGAGGCATTAGTGGTCGTCACGGTTACTTGGGTTATAGGGCTTGTACACTGCGACGTCACATCGCAATGACTTATAAAGCGTAGGAGTATTGGGATATTAGTCATGTTGGTAGTAATGGTTATTTTGGTCATTGTTTACTAATTCATCGTGAAATGATTTGTCATTATGGAGAGACATTGTTGTGTATGAAACTGCCACAGTGTTTTCTCATGCGAGACGTGGCAAAACAACGTTTTCATTATCCTAGGTTATGGTATATTTACGTTGATTTAGGATTTTACAGTACTACCACTCTCTTGAGTCCTCTCAACAAAAAAATCCCATGATGCATTCTGATGTACAAGCCCTATTAGATCCAATGAGGACTCTCTTGTCAAAGAAGTGCACAACCTCAATGAGACTTACCTGAATAAATAAAGGTTAGATAGCAACATAAATAAGTGACATGGTTTCACCTTCGACAAAAGGTGCAACGTCCGGGTTCAGAAAGTCCTCCCTAGCATTTTGAGTCAACACGCCCAGAGGTGCATTGATCAACTGCATGGCAGCTTGGCAGGGCTTTCACCTTCCCCACCTTGTTGGTCTTTGATTTGGCAGGTGTGAACCTGCTCGTGGCCACGCAACACTTACCATGGCCTGCATGCTGGTTCCAGGGATCATGAACTGCATCTGCTGGGCCAACATGGCTGCCGCCGTCTTCTGTTGGATCAGGTTGTTGCGGCCGTTGATCTCCAGCTGGGTTTTTAAGTGCGATGGTGGATGGAGATACTTGCAGTTTTCTCTTAAGCAGCGACCCTAGAAGACAACAGAGGGCAGAGGACAGGGCATGGACATCGTAAGAAAAAATGCAATGAAATGAACGCTAGTATTTCATCATCAGCAGAAGTAGTATTCTTATGTCACAACTGTAAATATCAATTAAGTACTGCTAAGGGCTAATGTACTATTTTTTCCCCACTGATGAATAGCACTTTAATATATACCACAAAATATTATATATGGCCTATTGCTAACTAAGTTGTGAAGCATGCTAATGTACATAGCATTACGTAGATAGCAGATATTGACACAAACTGCCCCAGAAAATGCTGACATTAGAAAGAACCAGTTACTGTAGCGTGTATCTCCCCACTTAAATCTCCTACAAAGAAGAAAGGGTGCAGTTTATTGCTAATTGCTAAGTTCAAGCTCAAACACGTCAACATCATGTTGGATTTACAGTGATCCACTTTCAATATTTGCAACTTCTTCTTACAGATCAGTTACCGTTGGTTCAACAGATATACTGTAAAAACACCTCTGTTGCTCTGGCATAACAGCCAGGCTACCCTGGATATTAACACGCTATTTATCCTCTCATCACACTTGGCAATAAGCTGATTGTTATCATTCCTGTCCATCAAGCAACCGAACAAGCCTAATCAGAGATTATCCTCCTCTGTCCTAAATATGCTAATAAGCAAATCCTTTGCTACAGTCAGGCAAGAACTCATTTCTAACTGATAATTACCCCCCTCCCCCTCCTGGGGATGGATATCAATTTGCTTCCTGGCATAGTTTGTGTGACATTACATGACATACAAAGACAATTACTCATGATACACTGACAGTGCCACTGTGAGATGTGGGTTTGGACATTACAGGCTAGGTCTAGAAATCCTATAGAATAACACTAATGCCGATACTGCTTCTCTTCTTCAGATGCCACACCGGGCTGTTGGATCACACATAGCAGTAATAAAGACACAGCACGTCGATATCGTATAAGTTACATGTATGCACATGCCCATTTCCATGCATGATCCCATACCCGGGGTGTCGTAGGCTGATAGCAGTGTAGCAGGCTATCAGGATAGCAGGCTGATAGCAGTGTTTTCATAATGCATTTCCCATGTGTGCATTTAGTTCCCCTAATTTTAGAGTTCCCTTTTGAACAATTATGTCATTCTGTTTTCGGGTAATTTACTTGTCCTCATAAATAGGACACTATTCGCCCTTAATGAAACAAAGCTGCCCAGTCAGCCTAAAGAGATGCTGGAGCAGCTGTTTACTCACACACACAGTTTGGCCTTGTTCATAAACAAAGGGATGTCACTAAAGGCACATGTATTTAAATTAGCATGTTTTTTTTCACAAGAGTCAAATTCATCATGTGCTCCCTTTTCCTATTCATTTCCCAACGAAAGACAACGCTGCAATGTAAAGAACGAACCCACAGACACAAGGTCACTGTGAGCCCCATTAACAAAACATGTGATGCTTTTACTACCATTTTCGCATTTCATTGGTTGAGAATCATTTTGGACCGTTCGCACTTTGACACAAATCCCTTATTTCATTTCATACAACCCAAGGCTCTATAGCCAAAACACATATTTAAGCCCTGCGAGGAGTTCAGGAAAGAGGTATGATTTTCCATGATACCTTTTCCTTTTCCATTAGCTCAATGTCCCCCTCTGTTCTCATTATGTTCATTGCAGAGAAAGCCAAGACGTCTATCGTTGGCTGGAAATACCGTTAGTCTGTCAATTAGTAATGTATCGGTTATTGTGGTTTGTTATTGTTGCTTTGCCGGTCCGCATGCTGCCGGACGTCATTGTAAACCTCACCTAAAGTTGACCCAGCAGGGATGTGGAAGAGTGTGTGTTTATATGATCTTGTTTGGTTACATCAACAAAATTCAACGCACACTCTTGTATATGTATACAACACGGGTTTTCCCACAGAACTGCACGTTGTTCATAACGACAAATCACTTCATGAACATTACAAGAATAATGGGATACAATATGAGGATCTATAAGATACTTTAGTCTTAAGGAGGTTCAGGGGCCACGTCTAAATAAGGGATGGCCTATGAATAGCTCTATAATGCATTCTAACGGATGCCTGGAAACATCAGCTGAGGATTTGGCATTTCACAATACAGGAATGCAATGGGTGGCGTGGCGTAGCATTGAAAACATACAAGGATAACATTGAATTTTGAATGCGTGTGCTCATCCAGACAAATCGACCGCAAGGTCCTTTCTCTGAGTTTCTAAAAAGGTTAAATGTTCCTGAAGCCCTGGGAGCATCTGGAGCACAAGGTCCAACATTCATACATCCACAAGGTCCAACAGTCATACGTCCCTCAGTCCTGAGTGTTGCGCACGCCAGTTAAATGGATTCTTATTGATTTGCAAATCGTCTCTGTGCCAAGGCCTTTCAGGTTTGTTCTGTGCTCAATACTTCCTTTGTTTTCATCCACGATTAAAGTAGTCATACTTGTGCCGGGTAGTTTTGCCTGACAAAAAAAAAAAGTAGTGGTTACCCAATAGGGCGGGGTGATGTATTAATACTGGTTTTACAATGATGTTGGCCTCTGCAAACATGCTTGAGTCAATGAGGAATTAATGTGTACTCGCATCTACGCGACACAATGCAGTATCCGGAAAATATGACAACTTCCTTTGATTGGGTGTGTCTGTCCCTCATGAATATTAACATAATGGCAGAAACATTGCTCCTTATTTGTTTGAGCTCATTATATTGTCGCATATTGTCGCCATTGTGTTAAGATAGTTAAAACATAAGGAAAGTTTGACCATAGAAAATGGTGACAATGTGTGTCACACGCCTGGGTTAACGACACAGTCCACTACCACAGCTCATTGATATCCATGAGAAGGTTCCCTCCTCAACAGACCTGGGACAAATCTCCAGGGATTGGAGAACTCATTCATGTGTATTCAGATACACAGGTAGCTAGTTTATACTGCAGGTACAGGTTGGGACGCATAGGGATGTCGCAGTAGGTACAGCTGTAACTTTTCTTTCTGTGTCCACCTTATGTACATATGTTGACCCGGACATCTCGCAACGTATCCAGATGTAGAGGGGTGCAGGGATGGCGTATTTTTGTAGGCCAACCCGGAAGTTTGCATTGCCCTGAGTTCCCTCGACAAAAAGCCAATGGGGTTTTTTTCCATTGGATTTGGGATTATTGCAGAAAATAAGCTCTGTGGCAAACACAAGTTTATGACACGTTTTGTAAGACACGTAAAAGCTTCAAAAATTCATGACTGGGGTATTTCAATCCATCTCTGCGCTGCCACAGGCCTCTCCTAATAGGTTCACTTAACTACTCTAGTTAGCCCATATTTAATATTTGATATCTAATGCTGGTCTACTAACTCATACTTGCACTGTCTTGCCTTACCTTTGCACCTTAACATACACACTGGTTTACAATCCATCTCTGTGCTGCTACCCATACTTGTTTTTAGTTTTTAGTATTTAATGCTGGCCTACTGACTTGAAATTGCACTGTCTTGCCTTACTTCTTTGCACCTCACCAACCCATGCCTGTCACCCTCATCACACTGCCTCAGCACATTAATGTGGACATTGTTTGTTTGTTGTCTGTTATTTAGTATCTTTCTCTTAAGTATCTTTACCATTATTGTCTAGTGTATAGTATCTTTATTCTTATTTGTTGATTGTATTCCTTGAAACCTCCTTTTTGCAATCCTGCTTGTTGTATGTTGTATGTATATGTTATGTGTGATGTATCTATGTCTCTAAGCTACTTGGACCCTGAATTTCCCATAGGGATAAATCAAGTTTGTATTTATCCATCTATCTAAAATACTGGCTAGAACCCTTGAACATTTCATTAAAATTATTATTATTACAACCAGTTAGTTTAGAGTCCGGTGTCTTTTTCATAAAAAATAAACAAAGCATTTGAATCTTGTATCGAGAATCGAATACCTACCGAACAAATGATACAAATATTAAAATATTCGGGCTCAGCCCTACCATTGTCCAGATAATTATTCAGAATTATCAATTTTGTCTTGAATATGATTTGTGTCAAAGGATACTACATTTTCGGCCATGGTGCTTGTTTAGCTGGGTCAGGCAATACTAGCAGCATAAACAACAAATGACAATTATTCTGCCTGGCTGGAAGCGAAAATCAAGAAGAAATCCAAAGAAACATAAAGACAAGAGACACAAGAGACTCAATGTAAGTAAATTCGAATATGGATATTTCACGTCATATTCAAATGCATATTCGATTTTGAGCCTTGTTAGTGGTATAGAATTGCGATTTATTTTACATGAATATCTGCCCCCACAGCTAGCGTTATAAGCTAATTAGCGGTTTTCGAGAACATTGGTTACATTCGACTAGAATGAAAACTGATCCCAGAGAACGGTCCAACTCGGTGGACATGTGTAATGATCATATGGTCTTAATTTGCACCGGAATTGTCCTTTAATGCTGGTTAGGCTAACTGTCCAAAGGAGAAGAAGAAGAAGAAATGTGTGTTACAGTAATTCTGTTCACCTGTGTGCCATGTATTTGCTATTAGTTCCCTAGTTTCTGCCCCTGTTTGTTGTGTGTTTTTGTTGAGGTCCTGTGTTGTATTCCTTCCTTGTGATTTGTGTATTTATTTTGGGAATGTAGACATAAACTTATATTATTATTCACTTAGAGTTTTGGATTTTGAATTGTTATTCTATCTGTGACTGGGTTCAATCTGCTCCAACCCAGCAGTAAGAATAGATTAAATAAGATAAGAGGTCTGTCACAGCAATATATTAGAGGGCGTATACACATATTGTAGACTTACAATACAATGGACAGCTGGGGAAATAAAATAATGAATAAATAAATAATAAAAATAACATTTCTAAAAATTATAAAGCATGAAAATAGTTTGGATGTTTGGGGTTATGTGGACAGCAGACCGAGGCTGCGTTTGATTTAACTTGCAGACATCTAAAGCTGAGCTTGTCTAAAGCCTCGCCCATAAAGCAAACTGGAAACTTAGGAATTCATGGTATCGAGCTACACATTTTGTTATTCACAGTAAAGCATGTGTGCGTGCGTGTCTGTGTGTTAAATGTGTGTGCATTTGCATGTGACTGCATGCATGTGAGTGTGCATGCACATGTGTGTCAGTGTGTGTGCGTGTGCCTGGGTGTGTCCGTGTATAAAAAGGAGAATGGCAGTATGGGCACTACAGGCTTATACTGTAATATGTAGACCCACTGGACGTAGCTTAGCCAATCACAACACACCTGGCCTTTCAATGTGAGTAGGGTTTTATTCTGTAATCTCCTTAATTTACCTTTCCTTCCCACCGACTTATCTCCTCCTCCCCGTCCTGCTCCTCCCTGCATGCTAGTGCACACACTATAATTTGTTCTATAGTAGAGAGCCTTTCCAATGATTAGAATAAACATTCCTAAGACCTTGAAAGTTTTCATACGTGTCACTCTTGAAACATAACCCACTGGCCGACAGGACGACAGAGAGACGGTGAGATGAGGATCAGTTCCCTGCATTCATATTCAGAACTATTGGTTCAGTATGAGTGTGTGCTAATCCATGTGTGGGGTGGCTGTGCGGCCAGTGTGTGTAAACCGAGCACACAGCTCCCTGGCCATGTGATCAACACCTGTGTAAACAGGTGTCTGGTGGTTCTCTCGGTAACAGTGGAGCTTCACAGCATCTTAGCACAGCCTGCGGTCGCTAGGGGAGACCCACAGTCGCTAGGGGAGACCAGAGGCCATAACGACCTGACCTCCCATTATCCAGAGGCCCTGCTGGGGTAAGATACATCACACACACACACACACACACACACACACACACACACACACACACACACACACACACACACACACACACAC
>JAOPJH010000076.1:598611-610049 GCA_027122575.1 Merluccius polylepis
TCTCTCTCTCTCTCTCTCTCTCTCTCTCTCTCTCTCTCTCTCTCTCTCTCTCTCTCTCTCTCTCTCTCGCTCACTGTTCTACAGCTGTAGCGCAGCAGATCCGCAATCTGCTTAATAACAGCACCTTATTGCTTTGGGCCTCCCCGTGCATCTCAGAGCAAATTGCTTCCAGAGTGCACTGTAGGGGTTCAAAACATTGCGGTAGAAAAAAAAACAAATGAAAGATTTGAAAATGGTTTGATTAACAATCCGGAGCATCACTGGCTGAATGTAATTTGATTGTGTTCAACTGTTTTTACCTTAGCATTAGTAAATGAATGGCATGATTGCTTAGGCGGCGTAATGGATGGACTCATTTGTTGTAGCTGTATTCAGTAATGCATCAGGAACACTTGGTTATTATTTTCTTATTGCAGCCAGGCAGAATTTGTCAAGGGGATTTTATTTTTATTTTTTTCCTCCTTCCATTGGAAGCGAACGCACCTACACCTTCGCCAGGCAGAACATTTTAAGAAAAGAGGGTTATTATTTCCATCTCGATCCTGAGCAGCCTAATCACAAAGGAGCGGTTTCGGAGCCCTGGCGGTTCTGGAAGCAGGAAATCGGTTGAATAAACACACGTAGCACACGCCTGCTGAGTCCCGTCTCCGAACACGCAGCCACAGGATGGGCAACGGCTGTGCTCGCACCTGGCTACGTCGCTCGCGCCTAGCTACGTTGCTCACACCTGGCTATGTCGCTCGCACCTGGCTACGTCGCACACTCAGCGTCGGCCACATTTGGAGGATTATATTTGCCGTGGATGTGAATCATTACGCTAATTGTTGTACTTTGTTACTAAGCATCGGGAGGAGACGTGGTGGTGGTGGTGGTGGTGGTGTGGAAGCTGCATGCTTCTCTTGTCTTTATTCTCGTTTCTTTCTCACTGTAGAGAATTGGTTCTCTCTTTCAGACGAGGGACCGATCCAATAAAGGGAGAGTGTTTCCTCCGGTGACTGGGTTATGCCTCAGTAATTTAATCCTCTGTCTCTCTTGTCCCTCCTTTTGTATCTTCATAAGCAGCAGTTTGCAATCCTCTCTTTCTCTCTCCCTCTCTCGCTCTCTCTCTCTCTCTCTCTCTCTCGCTCTCTCTCTCTCTTTATGGATGGGTGTCTCTCTCTGCCCCAGAGAACACACTGCGCTCCTTCAACCTAGCGATCTTCTCCCAGAAGATGGATTGACTGTCGCTTTTCCTGAAATTAACTTGCAACCAAAAAAAAATAAAAATTCCACGTGACAATGCCTTGGTTGTACCTTTAGGCATCAGGGAGTAAAAATTGCGTTTTAAGTGCAAAGGAAAGCTGGTGGAGATATTGATCGTTTGATACGTGACACACGTTCATTAGCGCTGTGCGGCGTCAGAGCGCTCACAGGCAAAATGAATAATTTGCATGAAGATTAGCCGCGAGCTCACCTCTGTGTAATAATGGTGAAAATGACTAGCAAAGTCTACTGTAATCTGCCTGTTATTGCCTGAGTGGAAATGCTGGCAATAAGAGTGCTAGATTCCCCCCCCCCCCCCCACTGCTCTCTGAAAAGATTGTGTATCTCCCGCTCTCTCAATAGGACCCCTCTGCCCTAGAAAGGGAACCATTGCTCAATGTGTCATCATTTTAGTGCTTCCTAAAGAGGAGAGCTTTTTGTTTGATGGAACTGCTGTCTCAAACCACGGGGGGGGGGGGTGTCCGGTTGGCCTGGTTCTGCTGGGTTTCTCGTGTCTGTAAACCGGCTGCAGGTCAGCCCCGGTGTGTTTCGACTCACAGGTCTTAACTGGTACCTGATGGTCTCCATGTTGTCTTCTCAGCATCTGTCTCCCTCCTCCTACGCACACCCCACCACCTCCTCATATACATACCCCACCTCCTCATACACATACTCCCACCTCCTCCCTTACATACTCTGCCTCCTCCTATACATACTTTACCTCCTCCTATACATGCTCTACCTCCTCCTGTTCATACTAAACACCCAGCACTATCAGACAATGCTCTACCTTCCCTAGTTTTACATCCCAGCTGAAATCATGGCTGAAACATAACTAATCATGTGACCATTAACCACAAAGTACTAAACATATTATAATTTATACTCAATATTTTATTTCATTTGTTTCATTTGTGTGATGTAATTGTGGTTGATGGCTGGTTTAAGCAGCCTCACCTGGCCCGAGTTAGGCTCTAATCATTCTGACTCGGGCCAGGTGAGACCGCTTAAACCAGCCATCAACCACACACACGCCACAGTAATGTTTTAAATGAAAAGTGCTTTTACTTTTGTATGTTGCCGTGTTTATTCTCTGTACCCCTGTCTGAATAATACCATTTGATGCCATAATTATCTTGTGGGTTTGCCTGCCCAGGGACTGCTGGCTAACTCTGGTTAACTCTGCTAAACTTCAGTCAGCGGCTGTGCAAAAAAATAAATGAAATACACCCGTGCTTTTTGCAGCTTCTACCGCCTGGTCCTGGAGGCGGACGTGAACTTCCTGGCCAACAACACGATGGCACCGGGACCCGTCGCCCGGTTCACTGAGCTCCCCGAGTCACCCCTCCTCACCCTGAACATGATCACCCCCGACAACTGGATGGTGGAGGCCGTGAGCAGCCCTCACGACCTGGACAACATCCACCTGCAGGAGGTAAGACCCCCCCCTCCCCGCCGCCGAGCGTGACTCGTCCTGTCTGACACCCGGGAGGTTAATAATGACATATTATTCTCTGAAAAATTATTTTAGGACCGTTTTATATTGATTCATTCATACGTAACTTTGGCTGCAGTTGTTCCCCTTCCCTATTTCCCCTCTCAGGCTTGTTCAAAATAAAAAATGCAAAAGTAGATATAGAAGAGTGAGTGAGTGTCAAGCTATCAATAGTATAACATTGTTTGGCCTATGATCTATTAAACAACTCTTTATAACTGTAGTACATCGTCCGTGGGAATCGATGTCGGAAACATATTAAGATCGTCCTCCTAGGTATTACTTATTGACAGAAACACAGGCAAATAATACAGGCAAAATAAATAAATAATTAAAAAGAAAGGGGGGGGTATAATAATGCTTGAAAAAAATGATATCCATGAGTGGGCTGTTACATTAAAGAATATGTACGACTCATTAGGCTTTTTAATTTCAAACCTACTTGAGGTCCTGGACCTGAATTCATTATTGTCCCTTCAGTGTTTACTGTTATTATTTATGGTGATCTATGATTTATGCTAAGATATGTACGCATGCGAGATATTTACTCTGCCAGAGTCGAGGGTTCAACTCCCACTCGTGATAATGCCGCTGAAGGCAGTGGGTGCAACCTTTTGCCATTCCCACTAACCCCTCGAAGGCCGGAGATATACCTGCTTTTAACTACGCCTTGGCATGCGCAGGATGGCTGCCTCGCATATCCCGCGTCCGTTTGGAGCGGTGGTCGTGCACGTCCTCAGAAATGAACGCGACGCGTCCGCGAGATTGCAGTACGCACGTGAACAGTATGGGGGCGGTGTAGCGGCAGTATGGGGATGTGACGGGGTCAGGAGGCGGCGAAAACAACAATGGGGGGGCGGAAAGTTTTGAAGCTGCCGTCGCTTTTGCTGCCGTGATCTCAGAACGAACAAGACGGCAACCTCCTCTAGTGTCGCCATCTTTGTTTTACGTCTGAGCTCTGGTGTGCCCCCTAGTGGATACCTCCGGTAACACGCAAAGCACAACACAGGCAAGGAGAATCTCGGGCCTGACTATGGCAGAGTCAATGCCACGCTCTAGCGCTCCGGCTCCGCGGGGCCCGCTGCGTAAACTACCGATGGTATTTGATGGTATTTCTCCACAGGTGAACACAGTGGTGAGTGCCGAGTATGAGCTGGAGCACCTGCTGCTGGAAGGCCACTGCTTCGACCTTTCGACGGGCCAGCCCCCCCGGGGCCTGCAGTTCACGCTGGGCACCGGCCGACAGCCGCTCTGCCAGGACACCATCGTCATGGCCAACCTGGTCAGCAGCCCTTTGATGCCCGCACTGCTGGCTCTCGTTCACTACTACACTATGCTATGTTATACTGTAGGGCTTGTACATCACATCACAATGGCCGCCGGCCTTGGATTGTAGATCGTTTTTTTGGTCATTTTTTAGTCATTCATCGTGAAATGCTTTGTCATCACGGAGAGACATTGTTGTGTTTGAAACTGCCACAGCGTTTCTCATGCGAGACGTGTCAAATCACTTTTTTCACTAGCCTTGGTTACGGTATATTTTTACGTTGATTTAGGATTTTACAGTATGACAACTCTCTTGAGTCCTCTCAATATAGCAGAGTATTGCCAACAAAAACTCCCATGAATGCATTCTGATGTACAAGCCCTATAACATGCTGTGTTGTTGATATTGTGATTTCATCAGCATGCTGTGTTAGTGTTGGAGGAATGCGTTTTGTTTTATTTAAACTTTATTTAAAGGCGCCGTGTGTAAGATTTAAGAGCTGTTATGTCAAGGTCATTTGTTAAACATGTCATCGCCGTTCGTCAGCTTTTAGTGAGTGAAACACGCTGTGAGAATATCTGTTCTGCCTGAAATGCAACCCTTTTCAAACCGAGATACATAGGGAGCAAGGGAGCAGAGAGGGAGGAGATGGTTGTTTGGTTTCAAACTCGTGCTCCCCGCTCTTTTCTACTCTCTCTCTTTACAAATCTTATGTGCAGTACCTTTAACCAGGTTGGTCTCATTGAGATCTAATGTCTCTTTTACAAGAGAGACCCACAGTGTACAATAAAATAATACACTAAACAACATCCCACACCACATAATAAACATTATTTTACACATTACATCGAGTCAGGCAGAGAAGACGCCAGAACTACGAGGGCAGACGGTTCACTAACGCTTGTGTTGTTTACACTATTTTCAGGGCTACTTCCAGTTGAAAGCAAATCCTGGCGCTTGGATCCTGAAACTGCGCAAAGGAAGATCAGACGACATCTATCAGATTCTGGCGTGAGTATATTTCATATATATACGTATATATACATGTATGTATTTGTACTTTTTGGACCTGTTGTAATTCATCCTCCCTGGACTTCAAGTCACGTGTACATTTTTTCTTTTGTACTTTATTCCTATCACGAAATGATGCGTGTCAATGTAAAATCAAATAAACAAAGTTAGGTAATGATGCTAATTAGGAGACTCCATCTGTGTGCCAGCGTCGGAGGTGTTTCGGCTTCCTCCCGCTTCATTCACTGCAGGTATGAAGCCCATCGCCATGGTAACGTGGCCAGCTGCTTACACCGTAGGAAGAGCTCAAGGTTTCGCTGAGTGCACGGAGGTGCCCGGTGCAGCAGAAAGACACGGGTAGAGGAGAGACACAGAGACAGGGAGGGAGAGACACACAGACACACAGAGAGAGAGAGAGAGAGAGAGAGAGAGAATTGGACAGTAAACAACACAGTACAAGGATGATGTATCTGTGGCCTGCTGTGGCCGCCCACCCCGTGCAGGGCTCACTCAGCAGCGCGCTGTCTGTTTTAGTGGGAAGCAACACGCCGGTGAGGAGGGCTGTACATGCAGTGTTGGATAATGATTTATTGCTGGTTAACAGTTGACAATTAGAGTATCAACATTTGTGGGTATGCATTTTCAATGAACTTATTGGCCTGAAATGACTTCTTTGCAAATGATCTGTCAATGGTCTCGCTCTCATCACAATTGAAATGCCCAAATAAACTTCCCACACTGACAGTCAAATTGCATGCACTTCGGATTACGTGACATCAATTCTATTTGAATTGAGATTTTACCCTGAATACGGACCGAGCCCTAATGGTCCCTGTTCACGAGACCCTGTCTGGGCAGCTACGGGTGAGATATAATGGATGTCTCACCCATCACTGGCCATCGACACATAAAACGGGAGGACACACACAGCCCTGGGTTCCCTCGCAACCGAACGAGACGAGCAGGATTTATGCCCCAATCCTCCAGGTGACGCTAAAAGGTCATGATGTCATTTTTCACCATGGCAGTGTCATTATTCTTGCGGTTAGCGGCACTCTGCTCCAGTTAGGGGTCCGATCGGCCGGTCTAGCGGGAGAGCCTCCCTCGCTCCCTCCTGTTCCACATACCTCTGCGCTCTGTCTGCCGCTGCTGTGTCCAAGGCCTCGCGCCCCCCCCCCCCCATTGAATTGAATCTAATTTTATGTGATGGGGACGATGCAATTTAACTTACTTCCCACACAGAGCATGAAACCGATGTGCTGCACACAGAGATTTTATTGCTAGCTTACAACTCTTGTCCCTAGTTGGGCTTTTACATATACAGTTTAATTCAAATATACAGCCTTCACAATCATAAAACCAGAATACACCACAGATATGGAAATACAAGAAAATACCTCTCCTTTCCTCGGCTGTCCTCTCCGCTCCTTGCCTCTCCTTTCCTCGGCTGTCCTCTCCTCTCCTCCACTATCCATCCTATCCTTTCCTGTCTTGCTCTCCCCTCTCCTCCCCTCTGCTCTTCTATCCCCTCTGGTCCTCGCTTTGCCTCATGTTTCCTCTCATCTTCCTCTCCCCTCCTCACCTCTTCCTCTCTTTTCTTGATGTCCTCTGCTCTCCAGCCCTAGCCTTGCCTCTCCTCTCTTATCTTTTCCTGTCTCTTACTTCCTCTCCGCTCCTGTAGTCCACATCTCCCCTCCTCTCCAGTCCTTGTCTTGCCTCTCCTCTCCCCTCGTCACCTCTTCCTGTACCTCCTCCCCTTGTCATCCTCCTCTCCCCTCATCAGAGCAGAGCTACTATCTGCTCTCTGCTACCATATAACCTCAGCCCTGCAGGCTTCTGTGAACTCGGAACCAGCTAAAGCAAAAAAAAAAAACCAAGCCATGCTGCTGAATTGGGGGGAGCGCAGGAAAGAAAAATCCCTTTTTCTCCAATGAACGGAGACATTTGTCTCTGTGATGAGGTAAATTCCCTGCTCTTAGTAAGCACCATGGCCATGATTGCCCGCTAACTTTGACAGCATATCGTTCATCAAGTTCATCACGAGTCCTCACTTCTACCACCGCCGCCACAGCCACTCCTGGCTTCCCGGCCCGCCACACACACGCACTCCGCTGGGCGGATCGGTCCTAAAACGATGACCGTGTAAGGGGGGGCTGCGTGTGCATGTGCCTGTGGTGCGTACGGTCGCGCCTGGCCGGAGAGCGGCGCTGGATATTGCTGATAGTGGATGGATGATGATGCAGGACAATAATAAAGTAGACCCTGGTGGTTGTCCTGCAACCTTCTTTGCCGCGCTTGGTTTTCCCTGTTTCTCCAGTTTTTTCTTATGCTAGGGATTTGGTATTATTATTTTCCATTGGCAACGGCCAAATCTTAGCCCCTGATTGGTCAAAAGTTTCCAAATTTGTCCAACTTATACAGTATGTATCCCCGGTGAGCAGGTCTCCAAAAAGTTTGGTACCACTTTGCCGACAAGGGGGGCGCTATAATTTGCGGTCCAAGTCAAACCAACAGCCCCGCGCACTGATGGAAGAACATTTCTGAAACTTGGTATGAAGGCTTTATTTTGTTTTCTTTAACATGCTGAAAATGTTTTCCTCTTGGAGCCAAAAGATGCATCAGGATACAGGAACTTCAAAAATCTTCCTGTGTTTTCCTGGATCTTCCTGAGTCTTCCTGAATCTTCCTGAATCTTCCTGAATCTTCCTGAATCTTCCTGAGTCTTCCTTCTCACAAGCGGCATTTCCTATAAAACCATTGCTGGAGACAGGCAGTCGCTGGGGGCGGCGAGAATACTTACCGAGACTGCGTGCTGTTTTAATGTATTCTTTTTTTTTTTTTCAACTTTTAATTCTCTCTCTCAGCAGACGCTCAATCTAAAACGCTGAAGTGGAATTCAATCAACGTTGCTCGAAATGTTAATTTAATTTGTGTGCCTGAGTTATGGGATGTGGTTTGATGCAAATGCAGGGCTCGGGGCAAAACGCTAATCATGGAGACATGGTCCTTGGCCTGGAGACGTTTGACCTTTTTTTTTCTTAAAGTTGAAAATATTAGCCATTGACTGTCACTGTAACACTGTTACGCAGCCTTTAGTTATACAATAGCTTAATATGAGCAATATGGGCTCTTTCAGCCTGTTGCAAAAAGGTTAAGAGTAGATTAGATTAGATTTGTCAGTTGAGGACCATCTTGGACAGGAAGTGATCCCATGGTTGTCTTTTCCAGGCACGACGGGACGGACTCTGGTGCTGCCGACGCCGACGCCAGCGACGTCGTCGTCGCACTCAGAAGTTTCCAGAGCAAGATCATTAAAGTCAGGGTATGTATTTTATTTTCTCATCCTGCACCGTGTATTTTTAACATCTAAAAAAAAAAAAGTGTCTTATTGTCCCGGGCAAACATCTGTTAACGCTATTGACGTTAACAGATGTTGTCGTTACTATATCATATTTTTTTCCGATCCCTTATTTATATCTACACCTGTTGCAAAGAGTGTTGCTTCTTTTTACTGTAAATATCGTCACTTCTTTTTATTCCAAATACTGTTTGCTGTTGTTGTTCTTGCATAATCCCGTTAGCATCGCCACTTTCATTTCACCGTCCATCCTGGACGTGTATGTGACAAATAACGTTCTTGAATCTTGAATCTTGAATCCACAGGTGCAGAAAAAAGCTGAAAAAATCAACGAGGATCTTTTAAGTGAATCCACAGAAAGCCGAGGCCTGTGGGACTCCCTCACCAGGTGTGTACCTGTGGTCTAGTGTTAGCGATTAGCGGTAGGATTTTACTGTGCCTTAAAGCGTCGATGGGCAGTCACCGCCGGTCAGTGTATTGATCTGGCGGGCATCCGCCACCTATTTGTCGATTACACGTTTCAGGAGAGGTCAGACATCACCGGCATCCAGACTGCAATATTACGCTGTAAGATCTATTCTTGCGAAAAATATGTGCTTCTGTAGGTATGTGTGTATGCGCGCGTGTATTGTGTGTGTATGTGTGTGTGTGTGTGTGTGTGTGCATTCGTGTGTGCATTTGTGTGTGTCTTCTCCAACCCCTTAGCACATCCTAACAGTGTGATCTGTCCTCCTCACCTAATTGCTTGCTGTGTGAAGTGTTTGGAGCACTTTTGAGGAAAGGTAGGTCGTGCTGTTGCCACCTCCTTCACACCGTAATCATGTTCATTAGCATGCAGCATTTATTCGTTTATTTGTTATCGGCTGCTCTGGTGGTCTCGCTGCCGCCGTTTACCTCGCCTTGCGTGTTGTTATTTTATTAACGTGTGTGATGTAACATCCTGTTTGTGCTCATGGATTCTCTCTTCTCGTGTGTAATATCCACGTTTCATACGGAGATGCACTTTGGGTGCAGCACAAGGGGAGTGTGCTGGGGGCCGATTCACAAAAGTCTCTCTCTCTCTCTCTCTCTCTCTCTCTCTCTCTCTCTCTCTCTCTCTCTCTCTCAGAGAGAGAGAGAGATTTTCTTAAGATTGGACAAAGAAAAATTGCTATTGACCGAAAGATATCTAAAGAATGTCGGTGGCGGCGGTGTGGTGGTGTAGTGGACCTGAAAGTGGCCAATTGTATCCTGTTTGTTGTGTGATGTTTGGGGAGACTTGAGAAGGATAAAAACAACAACCTTGATGATTGCTAGAAGTTCGATAGACGTATCACCGAGTCCATGCATGGCTGGAAGATTGACTGGCCAACAGTCAATGTTGGCCAGTCTCTCCTTCTTTCTCTCCCCCTCTTTCTCTTTTCCCTCCTGCTGTCTCCCTCCCTCCCTTCCTCCCTCACTCCCTTCCTCCCTTCCTCCCTCCCTCACTCACTCACTCACTCACTCTCTCTCTTTTCCCTCCCTCTTTCTCTCCCCCTCTTTCTCTCCCTCTCTTTCTCTTTTCGCTACCTCCTTCCCTCTTTCTATCCCCCCTCTTTCTCTTTTCCCTCCCTCCCTCTTCCTCTCCCTCCCTCCCTATCTCTGAAGTCTGTTCCCAGAGCCTCCTGGCTCGGGGCGGTGCTGGCTGATTGAGTGTGCGAGAGACGAGAGACACTTTTTTTCCCCCCTCATCAGCAGTCTGTTAAAGGCAAGGACACACGGTCTGACTGCAGAACGAGCCTGTCCCCCAGCTAGTCCTCCTCTCTGTCCACACAACATGCCCACCGCCATTATCTGTGTGTGTGTGCGTGTGTGTTGTGTGTGCGTGCGTGTGTGTGTGTGTGGGCGTGTGGGCGTGCGCCTTCCAAAAAGTTAGGGCAACAATTTTTGTCTTTTGTCTGCTCTGTAAAGAAAATAATCTTTCATCTCCTCTTTTGAAGCTATAGTTATACAACGTGGTCAGCGTTTACAACGTATAAATATATACATCTATGGCCTTTATTCATACTCTTGCACTTAAATAAAGGATGTTCCAGATGACACACAATGGACGCGTCAATGACACATCCTGGTCAACCATGAAATCGACACACTCGTACATGTAAAGGACCCTCTGCTTGTTCTCACTCTATGCTATGCGGGGTGGGGGGGGGGGGGGTGAGATGAGCAGAAAGAGCTTTGGTGGATTTTCTGGCTGCCAGTCGCCCGCCGTACAACCGCCAAAATGGTGCGATTACCACCGGCCCTTAGAGCCAGCAGGATGGCGCCGTGTTCTGCTTTAACTATGTCTGCTAGATTAGTCCCGGCCTCCTGTTTCTGTTATGAAAGTAACCCCGTTTTTTTTTTTTTCTGTAAACCGCGACACAATTGCACGTTGCGCGTTTTTTTGTTGCTGTTGTGCGTTCCGATGAATGCTTTGGTTGTGGTGTTTTCGCACGCCGACTTGACTCGCCGTTGTGTGCCGCCGCCGCTGTCAGGAAGCTGTGTGTCATTCAGGAGACGGCGGGCTTATGTAACGCGTCTGTAATGCGTCCTGTTTAGCATCACAGGTGGCGCTTCCAGGTCAAATGATGCAGAGGAGAAGAAAGAGGATGTGCTGAACATCTTCTCCCTGGCTTCGGGCCATTTGTATGAGCGCTTTCTCCGGTGGGTGAAGTGCACGCACACAGAGGCACACACTACACACACGCACCTCACACGCATACACACTACACACACACACAAACACACACTATACTGACACACGCCTGACTCACGCACGCACACACGACACATTCGACGTGCATGCATACACACACAAAACACACACACACACACACATACAGCCAGCACGCACACACACACACACACACACATTCTACTCACACACACACACACACACTCAGCTAAGAGACACATATACACACTCAGCTAACAGACAGACACCCACGCAATCAACACACACCACTGTCTGTTCTAACTGAGAGACGTAACCCCATCTCTCTCTCTCTCTCTCTCTCTCTCTCTCTCTCTCTCTCTCTCTCTCTCTCTCTCTCTCTCTCTCTCTC
>JAOPJH010000076.1:667601-677798 GCA_027122575.1 Merluccius polylepis
CTCTCTCTCTCTCTCTCTCTCTCTCTCTCTCTCTCTCTCTCTCTCTCTCTCTCTCTCTCTCTCTCTCTCTCCAGGTGCAGATGAAGGGCGTGGTGGAGGAGCTGCCCAGCAAGTTGGAGACGGTGCTGGCCGAGTCAGGCTCCAACTTCAGTGTGGGCCAGAGGCAGCTGCTGTGTCTGGCCCGGGCCGTCCTGCGCCAGAACCGCATCCTGGTGATCGACGAGGCCACGGCCAACGTGGACCCCAGGTCTGCTGAGAGGGAAACAACTCGCTTTCGGGCAGGGCGTACGATGATGTCATCGTTGAGATGTAATTAGGACAGCTCTCAACTTTGTGTTGAACTTCCATTTGAAGTCGTCTGCTGACTTATGTCATCCGGCGACATTTAAATATATAGTCAAATATGGGTACAGTTAAAAAAGGTCATTTAAGAAAAACATTAAATAGATAATGACCATTATCTATTAAGGCAGTCGGTGGTCGCCAACCACAGCTAATTAAATATTTGTCTATCTTGGTGAAGTTAATCTTGGATCCAGAAGTTCAACAACCCTATAGCTTAACTTCTGAGGGGAAATGACGCAGCGCCTGGGAAACGAGGAAGTGCGAGGGGCGGAGTTACGCAGTGACGTTTTAGCTTGTCTTCCCACCGGCTACGGGAAAAGTTTAGTTTTTAGTTATCAGTCCTAGATTAATGATCCGAGATTAATGATCAGCCATATTACGTTTGTTGTGGTTCCGGCGGTCAGGTTGTTTCCAGTGGAGACCCATTCTATGTAATGTGCGTCTACAGATCCCTCCCTCTCTCCTCCTCCCCAACTAAGGTGTGTGTGGCCACGGCATATACCTGACGGAGGATTAGCCATTTTTTAGCATCAACCTAAAATCCTTGCCCTGCCCACGGGTCTATAGGCAGAGAGTCTTGTTGCTATTGAGGTGTTGTGTTTCCCCTGTTGCCTGTAGAACCGACGGCCTCATCCAGCAGACGATCCGGGACAAGTTTCGGGATTGCACGGTCCTGACCATCGCTCACCGGCTCAACACCATCATGGACTGTGACAGAATACTCGTGAGTAAGGCCGCCGTCGTCTCCTCCCATCGCAGGGTGTGAGCCTAACTCCATAGATTATTCTGAAAACAATGTTCACAAGCGAGAGAAAACCAAACAAACCGCCAGCCCCATGAGGTGAAGCAGGGTGAAGGTGAGGCGGTCTACAGTAATTGAGTATTTCTGTAAATCTATTTCTCAATCTCGAAGATTTTCATGTAAATAAATGTCATGTCAGTGTCATGTTAAGTCTCTATCTATCGCGGAATGAGGTAACACAATGGTGACTTAGCCTACGGCCTACTAATAAAAACCCTTGCGTTTGCAGTATTATTAACGGTTACAAATTGGGTGTAGATGGCGCCTTTCCCGCAAAAGATCACGGCGCAGGTGGCGCACGGGTAGTGGCGCACGGGTAGTGGCGCACGGGTAGTGACGCGTTTTCCATCACTGGTAGGTGTAGTTACTGTGTGTGTGAAGCGACGTAATTTTTTTCAGTCTCTAGCATTGTTAGCAGGGGCCAACTGCCAACTGACATCACACAGGCGACACTGTCTTGATCTCTGGGAAGCCAGGGAAGTGAGGTCCAAAAAACACACCCGCAATTATACCGCTTATCGCCATAGGTGTGTCAAAAGAGACAGAGTGCCAAAGAGAACGAAACGGAAATCTTCGAGATCGCCACTTTATAAGTAACTACTTTTCTGTTGTGTTCTGCTATACCCCATCCTACCCCATGCTGTGTGACGTTATCTGGCCCCTCTCTGCTACTGCCTACAGAGGTGCCAATTGGTGCCAATTTTGGCAGCACTTCTCTACGGTCCACAAGGACTGAGTATGACCTGGTGGCCATTTGGTCGCCGCGAAACCCCTCCAATATGGCCCAGCAGGAGCGGTTCCACACCTCCGCTCGTGTTAAACGCTCCCAGATTGTCAAGCTGTGTTGAAGGCCTCACCTAAACCGTCTCCTCTAGATCGTTCCAAAGTGTTTTAATTGAATGCCGTAATTTTCCCAATTAGAAACTTCACAGCTTGGTGTCACACTCCCCAACAACGAACAAAACAACGGTGGATTAAGGCGGCAGCTGTGGAATTTGCCTTTTCACGCTGGCAAGTTAGTATAATGAGTTGCTCATTGTTGTTGTTTTTTTTGTATTTTCTCCTTTACAAAGCGCTCTCTTTGCTGCTCGAAACCACGTCTTTATGCGTTCACATTTGTCAGCTATGTAATGGTAGTCATTTTCCATACCACCCTGGAATCGGCGCTATTCTTTGCGTCGGGTTTACATGGCGCGTGATGACGGAGACACACTAGTCATTTTCGCTCCAGTGTGTGTGTCTAGGCTGTGATTGTGGGCTTTGACTGAGGACCACCTTTGGGCCTGAAGTGCCTGGATGAAGGCACGGATAAAGGGCAGATCTCCGTCTGTCAGTGTCAGCGCGTCAGACCTCCACACTGCAAACAGCTCTCCTCTCGCACTCAGTTGTCCCCGCGGCCCCACGTTGAACACCCCCCCCCCTCCTGCCCACCCAACCTGTGTTTGTCGCTCGGTGACTCAGGGAAAATGGATGGTTTCCGAGGGTGCCGAGAAACTACTGCTCCCCCCCCCCCCCCCAACGTGTCGCTCCGCCGTCTGCTTGCATCGCTCAGCAGCTCCAAACCGCTGAAATGTTACTTTCACACAGAGGTAAAGTATACAGGTGGGGTCACCACGGCGACAACGCCCTAGGTCTCCCTGTGTGCTCTGCTTGTGATTGCAGGTTCTGGAAGCCGGCAGGATCCGGGAATTTGACGAGCCCTACGTGCTGCTCCAGAACCCGGGCGGGGTGCTCTACCAGATGGTGCAGCAGACGGGCGACGCCGAGGCGGCCTCTCTGCTCCACGCCGCCACACAGGTGACCCGCTACACACGCCAGGGGGATTTCCCGGGTGACGCATTTTTTGCTAGTCGTACGGACACACGTTTTCCATAATGGCAGTCGACTGGTCGTTGTCGTCATGTCAGAACGACGCAGAGAGGGGAGCTCTGGGTCACGATGGAAATTGTACTCTGTAACGCAGGAAGTTCAAGTGTTGCACTGTGACGTGTCCCACTAAGTAGGGTCACAGTTTATAAACCTCAAATGAAAATGAATAGTAATTTGGTTATTCTAAAACAAAAAAGAACAAAATAATGTTGTTATAATAAATTATTTAGAATTTATTTTATAAATAATGTTGTCCACGACTAGTTGACTGCTGCCAACAGCGCCGACTAGTGATTATGGTAGTGGGCTAGTGGTTATGGTAGTGGGCTAGTGGTTATGCTAGTGGGCTAGTGGTTATGCTAGTGGGCTAGTGGTTATGCTAGTGGTTATGGTAGTGGGGTAATGGTAGTGGGCTAGTGGTTATGCTAGTGGTTATGGTAGTGGGGTAATGGTAGTGGGCTAGTGGTTATGGTAGTGAGCTAGTGGTTATGGTAGTGGGCTAGTGGTTATGGTAGTGGGCTAGTGGTTATGGTAGTGGGCTAGTGATTATGGTAGTGGGCTAGTGGTTATGGTAGTGGGCTAGTGGTTATGGTAGTGGAGTAGTGGTTATGGTAGTGGACTAGTGGTTATGGTAGTGGAGTAGTGGTTATGGTAGTGGAGTAGTGGTTATGGTAGTGGAGTAGTGGTTATGGTAGTGGACTAGTGGTTATGGTGGTGGAGTAGTGGTTATGGTAGTGGACTAGTGGTTATGGTGGTGGAGTAGTGGTTATGGTAGTGGCTAGTTGGTGAAACCCCAACCACAGACACACACCATGTCATCCCCCAGTGGCTCGTGTGTGTGTGTTTGCTGTCACTGGCCTCCTGGTCCTGCCTTGGCACACTACCCAACAAACTCCGTCCTGTAACAGAGTCGTGCGTTCCTCGCCTGCAGAGCCATAGTTGGGAACATGTGTGACACACTCCCGTGATCCTGACAATGCAAAGCAGCTTGATGATTGCCGGTTTTCATTCACAGCGCCTGCCATGAGCACGGCGGCCCCATAACATTAATTTCATGAGTGAAATTGCCCCTTTGTAGATTTTCATCCGTTGACGCTATCGCCGCAGCCCTCAGTATAATCTCTCCTTTTCCCCAAAAATGTAATTTCTAGATCATTTTAGAGATGATTCAAGAAAAGCAGCTTTCTTTGCGCTGTATCTATTTAGAAATATCTGCTTTAACTTCATCGTGATTTGGGATAAGTTTCTATGGGGGATTACTGCAGTGGAGAACGTCCATATTTTTTTCCCCTGTGAAATTCATTTGTGATGTATTTTCCCCTTCACACGCTCGACAGATAAGAGGCCGGGCTATTCATTGTTCAATTCCATTTTGTATGTGCATCTGTCTGGGAGCACAGATACCATTGCATTGCAACTTCAAACAGGTCTTTGTGAAATAAGAAGAAAAGTAGGCATCATTTCATTTTCTCTCTGTCCCTTGCACACATTTATCTGAGGAACTGTATCTGCTCAGCCAGGGAGTGAAATGGGCAAAATACTGATTTCAAAAGGCCGGGCTCTGCTGTGGTATTATTTAGTATCGTCTCTCTGCGTCTCACACTGGCGGGTTGGTAGTGACATTGTCCAAGCCCTTATGTTTCCTTTTCTCTATTTTGTACCGCGCGCTCTCCTCGGATCAGATTACCGCAACATCCAGAGCTGTCGAGCGCCACTTATAAAATACTGAGAGGGTCCGCGGAGTGAGTCTGAAGTTTCTATAGTTGTCAGTCAAGGTGGAAAATACAATAAATTATCTGATAGCAGCCGCCGGGCCCATTGTGGATCCTGAGTGATGAATCCTCGGCCGCATAATCTAAAATTGAGGCTAACCCGTATTTTTTTCGTTATTTTTTTTTTTTCTTGCCCTATTTCAACTTGGGTTTGCGCTAATATAATAGTTTATCATCCGCGCTTTGTACGAAAGCGCGCTCACGTTATGTTCCCTGTTTCTCGCACACAAACATCTATCTTCTGAGGCCGATCGCACGGCGTTGGCGCATCGTGGGGGAGATTATGGTACATTTTCAGATGATTACCTTCCTCGTAAAAATCCTAGTTGTTTCAGCGCTAAATGAATCTGTGTGTTGTCGTGCTCCCGGCGGGCGACAAATCCTCTGTGATCCCACATCACGCATCACAACTCGGACGCGCACACAGGTCTCGGATGCACCGGCGGGCCGCTGGTGGTGTTTGTGTATGTGATCTGTGACACTGCGTCCCTCATGCCCCCTTCCAGGTTTACATGAACAGAAGCCGGCCCTGTCTGTCTAAGGGCCTGAGGGACGAGGATGCGCACGCTCCCGGCGAGATCATCTGTGTCACCTTTGCGACGTCTCTCTGACAGCAGTCGGGAGAGACCCCCCCCCCCCCTCCCCTCTCTCCCATGTTGCTGGGACTAGGGCTGCAAAGATTAGTTGATTAATCGGTTAGTTAAGTGACGGATAAATTAATTGAATCACAGTTTTCCTAATATATTAATCGGTTAGGTCATTTATCGAGTACCAATATAACACATTTGCTGCTTGATGCTTCAGAAATTCAAATGTTTGGTTCGTCGATCATTATAAAATGAATACTTCTAGTAGTTTTTCTCAGCTGCTTGTCAGATAAAGCAAGCACATTTAAGACGTAAATTTGGACTCTGGTAACTTGTGTTGCTGTTGCTATTATTCATGACATTTTCTAGACTAAATGATGAATCGATGAAGCATCGATGAAAAATGATTGTTAAATTAATCGACCATAAAAATAATGATTAGCTGCAGCCCTAGTTGGGACATTGTATTCACTGTTGATCAGTCTGTCTGTCGTGTTTTAAAACCACGGAGCACACACTCTGTGTGCCAGTAAGCAGAAGAGAGGCAGGTGTGTCTGAGCTGGGGGTTTTCACCGTCGTCGGCAGAATATGACTTATTATGGCTATTTATTGATTCTGATCGACTGTTTATGTATGTGTGCTATTCTCTCGGGTGGCTTCAATCCTTCACAGACACTTGAAAGGGGGTTCTGTGTGCGTGTGCGTGCATGTGTGTGTGTGTGTGTGTGTGTGTGTGTGTGTGTGTGTGTGTGTGCGTGTCCCCCTGTGCAATACACTACAGACAGGCTAAGTGATATAAGTTCGGAGGAAAGTATCAAAGATTAAAGATAAGTTATTTTGAAGACGGGCCGAGCTTAACGGAGATGCCAGTGTTTCCAGTAGTTACTGTGCCTTCCTCTGGCTATTGATGTTTTTCTAATTACACTGGATCCATTGATTCGCTCCGAGGCGGTTGGGTCTTCTTGCACTTTGTTTGTAATGATCTGCAGCGCTCCCTCGGCCCTCGGTCAATGTGTTACAACAACAACGGTTAAAAAAAGGAAAGCATAACAACAAAGATACGAGAAAGGAAAAGAACTATCAAACTAAATTTGGTGCTGTTTTTTGTTTTTATTGTTTTATTTTGATGCTTAATTTATGTTGTCCATAGTATTCTGTTTATCATCAGTATTAAGTATCTCATATTTGAACAGTTACGACATGCGTTTTCTTGTATCTTGTGTGTGTTTTTGAGTTTGATTTCATTAAAGTGCAATAAGTAATCTGTATTTTTTTTGTATTTCACATAGAGCCACTAGGCGTTTAGTAATAAATACTGCATAGCACAAGATGATACTATTTTGAATTTAATTTGCTAAATAAAATGAATGCTGATATTGCACTCATGTCTTTTAATTACAGGGCTTTGTGTGTTTATATTATTGAGATTCACTTACACTCAACACACAACCCCTAATGTCTGCCACCATTATGTAGATTACTAAACGCTCCGCTGACAACGGCAATCCCCCCTTTTTTTCTTTCAAATGTGCGTTTGTTGTTGTCTTCAATTCCCTGACCTATATTTTAACGCGTTATGTTCATCACCGGCTCAATTAGTACGAGAGCGGCTTTGCTCCAAATTAAACAAAACAAGTGGAGACAGCGATTCCCCATTCATCGAGGGCAGGGCTGTCTGTGAACATTTAGCATCGTAGCAGAAAAAAAAAGAGAGAGCCAGTATTTAACTAGAGCTCAGATTTGGGGTGTGAACTGGGGGCCATAATTTCCTTTTAAAGCTGAGTGATTTACACAATTCATTAAAGCCGGTGAATCTTCAGACAGCGTCATATTAAATGCTTACTTACTCTCAAATAGCCCCTTGGGAGTTGAATTGTTGGGCTGGCGAATAGATTAAAGTTTACATTGAAAAGAGAAATTGAATTCAGAGGTAATCAATAGCATAATGGGCTAGTGAGAGGCGCCGGCTGCCTGGAATGAAATTACCATATTTTTAATCTTAATTTTCCACTCTGTTTATCTGACAGTGTGGTGGTGCAATCCAAACAGATAATGAGAGAGTGGGATATTGACAGCGGGCCTTCCTCTGGAGTGCTTGTTTTCGGTGATTAAACGCCGTGATCTGTGATTACTTTGTGCCGGGTGTCGGGCCGCGGGCCGCGGGCCAGGGCCCCCTGTGAGATGCGTGAGGGCCTCGCAGCAGCAGCTGCAGCGGCAGCAGTGTCCCGGCTCTCCGAGGTGCGAAGGCACCTGACGCCACCGTGCCGCCGACAGGCCCGCGTGAAGCGCCGTCTGGGGGGGACTGGCGCTCGGCAGCGCGGCACAGGGGCCGCGCACAATAGGAAGCACCGCGAGCCGCTATCTGCGTCGGAGTCAGCATATATCCCTCTGTGCCACGTCCCTCGATAACGGCCCCCACGACGCAAGAATGGCGACAACAAAGTTTGCACAATAAGTATTATTCAAAGCCGATACCTTGGCTTGCACATTCCATAATAGCAGCGTTTTATAAGACACGTCTGAATAGGTGCAGGATATATACACACGCCGACATATTGCTGAGGTAGCTTTAATAAATAGTCCGTCTGAGAGAGAGAGAGAAAGAGAAGACCTGGCTGAACACACAATGGCGGTAATCCCAAAGAAATAATATACAAAACCAGAGTCAGCACAATGAGGAGTCCCTGAATGAAATGGATGGATGAATTTTAATGGCGTCCGGTTTGAGTTTTCATCCCAAAGACACAACAAGTTACCAGAGGATCTGATATCAATGTCCTATTCAGCTACATGTGTATTATTCTCATTGGGAAGCAGCATAATGTAACAAGTGCGTGTGATACAAAAAAAAGTGTGGTTAAAGTCGCCAGGGGTCAGTTATAGTGTCTGACTAATAATGGGAAAGACAGGCAGCCATTTTGGGCCGAAGAGACAGATGTGTTTTTTTTATTTTTTTTAACTTAATGTTTGCGCAAGCATTTTCCTTTGTGGCGAATACCGCTGTTTGACAAATGGATACAAATTGCACGGTGCAGGCATCTGAATCACAGGGCGTTGGTGAGTGTCACTGGAATAAGACAGAGAGAGGGAGAGGGAGGGAGAGAGAGAGAGAGAGAATGTGTACTTTTTTTGTGGGCAACCCAGACCTGCCTGATCCCAACATAAAGTACTTGTTGAAGAGAGAGGAGGAGGAGAGAGGGAGGGAGGGAGGGAGAAGAAAAAAATGGAGAACTGGATTCGCGACAGGCTGTGGTGAAATTAGGAGAATTGACTATGGCAGCTTTGTTCCCCCTCCCCATCCCCCTCGCGGTGACATGCGGTGCTGTAGGGGTGGGGGGGGGGGGGGTGTCTTGGGTTTAAGGCGTGAGCGCGTCCCCTGGGACCGCACTCAGGCACTTTCTAAAGTGACTCAAACACACTGGATGTCTGACAGGTTCCCAAGGCCTGACATGACTGTGTGTGTGTGTGTGTGTGTGTGTGTGTGTGTGTGTGTGTGTGTGTGGAGCTCAGGAGGAAGAAAGAAAAAAAAAAGAAAGGATACACAACAACAACAAACAGCTTCTTTAGACACAAGTCGACACAGGCTGCAGTGTGAAAGCGACTTTTTATCTTGTTAAAAATAGAGGGGCTCTTTTCCCTCCGCCAGCCCTCAATTTGAAACACGTTGATGCTATATATTTTAAAGATTGTCACAACACTGGTTAGACCTAGTTTTATTTTTTTTCGTGACAGACTGTGTACAAAGTGTAGAGAATGCAAACAAGCAGATGTGGATGTAAAACTTCCGGGACAATTTACAACTAGTAACTTTTTTCCGTCTTGTTTTTTTTTTGTAATTTTCCCCTGCATTTTCCACCGCTAATGAACCCCTCGCACGCACGCACACGCGCACGCGTGCACGCTCACACACACGCACAAACACACACACACACACACATACACACACACACACACTCACACACAGGGCCGTTTAAAGCCTTAATCTGCTGCTCCTGTATCACAGTGCATCAGCACTTTAGTGAACCTACAGCCTGGACTTCTAATACGGCGACAAACAGTCATTACAGCCCACAGATGTCATTTATGCCTTTGCATGTTAATCCCGGCCCAGCGCTAGATTATTATATCGCCCTTGTCAAATATGTCGAGTATGTACTTCACGACTTGTATACCGATATACTTCTCCAATGTAAAATCAAATAAACGAAGAATAAACACGGCAACAAAACAGCAATTGGGGAAATAACATTTGCCATTAGTGTGAAGGTGCTTTTAGACCGGCTCTTGGTACTTTGAATCGTGGGTCTTTGAAGGGTATGGTACAACAAATAGGAAACCCTTTTGCATGTCTTAGCCTTAAATCCCGGGCATGGTCTGTCACATCAGAAAAAAAAAGAAATACTGTTTGATTCCTAAGCTGTGGGAGAGAGAGGCAAAGTGGGGAGCGCTAAACAATGAGTCTGGGCTTATTTCACCAGTAAATAAGGCTTATTGCTCTGAGCCACAAAGGGAATGCTTATTGGTGATGTCATCCTTTTGTTGAAGATTGATGAAGCTTGAGCCAGGGGCCACTCTGTGTGTGTGTGTGTGTGTGTGTGTGTCAGTGAGAACTGTGAAGGTGGGGTGTGGGGCGGTGGCAGTTTTGCAGTAAACTCTTAACTCGTAGAACTTTCCCCAGGAGAGCTGGGGCATATATGTATATATATATATATATATATACAATTTAAAATGTACAATATATATGCTTATCCATCGCTACTCTAAAATTGCCCGTCTTCGGCGGTAAAACGACCTCCAATACACTTCAAAGTTTCATCTGGCC
>JAOPJH010000076.1:727734-744888 GCA_027122575.1 Merluccius polylepis
TGTGTGTGTGTGTGTGTGTGTGTGTGTGTGTGTGTGTGTGCGTGTGTGTGTGTGTGTGTGTGTGTGTGTGTGTGTGGATGGATGGATGGTCGAAGCTTAATTAATTCCGATAAAGGGTAACATTTTCATATTTAATCATCTGCATATGATCCCCTTGTGAAGTAGCAGTGTGATAATGTGAAGTCCAACCTGTTGTGGCTATATTGATTTTAAAGCAGCTTAATCCTTGGGGAGATCAACAATGGATTAACAATATTGCTTCTATCTCTGTGCAAAGTACTCTGTTAAGGCTCATGGAAATGTATCAGCAGTTTAATAAAAATGTCTTCAAAGCTTCCAGCACTCCCTAAGTATCTCAAATGTTTAAATGATTTCAACTCTGCTCAACAAGCAGTGAACATTGTTGTTTGTTTATTTATTTAGAAAAAAATAAGAAAAGAAGAATAGAATAGAGAAACATAATTTTCACACCATTACATTGACACACACTCCTGACGAATCCTTTTTATTTTTAAGTATTGGCACTGAAATGGAAAGCAGCAAGGCTGCGACAGTCTATTGGTTTTAGAGGGTCAAAATAAATACATTGAAAGAGGCCCCCCATAATGTAGCCTAAACATACATTTATTTTTAAAAGTCTAATTTGGTTTGATATATTTGAACATTTTCAGACAGGACAAGATAACTCTGTTATAGCTAAAAAACATGATCTTCTTTAGACACAGGAAATATCCACATGAAATATTTATAGGAATGTTGTGAATGAAATACATAAAATGACAATTTCATAATGCTCAGTTTATGAAATACACAATGAAGGTTTTGATTGTAAAACAATGTCATAAAGGTTTTCATAAAATGTATATGTTAAGCCCACATAATTATAATTACAATCAAGGATAACCCATTTTAAACGTTTGCGAAGAATTAAAGGGCCCTCATTTTACTAACAGGTTGATGATTAGCCATTACAACCCATGTCAAAATCTACCCTCTAGTGACATCACAAGTAGGAGTGTCCACCCATATGTATGATGGATAGATCAGCCTACCAGCCTATCCAGTGGACTCTACCAACTGGTAGGCTGACATCTGGGTGAACATTCCCACTTGTGATGGGTCACTAGAGGGTAGATTTTGACATGGCTTGTAATGGCTAACATCACACCTGGTGGTAAAATGGGGGCCCTTTAACTGAAAGGAAATGTCAGCTGCATCTGCTTCAGGAGCTCAGCCTTGATGTGAGCGAGTCATCACAGACCGAAATAACTCAACTAGACTAGAAAATATCCATGAGTTGGCATGACGCCTGCATGGTTCCAGTGACCACATACACAAGGACAGCATAGTGTAACGGCTATGGGGTGTGTGACTTCCAGCTGAAATGCACCGGGTTCGAACCCCCGTAGCCTGTGGGCCTCCTTGATAAAGATGGCCAACACCCAGCAGCTCCTAAATGACATGTATCTGAAATCACTATGTCGCTTTGGATAAACAAATGGCATTATTTGTCTTACTATGAGAAACAGTGAAAGTGTAACTGTGCCATTTCATACAACTGCACCACCGTTGTGTGTTGGCCCCCTCTGCGAGGGGAGGGGAGCCTCTACTCCCACTATACCTCAACTTTCTGCTGGTGAAATGCTTCTCCGATAAAACAGCTCGAGTGCGGTCAGAAAGGTCCTGCTCATTCTGCAAGGGCCCGAAGCGAGGAACGCTACTGAATATATTGTCATTGCACACACTCCATCATTTTAGCAATTGTGCATTGTGATAGAAACATACATGCCTTGGGGTGGGGCAGTGTTTTTTTCCCCTGTCTGAGTTTGAGTAAATGTACACATTTGTATAATGACAAAAAGAGATCAACAGTAAAAATAGTGTGAACGGCTAAATACACGTTCTGCTCTAACAGCGTCTCCCTGTGCTATTATGTTTGACAGCAGTGGTCTGTTCAGATAGAAAACACCATGGCAACAAGAATTTGGGGCTCTTCACGAAAGAAAGACGCAGCATTTTGAATAGAGATATTCTCCAATGTTCAAGGCCAATGATATCCTAAAATATTTAGCACAAAGAGATTGGATGCGGTTCAAATGAAATTAACCGAAATGTGCTCAGTCATTATATGCGTGGCACCGATCAAGCAGCCGGTGTGGTGGTAGGAACGTGTGAAGCACCTTCTTGGCATTTGTGCCCGTGTTTAAACACACACTTGAGCGTTCAAACAAAAAAACATAGCCGCCTGAGACATTCTGCTATTTCATACTTCTCAGACCTCCTCAGACTTCCTCCGAATCTCAATGTTACATACAAGGAAGAAATAGCAAACATGAAGTTCAACATGCAGAGAAATAACAAAATGTGAACTATATAAAGAAAATGAAATACATGAATAAATTGCTATTGTATGAACTTGCTTTACATGTATATTATTGTTATTTTCCCTTCTTCTGCACATGCGTTGCAAAAGAAGAATGAACCAGAGCCCACTCAGCAGCTTTATTATTCCTCACTGGATGTTAATTCCTCTTTCCACCAGCGTCCCACAAGATACATTTATTATGCTTTGCCATCCTGTAAGCGTTGCCCTTCTCCTCTCCAGGGGCCTATAGCACAGCATAATGAACAACAGGCTCGGGCAGCATGTGTCAATGTATAAATGGTATAAATCGAGAGACCCGCCCATAAATAAGCCCCAACAGGCAGCACAATTGTAAAAACCGCCATGGCACGAGTATTAACTGTCAACCGAGTATACAAAACCGTGCATGGAGCTGACTCCTATCCTAATGCCAATTGCTTGAAGCAAACTCAAACAAATGCCACGATTCCTATAAATGGTGGCTGTACCACGCAATAATCACAGCAGAAAAAATATAGATCACAATGTGTAGAAAATCAATAGGCTGGGGGGTATGAGTTAGCTTATTCTCCCTTGCATGTTTGTTTGTCAACGGGTTTCTGACACAGGAGAGTAGAGAAACGCTAAATTGAGCACACAAAGAAGTCGTGAGGAAGAGCAAAACATCTGGCAGGGGGAGGATGCTCGACGCGACCAGCTGTTTTGTCAAAGGTGACAAAAACGGATATGCCTCTATCGGAAGTCCCTCCCTCTTTCTCGCCTCCCGCAACTAAACCCATGTAACTGAAACAGATATCGCTGCCTCCTAAACATGCTCCAAAGTCCCGCTCTCTCACTCACCAATATACACATTCACACATTTCAAGCACCCTGCTCCCGGCGTTCAGGTGTCAGATGAGTACGTGTGGGAATGAGGTTACATACAAATGTGTCTTTTTATGGCCTTTTCTAGCCTAATTAAGCCTGAGTTGGGCCACTCCACATGACCTTAAACTTGTTTTAATTTGCTTTCGCTCGCGCACACATTAACACTAAAGATGCAGGCTACACACACACACACACACACACACACACAAACACAAAACCTGGATAAAACAACTGCTATGAATGAAAAAGGTTGTCACATCAGTGACATGTTTTAGTTTATGTTTTATGTTTTAGTTTTCTAACAGTTTTCTGACATGTTTTAGTTTATGTTTTATGTTTTAGTTTTCTATTAGCCACAGTGAGATATTTTTTCAGTACACACAGAACTTTCCAAGAGTCATCTGGTCCTATCATATATTGAGTGTGAAAGTGGTCAACCTCTGTTGTTTGATACACGCCTCCGTAATCCAGACCTCTGCTTGCATTCAACGTTACCCCGCTAGAGCTCAGCTGGTGACGCACGTTTCTGTAATCCTCATTGGTTACGACCATATAAGCTACAGTGTCTCGTTCCTGTGCTTGGTAAACAAAAGATGAATTCTCTGCACCAAGCATGGTTTCAATATGTTTTTTTAAATTTCACTGTAATAGAAAGCTGGCACGATGTTGAAGGGAGTAAACCTCGGTTTATTCGAGGTGTGGAGGTGTAGATACGAGGTAAAAATGTGCCCTGCCTGTTTATAGCGGAGACTGCAACAAGCCAATAATGGATCCTCCCAACTCCCCCATGGTGTATGGAACATGGATATTATACAATACTTCATTTACTAAATGCTTCAATGTTCAACTCAGCAGTGGTGGAAGAAGTACCCAGATATTTTACTTCAGTAAAAGTAGTAATACCACACTGTAGAAATGATCTGTTAAAATAAAGGTCCTGCATTGAAAATGTTACTTGAGCAAAAGTACAAAAGTTAATGTTAATCTGAATCTGCAAAATAGCTAGTAACTAAAGCTGTAGTGGAGTAAAAAGTACAATATTTGCCTCTGAAATGTAGTGGAGTAGTAAGTATAAGGGAGCAGAAAGCAGAAATACTCAAGTAAAGTACAAGTACAGTACTTGAGTACATGTACTTAGTTACTTTCCACCGCTGCAATTTGGACATAACACATCTTTATATAATGGTGGAAATTGTAACAAATTGGATTTTCCAGTATTAAAAAAAGAAGACCCGATATGGTTTTATGAATGCATGGAGGGGTAATGAAGTGTAAGGAGGACATTTTGGTTGCACGGTTAAAAATTCCCCCCATTCCTTATTTGTGTGGGTTAGGGATGGGTAGGTTTGTTTTATTTCCTGCTAAATTGGCCACTGCTCCCCCTACCCGTATGTATTACCACAAGCACAAAGAACGTCAAGAAATTGTCAATTCACTCGCAACACATAATTCCAGCCAACTTTGTTGGCTGGAATTATAAACTTGCTCGTTTAACATCCGCTGGAAATGACTATGAACCCAAACATAACATTCCCATGCCCTCTTCCTCACGATTCCTCAAATCTCTCCTGTACAAATGTCCCTATGCGTCGTAAACACCCCTCCTGGGCTTGAGGCCGTGTCCATCCGACCGGCTGCTGTAGTTCCACTTGTTCATTTATTTATATATTTACGTAAGTGAAAACCAGCAGACATTTATCAAGACTGCTGGGTCATGAACAGGCGCAGGGACGGATCGATGCAACCCAATTAGAAGCCCGGCATTACTCAAATCAAGGACCTTGCCTGATCCTCAGACGAAGACCGCTGGACAATGCAGTAACGCCGGGTCCCGTTGTGTCCGCTGACAACAGTATCCGAGAGTATGACACCCCCCCCTCCCTCCCGGGTTGCCAGAATACCAAGGGCTTTTCATTGTTGAGGCCTTTACACAATCAATTCCTATCTAAAGCCAGTGGTCAATCACTCCCATAGAGAACACACAGGGCCTGTGGGCCACGAGAGGATACAAGATTGACGAAAGCCCTTGATTTCCAGCTACTCTCTCCCCTCTCCTCTTGGCTGTCTGAGCCCACTGACACTCCAGCACTGTAAACAACAGTCCAATAGTCCTAACCCTGTCCAAACCCAAATCCTGACACGACTTCCCGGCTCTGGTTCATAATCCTGGCTAATACTGGATGTGCCCAGAGACCTGATATAATGACCAGATATATATTCAGCAAGCCCGCATATTTGGAAATTCGCACCGATCTACCAGAGGGGATATTCAAGGCTCATGTCATACAGCTAACCTGTAGCAGATTGTTAAATTGTGTGCTCATTTATTGCTGTTTTTGTGCAATCGCTAACTGGGATAGACAGTAACATTCTATCAGATTTTTAAGTGTGTTTTGTGTGTGTTTGTGTATGCATAAGCCGGACCTCTCTAATCGGTCTGCTGTAAGTGGTGAATATTGGCATACTTGTCACTACGATGGAACAGGCAAGTTTTCAAAACGACTGATTTCAACTCTTATTGGCAATTGCACACGGTGCAGAACAGAATGAAATCAAATGATTGGCTATTATTGCTGCTGGCAGCCTTCTACTGTGGGCGACAGCCACCGTCGCAGCATGAGCTAGGTTCAGATATGTGGTGCTTTATTAAACCAAAATTGACTTTCATCAAGGATATCCTCCGAGTGCTGTTGCAGGCCACTTGTTCTCCCCTTTTCTTCGCAGGGAAAGAAAATGAATAAACCGCGGCCTGTCCCCCATAGCGCATGGCCGGGACACAAAGACCTACTGCATTGCTATATCAGAGGGGAATTTTTAAATACTGCATTGTACCTTAGATACTCAAATCCAATGTCTTTATAATCATGATAACCATGTGTTTTTAATCGTACCTTAGATACTCAAATCCAATGTCTTTATAATCATGATAACCATGTGTTTTTGTCATGTTGTCCACAAACTCCATACTGACCGACACACATTGATTCCAAAAGACCAAAGTGCTGTATTGCTATTGTTTACATTGGTAACGCTAGATGCTGTTCAGGAGAATTGCTACAAGGATGTAATTAGGACAAATTATATTGGTGGAGGATGTTTTAGTGAAGCCAGGAGAGATGGTTACAATGGTTTGATCACCCAGACCAGTATTGTCCTTTAAAGGTATGCTTTTGTCTGGTCATAATAGAGTGAAATATGTATGTGCATGCACTAACATGTTGCACACAGCCAGTCTCTTTCACCCTCTGTGGTATCTTGCGGTAGTGCTTTGTCTGTCCAAATAGTCTTGTTAAAGAACAATACTGTATGGGATACAACTATTGATTTTCCTTTTCTTTTCCTTTCTGCTTACAAGTATCATATGTCTCATTCTTAAAAGTGTCACTGGTTGCTAAATTGGAAAAAGTAAAAATTCTGTTGCTTGAAGTAGGCCTACTGTATCATTTGGCTCTCAGGGAAAACGAATCAAAAGAATAAGAACAAGCCAATGGGGCTTATGCATTTTCTGCTGATTAAAGTGAATTTCCATCAAGGAGCTGACGTGATGTGAGAATACGAGGCCGCCACCATGCAAGGGTCCCAACCCCTCTGGGACTACTAGTCTAATTTGCCTGAAACATAAGGGCAGATAATAGTGCAGATCTGACAGCAGGACAATTCCCAGATCCCCTCATCAAGAAGAACACGTTCAATTTCCCACATCTGACTGAACCCTTTGAATGAGAGAAACAGCATTAGGATCTTTGAATTCACTTTGACAAGTTTGAGACACTATAACTACTCAATGTTCAAACATACGTACAATCCAAAATATGAATAGCACTGAAATACTGAAATTGAAATATTGAATGGTATATTTCAATATTTCAATTTCAATATTTCAGTGCTATTCATATTTTTGAAGCATATAGCATATAGTGTTGTATTCCAATATATCCATCACTTGCTTTAGCCCCTTTAAATCAAATTGCTAAGTAATTATATCTTTGAATTCAATGTTCTTATTTCGTCGACACAATATCTCCATGTAATTTCACATTTTTTCCTATTGACAATCGGATTCCGTTTCTTTTACATTGAAACACGATATCCATACTTAGTGTGCTCTTGTCCTCACTAAAAATAGGCCTCTAATGTTTCTGTATCTGTCACGGAGGCTGCCATTACATAATTATTACTGACACCGTGGTGAGAGGGCTGAACCCCTAATAAACAAGGAATATGAATGCGCCAGCCAGGTGGATTACAGGGAGAAAATAGCACTATCTCCCAAGGACAAAAATGATTCATATGAATGTTGTTTGATGGATGTATTTGTTGTTGTTGCTTCATGGTGTCATTTTTACTTTAATTCACAGACTCTTACCAGTAAAACTTTGTCCTTCAATAAAAATTCTGAATAATTCTGTGTGTACAGGATTCTAGCCTTCTTAAACAACTTGTATATTCAATTCAATTTCCTTTTAATAAGAATATCGTCATGCTTCATCATGCTTCATCTATCGCCACGCTTACGCAGGGAAGATTTGAAGTTGTTGTTTTTGGCGTCAGGTACGGGAGTCTGATGATCAGAAGTTCACCACTGCCCGCGTTGCTGAAATGACAGTAGCCTCAGTGTCTGGCCAAATGTGTCGAGGATGGCTGTCTCTCTGGCGCAACCGCCGCTGAATGCCTTTTAGAATCCCATCTGACAGCATTTGCCTCGTTCCTTGTCAAAACTATCTTAAAACAGCATATCACCCCCCACCCACACACACACACACACTCTTTGAGCAATCAATGTTTTCCATGATTACACAAGCCAAAGTGTCATCTCTTTGTGTGGATGTCTTCCTGACACAGAGCATGATAAAATTAGAGATGTGTGATATGTCGTCCCTCACCCAAACAGAAATTCACAATTGCCCCACAGACATTTTGGAATGGACTGAAATAGATAGTGTTTGAAAGGAAATATTAGTTTACTTCTGTCAAACGACTGATCCAGAACATTAGGCAGATGTGTGTCTGCTCGGGTCCCAGCTGGCTTGTTTGACATCGCCTACAGGACGACCAGATGTGATCTACAGACAGACAAGTGGGGGTCAAGCAGTCAAATCGTCAATTCGCACACTGGAGGAGGGAAGATACGGTGACAGATAACTGCTTGCAGCTATACTTTGTGAAGTTTGAGAGGACTCAGATACATTTTAACTAAGCTATTTGAGGTTTTGAAGTGGATTTTAGGCGTTGTTCTTCTTGATACCAAGATGAAGTGTGCTCCTAAGAGGAACTACTTAAGAGTTACTACTAAGATGCTGGGATCATGGGTTTGGGATTTGTACATCTTCACTGGTCGCCTAATGCTTGATCAAACGCTTAAATCTTAAAATGAAAACAGCCAGTAAGCCTATGTAGCCCCAATCTACTTCAACAACCTCATGATCAGTCACGTTCATACCTCGTAACGTATCGGCCTCAGTGATCGCAATGGCTCAGTAATACGAGTCAATAGACGGTCTGTACACAAGTACAGTAGGGGCTTCTGTCACTGTCAGCGTTGTGCCATATCTCATAGCACATCGCTGTTGCCTCCCCTGACCATTTATTAATTAATGAAAAGCTGCTAAGAGCGTCATGTCATCCTCCCCTCGGTAGGTTTCTTGCAGGAAATCAATGTGTGTCATTTTTGCTGCCAATAACTCCCGTCACAATACAATGTTTTATTTCCCAGAGTACTCCGCGTCAAAGCTTTCATACCGTGTAGTGCCGAGAGAGAGAGAGACAAAGCAGAGGGATGTGTCAGGAGGCTCCAGAAAGTACTCCCTGCCTGTTCTGCTGATCCTCATTGTTTACATCCCAGCACTGTAGCATCGCCCCGGCGCAGGAAACGCGTGTCAGTGTAAAAGCACAATCACTTCCACTATAGATCCACGTATACACAACGGCATGATGGACGCGTCGCTGGCGTATACACCGCTGTGAACAGATTATTGTCTGACATTAGACAACTTTGAGGATAAATTAGTTTTTTGTCAGGAGAGCCTGTTGAAATGGAAGAGGGCCCAGGATTGAAAATAAATGATTTATAGGGAGAGGGGATATAAGGAAGCTTTTCGCTTCCTTTGATTGAACACAAGTGTAGCACTGGAATGCCTTAAGTGCGATAAGGCTAAGCCCATGTTTCGTGTTGCTTTTATGAAACATATGAAAGGGCTGAAATGATCCCACGTCATCCCATTCTGTTTTATGTCTGCAGAGGAAACAGCCCACTTATTTGTTCCCAACCTTTTGTTTTACAAAGCGCATCTCTGTGTTAATAACCAATCAAGCACATACAGTATGTTGCTCGAGGTTCTGGTAGCGATTGAGTGATTTGGGCTACAGAGAACAGACGTTCTGTGAATGTTCACCTACTGCATGTGACATTTCTATTAAGTTTACATCTTTGGCCAAGGTACATTACAATAAAAACCATAGTAGGTCTAAACCCCCATTTGGAGAAGATATGAGAACAATAAACCTAGTGAGAAGAACTAGATTGACACATTCTTGAAGCCTAGGGATATGAAATGACTCCTGTGTTACCTTCTGAGTGCGAGTCATCCCTCCTGACTGTCACGAATATCTGATTAGTAAACTACTTTGGTTTTCCCTGTATAACAATTTCTGTATCGCTGTAATAAAATAAAATGAAAAAATGATATTGGCTAATTAAAACTTGAAACATTAATTTCTGAGTCCCCTCAAATTTGAATTTATGTTGTTATTTGTGAGTTTTATGTGTGATGATCGCATTTTGAGCCTTGTTCCCGCAATGTAATAAATGACACCACAGTTATTTACAGTGCCACTCCCGTCATTTCTGTTGCTCTTGGAAGTCGTTAACGTTCTTGGTGTAGAGAGTTACTTACATTTCTAAATAATGGCTACGCTCCCTGGCTCTTGGTAGTCCAGCTGCTGTCATTTGGCTCCCTCGGCTTCTCTGCCGGGACTGGATCAACACTAACCTCGCGGGCTTTGCCAACATCGTAAACAAAGAAGATATTTAGCATTTCAGACTCATTTTGAAAAACACTGTTTTCTTTATTGTTTAATTTCAACTGGTATGTCCTGTTGAGTCCTATCTGAGCGTGTGAACGACGTCTAACGATAAAAACATTGAGGAAGTTTCATCCCCGGTCATCAGTTTCGTTGAGTGTGCGCCAGACCCCAGATGGTAGACTTTGGCTATTTCAAAATGTGTAATACTGATAGACTGCACACAGATGTTAAACTAGCATTCGCCCTTCGTGGCCTTTTCCACAAGCCAACCCCAAGAGAGAAAGAGAGAGAGAACAGCTCAACTCATCGACACCAGAGATAGCTCTTGCAATCCAAGAGAATTTATTTTGTTTTACAATAAAAATATGGACAGTGGTCTGTACAAATGGCCACAAGTTTCCAGATTGTATTATGTTAATATGGTTGGTAGAACAAGGCTTTATTCAGAATACATTAACAATTGTCAATAAAAAAACAGACAGCCTTTGCCATTTCGCAAGAACTGATATACCACTGAGGTTTCAGCCAGAACTGACTCTTTGTGACTGCCAAGGGCGAACAGGCTTTGCAGCAGTTGGTGCATTAACATCTGCAAAGCTGGTACCTCAGCCAGACCCATCTAGCGGTAGCGCTACACTGGAGATCTGCGAAACGAGATAAGGAACATATATTTTCTCTCTCCCTTCTTTAACTCGGTGGCGCCATTTACCACCAAGGAGAATGGAAGGAGAGATTGATGTCTGCAGGTAATTCCACAAAACTAGGACACACTTCACAGTGGCCACAGTGTGTTTAAACATCAGATTTAGTACAGGGTTGATCCCCTCCATGCTTCAGACAGAGCAGAAGATCAACCTGCGACCGCCTGAATCTCCATCGTTCTTTACTCAACTGGCCTACATTGCACCTGATATTTCAGTTTTGGCATTTTCATAGTATAACTCAATGTAGCCATCTGCTTAACATATAAAAAACAAATATTGCTGTTAGTTTGCATATGTTGAATTGTACTGTATTAAATTAAGTTAAATACAAAGAGTAAAACATGTACCGCATGCCTCTGACGTCTCTTGCAAAGGAGAGTGACAGATATTTTCAGGACCAAGGCACATAGAGCTGGAGATGTCATTGGCAAAGGTCTCAGGGTTTGAGGTCCTTTCAGTGATGTGAGATTAAGCACACACACACGTATTACAACCCTAATGCACCTCTTGGCAGCAGCTTGTGAAAGTGTGACTGACTGGAGCATATATCAGCAGGGAGCAGAACAAATGTAGGTTTCGTAACGTTGTACGCTGTAGCTTGTCATTAACGTACGTAAATGCATGTTCATTTACACCTCATTAGTATGTTTTTCAATGTTGAAATATGTTTTCACGGAGGATTATACAGATGAGCAGCCAATGTGCAATGTGACTTTGTGGACTTCTAAATTCTGTCCATGTCTTGTGCTGTTATATCGGCCGGAGCCACGCCAGTCAGCAAGTGCCCTGACACCTCCCGGACCGTGATTAAAGACTGCTCATCCACCTGGTCACAAAATGAATTGTTTTCCACGGCTAATTCAAAAGGGCATTAGCATAAATTGACAGCTGGGTTGCTCCATATGCATACGTAAAAAACTAAGTTCATGCGCAGGTCGCATTGCACCCGTGGAGATGGGAGCCGCGGTTAATTCAGAGGTCGGCCGGAGGAACGGACCCCCATCAGTTTGAATGCCAACCATGGGACTGCCGCCTCAGCAACATGGCCGACAAATGACTTTTTTTTTGCGTGTCTGTTAGCAAAATTCCACACGATCCCCTGGGACGTAACACCAACTCAGACGAGATCCCCCTCCGCATATTTAATTATCCCAGTTAAAATGAGGAACAAAAATACCGCCACCGCTAGACGCTACCGCAGCCGAACACTTCTGGATAGCCATCAGGATTGTGATTGTGTACAGCTATTTTGGTGTGTGGCGGTCTGTGATAAGAAAACATGAAAATCAATATTGATAGCTGGTGCGTCAGAGTGATAGGCCTACTGTACCCACCGCACGCGTCGCAGACACAAACTGCGTGGGCATCATCATCATCAGCCGTGGTATCGCTCTATCGCAGAGCAGCTCTAGCCTGGCTGTCACTCACACTGTTAACAATTAGGGCCACTTCAGATAGTAGGCCATGTCACTCCAGGAGCTCTACGCCAAGGAGCGGTCCAAACAAAGGACGTGTGCACCATACACATACAAGAGTGCATCATGGGATCTCTACCATATTGAGAGGAATCAAGTTGTACTGTAAAATCTTAAATCAACGTAAATATACCGTAACCTAGGCTAATGAAATCATTCACTTCATTCCTTTCACGATTGCTTAATAAACAATGACCCAAAAAAAACATTGCTACCAACACAACTGCTCCTACGCTTCCAAAATGGAGGCGGTCATTGCGATGTGACGTCGAGATGTAGGCTACAAACCCTATATATAGGCCTGCAGAGGAGTGGATCAGTGAGTTTGCTGTGGACTCGCATCTGCTTCCCGTAATTCCTGGTTACAATGTGCACACGAGTTACACAAAATACAGAGACATGCAAAAAATATATTTGTACAAGCTCGGGGTGAAAAATGAAGACCAGAAGAAAGCAGCTGGGTCCCCATAGAGGCTCGGTGACTCCAGTACACAAAAGCGAATGGCTGATGTGGATTTCGACACAGGACACAATCGGCTTCAGAGCACAACACCTCTGGCAACACCTCTGCCGGAGAGCAACGCTGCTCCTTTGTGTGCTGAGAACGGTCTCCATCGGCCCATTTTCTCATGTCGGCCAGTCCACACACACACACTACGCTACATAATTACACACACACTCGCCCCAGCCATGTCTTCAAGTTGAAATATAACAGGTTCCCAAGCAACATGAATCCCTAAATACATTTGAATATTGTATTTGTTTTATAAAGGCCATTGTCATTTTGTATTAGCGTTAGGGTTAGTGTAAGGGTGTTTTCATCTGTTATTGGCATGGTTGTCCCCAGCGGCAATCGAACCCCTAACCCTGTCGGTGTTAATGCCTTGCTCAAGCAATTGAGCTGCACGTGGACGCCATGGCCTTTTATAAGTCAGCGTGACTTGCAGAAACTCTAATGCCTGACATTTCGATTAACCCAAAACTATTCAGTAATTAAAGATAATCGCGACGCCTCCATTACTTTTCCCATGCTATTTTTTCTTTTGGTGCCGCCATATTTTATCAAAGCGAGGGCCGCGCACATATTTCAGGCTCACCTCGAGTTGTTCACGACACGCGGGCTGCGTTAACATTTATTGTGTGGGCCTATCTGGCAGCCCCCAATCATGCAGCCTTTATTTCTCACACAGGCATTGGACTTCAAAGTAAATAGAGGTTGCTGGAGCAATCAGGCCGCGATGACAGGCACAAATGCACATCTCTGAGTTCACGTCCTCTGGCTCTCTGGATGCTTCCCATTTATCTTCTCTGTCAAGTGCAAAAAAAAAAAAAATAGGGAGGGGGGGGTGGATGGGAAGGTAGAATAATGAGGTGAACCCTTGTGTGAATGGTTCTCTAACCATTCGATTAAAGGGGGGGGGGGGGGGAATGGCAAAATGACGTGTGTATACGGAGAGATGGGAACCGTTCAACTTGTTCACACGCGTTTCTAAAGATTGCACTTGAGAGAATGACTGAAAAGGATAACACCATCGTCATAGCAACACGGCGTCTCATAAGTCATATATTCTTTTAATTATTGAGTGAAGGCTATAGCCTAGGGCATCACACACACAGCCTCGCTCGGCCTCTAGAGGGTGAAAGATGCCTTTCAAAGAGCCAATTTGAAGGCCATGTCTTTCCTAACGCTGGCCAGTGGGGAGGAATCATGTTTTTTTTTTACTGTGTATTCACTTCCCCCTGCTGGAAATAAGCTGTATTCACAGATTTATTTTTCACACCACACTTCAGTGGTAGGATAATGTAGGCCTGATGGGTAATAATTGAGGAACATGTGCAGTTGTGAACATTTTTACTTTTACAGTAATATGCCTAATTATAATTGATTGTATAGGCCTACTTACATCTACATTTCACAATCAGAATATCCTTAAAACAAAAACAAAAAAAATCCAGAATTGACAACTATTTTGTTCTGTAAAGCTTCACTCCAACCAAATGCAGCAACAGTAGATATTATAAACATTAACACAGCCAACAATAGCATAGGCCTGTGTGCTGCTTAGTGGATGGAAATAGCCGCTCGTCAGAAGCCGCAATTAAAATTCAACTGTGTGCTTTTTTCAGATGCATCATCTCTAGCACATTTTTTAAACTAATTACCTTTCAGCTTGTAGTGCTGCACTCCCCAGTTTAGAGACATTGTGCCATGCTTATGATTTCAGTTGGATGTTCCAGTTTATGTATTTTTCTATTGACAGATACATGGCCTATGTTAACATTTAGCAGACACTTCCCAGGAAGTCACAACCAATAAGTGTGCTTCAATTAATACATTTAAAAAACTAAAAGTTAACTAGATAACGATACAGAGTTGGTATAAAAACAAAAATACTAAGTGCACATGGGTCAGTGCTATACTTAAACATGGCAACAAAGTGGTCCAAACATTCATACCATATCCAACATAAGACAAAACAAGTTGAGTGCATTTAACACATTTTATTTTAACAATTGTACTTCTACAGCTGTGACAACTTCATTACAAGCAATACACCATTAATATCACTTCCCAATTAACAATTTATTAAACCAAACATCAAAATGCAAACCTTACACTTGACCGTTCACAGCCAATATTGTAACGGCGGACCACATGAATTGATGACAGCAGCTCACCAACCATCGGCATCTAGGTGGTGAATGGCGAATGGCAGCAGCAACGTTCCCCCATGTCCTCAACAGGCCGGGACAAGTGCAATACCATACCAACACAGAGCATTGTCACCTCTCCCAACCTGCACAGAAAAGGGATGGCTTCGACGAGACTTTTATCGGTTCCATGGTCAGTTTTGCATGGATTTGCACAGCGTGAGTGTTCAAAAGCTGAAAGCAAACCAGCAAAACTAACCAGAGGCCCATGTCCACAGCGTGGTGTCCGCAGCTTCACAAGATGACAGCCGAGACGATGTACGCCTCTAGAAGTACTTTAAGTGCTCACACTGCAGTAGAAATGCATAAAACTACCTGCACTATAAGCACTTTAATACCGCTGGAACCCATGTGTGCATCCGCCAGTACTGCAGCAACAGGTTGTGGTCCGTCACCCTATTAGTCATGAACATTATTAGCGTAATAATCGCGATCATTTTCGCAGCGACGCAATACACTGTCAGTTTTGCATAGATTTGCACAACTCAATTTTCTTGCAGCGCAACTACGCAAAACTAGCAGTGAACCGCTTTGCACCGTGGCAGGAGTGGAAGTGCGGACGAGAGTCCCGGCTCCTTATGCCAGAAGGAGCACTTAGGGCAGTAGGCGCTAGTCTACTTCACTATCTGCACTAGATGCACCTTAGCATAAGCACCGGTTACAAGCACCTGCTCATCAGGGGGGCTGTCGGGAAATTCACCAGTGTCAGAACAGTGCTGAAAGTGCCTTCACTGCAGTAGATATTGTAAGACTACCTGCACTGTAAGCACTTTGACACTGCCGTGACTCAACAATTCAGGAGGTGATTGGGGATACAGCACGATGGCTCTCGTCTCCACACGGCGCGGGCGTTGGGTTTCAAGGGGGCACTTGTCTTTGCACAGGGGAAACCTGAGGGGTGAGGGGGAGACAAGAAAAGAAACAAAAACAACTTTAGTCCACATAGATGGCATCATTTCCCCCCCCCCATCCACCCAACACTGCATCCCCATCCGCACCAACTTGAAACATTGGCGGGACGGGCGGTCGCTCCCTCCACATGTGGAGGGCTGTGTATATAAACACACGCGCGCACACGCACGCATGCACACAAACACACGTGTTAAAAAACGTGGTCGCGGTTATATTATATTTCGGGCCACTATATACTATATTTGGCCCCCGATCGGCTCAGTAGGTCGGGATAAAGTAGCAGTAAACAACACACTGGGATCCGCTCGCGCACCAGCAGCAGCAGCAGCCACCCCTCCCCCACACACACACACCAACATGGCGCCATGGAGTCCGCATTTTTTTCGCCTTTACATTTTTAATAAATAACCAATGCAGTGGTGTGCATCTATGCATGTGTGCGTGTGTGTATGGGGGGGTGGGGGGTGGAAACATTAAAACGTAGACTTTGTGATGTTTATCGTAGGAGCGACGGCGGAAAGCCCCCATTGGCGGGCGAACAGTATCAACTAGTAAGTTGACGACCCGCACATGAAAACACTGCAACACCACAGCGTGCTTGCTAGCCTAGCTAGCCGCCGCGGCTAACAACCACCCGGACCCGCACGAAAACGTGTTATAAGTTTATAAAGGCGGAGGCGGGTTACAACTGTTGGGCGGAGGAGGCCCCCCCATAACAACCCCACCACGCACGTACTCTTAATGTTTAGCGAGGGGAAAACTCGCCTCGCTATCCGCTGGTGGCTCGACGCTCGCGCCACCATTGCGGGGGGGGAGGGTGGGGGGTGAGGGAGACCCACACACCGAATGTGGACCGAAATGAGCGGGTTTTCTTTTAACACCACGTAGGCTCGCGCCGCCTCTGCGGCCGCCGCCGCGGACGCCCCGAGATTCCGCGAGATTTAAAAAAAGAAATTAAAGAAAAAAAAGAAAGCGGACCTCGAGGAGAGACCCGGGGCGGCCCCCCCCCCCCCCCCCCCCCCCCCCCCACCCCCCCCCGCCCCGGCCGGCGGGGGGGGGGGGGGGGCCGGGGGGGCGGCCGCCCGCGGGGGGGGGG
>JAOPJH010000076.1:778002-788551 GCA_027122575.1 Merluccius polylepis
CCGCCCCCCCCCCCCCCCCCCCCCCCCCCCCCCCCCCCCCCCCGCCGCCCCCCCCCGCCCCCTGCCTAAAATAGAGACTGATTTTCAAATGAACACGCTATCAAACTGTTAAGTTATTTGAAAATTGGTATTCAACAAAGTCTCACTGCTAATGGCTCTTTACTATGTAGGTTTGGTCTGTGGCTGTAAATGTGCTGTGGGCTAAATGTGCACGTGAGTACGTTTGTATTTTTATTTTCCCCAAGTTAACTTTTGACAGCGTGAACTGCATACAAATATATCAGAAACATATTGTTGTATATTGCAGTCCTTGCAATCTGCAATCAGACACTGTGTTGATGACACACTGAATATGAATTGTTCAACCAATCTCGTATTCAAGGCAACATGATATTGTTTTATATTTCCCCATTATTACTTAGCCTTTATTAGGTTTTGGAAGTAAGCTTTGGTTGTTTGTAATAATTTGCTACTGTGCTTATCCGTTCCCCAGAGGGATCATTAAAGTGTCCATCTGATACAGATCTTCAGCCTTCACACAAGCATGATACATGTTTCTCTGTCCCAACAGAGTTTTGCGGATGTGGTCAGAGTCTTTGCCGCCTTTATTGATGATGTCCTTGTCATGAGTGTTGGGATTTCCGAGAAGAAAATGCGTCTGCGTGGGATACTTTCAGGGACGCAAACACACTGACCATGTATCCTCATGCGAAATGCCTCATAATAGGAAAATTACCAGATGCTAAAGGGACAGCGACGAGACAACAAAAACGAAAACATCCATGAGGTGAATGACAGAAATAGGTACAAGGTAGGACAAGGTATGAGAACAATGAAGGAGGAGTAAATGGTGGATAATAATGGCCGCCCACAATAGGCGCTATGAACGTAGCATAACCTGCACCGCTAACATTCATGCTGCTGATCTCTATATGATCCCCTCCTCATTGGCATATTTAGCTATAGAGAGCCTTAGTCCCGCCCCATCCTGTAGACCACCATGGGACCTTATAGAGCTTAAGTCCCTCCCCTTCCTGTAGACCACCATGGGACCTTATAGAGCTTAAGTCCCTTCCCTTTCTGTAACCACCATGGGACCTTATGGAGAACCTTAGTCCCTCCCCTTCCTGTAGACCACCATGGGACCTTATAGAGCTTAAGTCCTTCCCCTTCCTGTAGACCACCATGGGACCTTATAAAGAGCCTTAGTCCCTCCCCTTCCTGTAGACCACCATGGGACCTTATAGAGAGCCTCATTTCGGAAAAAATATGTAAGGTCATCAACGGCGAGAGCCAAATAATTGTTTTGTATTTGGCCCGTTTGAATTGTGCCCTGAATTACACATACGATGTTGGTCAATTTAAAGGATCATTTTGCAAGACAAGAAATGAGCAGTTTGTTGTGAAACTGTTTAGAAAGTACACTACACACCCAAAAACCATGTGCGTGACGTTATAACGTTCTCTCTCCACAAGCTACCCAGAGCCGCTGCAGCTAATGGGATGCCTGTTTGTTTCATACAGGGATGTATTCACACGAGCAACGGGTCTTGCTCGTTCATTTCCCTTCCCGGCTGATAAAAGGACCAGGGGTCACTGGATAAAACACATCAGGAAAGATAAATGTTGGTGGTGAAGTATGTTGTGTGAGACGAGAGACGTGGTACACTGAGCGGTTTCACACAAAACTAATTGTTACTTTACTGTTTTACGACAAACTGCGACTTTCTTGACTTGCTAAGTTATCGTTTAAATTGACAAACATCATATGTGTTATTCATGGCACAATTCAAACCGGATAAAAAAATAATTTGTCTCTCGCCGTTGACAACCATACATATTTTATCCGAAACAAGGTCCCATGGGGGACAGCGGCAGGGCAGTGACTCAGGCTCTCTATTGGTTGAACATGACCAAAACCACCTAATAGTAATATTAGACGACCGAAAATCCCTGGAAGTCTAACAACGCGTCATATTAAACAGCTGACAGTGACAGCGTTGCTGACAGCACAGTTCTTCTCACACACTGATTAAAGTTGCAATGCATTTCTGCCACACGTCAGGAAACACGGGATGCAAAGGGGCTGTTTAGCGCACGCTCCAACGGGAGCTGCAAGGTGCACGGGTGACGCCTGTGTGATCCCCTCATGTGTCAACCCAGCGAGAACCTGACAGGACGCTGGCAGAACTTTAGGATGGATCTGCACTTGTGGAGGAGGAGGAGGAGGAGGAGGAGGAGGAGGAGGAGGAGGAGGAGAAAAAGGTACCGTTTGGTTTCAATCAAGCAACACTTGTCAATATACATGTCAGGGCCATTTCTCTCTCCTTTTGAAGGAAAGCATTTGCGTTATATATATATATAATTATTTTGTGGTATTGATTCATGCCCTCTTTGGCAAGTGTACTATGTTTTAATAGTGATAGTAGGAGAAAGACCAGCTGCTGGACATTGTGAACACAAGGCAATGACTTTTTCAACTACTTTCTTATGGGGGCCCAACCTGTTCTCCAACCAAAATGACAGAATGGGCCGTTTAATACGACCCAAACAACCCATTTGGAAACGACCCATTTGGAAACGACCCAGCGAAACAACACGGCAATTTCGCTGGTCGCGTCCCTATCGGCTGTTTTGGCCTATCCTTTTCTATTGGCCTGCGTCCACGTCATGTGACTGTCTGCGAAAACAACAACATTTGTATTCTCAGTGGAGAATGCAATATTTTAAGATAGTTTTGGCATTTAAATGCATTTTGATCAAATTTCTAGCGAGAAATCTGCCTTTTATTTTCATAATGTAATATTTTTAGCGTTGCCATGGTGGTTGCTATGGACTCCATTATTGCTGAAACCATGGAGCTTGCATGTTGTTGGAATCATTGTCTTTGCGTTGTGTGTCTGTTCCATTGAAGTTCAAGTGATAGTGACTTCTCAGTTGGTATTCTTTTGTTGCTGCCATAGCCCTGTTGCAGATAAAAAATATGGGCTTTGGTTCCACATTTCTAATGAGATATTTCACAAACTCAAGTGTCTACCTTTGGCCTTTTCATTGTGGATAACAACGTTTTAGCTCTCAAAACTATTTTTATAGATCTCGAAATGCTTTGCTACAGCGGAGACAAACGTTGGCATGCACACAGAGAGCATTAAGGGTCATGGGCGGGTCGTAGGGGCGGGACAAAGCGGATAAAAAGGTTTCCTTTTAGAGGAAATTGAACCGGCTCTCATTCTTTCTCAGAAACAGCTTTTACTTTTGGGAAAATCTATTCTTGTTTATGTTGTAATAAATAATTGAATAGGACTGGTCTAGTCTTGAGAGACGACGTCTTGCGCCAAGCAATAGACAGTCCCTGTGAATTTATGAATCTCAATATTTTATGGTGTAAAGAGAACAACAAAACAAAACAAAAACCAAACCGCACAATCCTTCTAATTAAAAACTGTTTGCCAATTGTTTTTGCTACACCATGCAAAACCTCCAAATGAATTACCAATTGCCGCGCATACAATTGCTCTTTTGGTAATGCTCTTTTGGGGGGGAAATGCTTAGTGAGTAGTGTCTTTGTCAAAGGTAAGTAATGACACAAACACATAAATTAATCCACTAATTGGCTAGAAGGAAGCAAGTCACGCCCCTGGTACCAGCCTGCAGATAAGCATTTCACACACCTGCGATGATTATTCGTTTGGATTAACGAAGTGAGAGGAATGAGAGAAAAGTCATTAATCAGCCTTGCCCTCTGGTCAGGGAATGGCTCCACAGCAGAAAATATCTTTAAGCTTTTCATTTCGGCACGGAGATTTCCGGCAAAGCTATAAAGCAGGGTGTCATAAGTGACTGGCCACACTCCAAGCTATTAATGATGTGATGATTGAACTCTCAGTCATAGAATAACCACAGACTCTTAAAATGTCATATCGGGTTTGTCAGTGGAAATCGCTCTGACAGTCCAAGGTCACATGCATTTGATGGGTTTGATTTAACGTTGGGATTTTGAGCTAAAGTCGCTAAGCTGAATACTATAGTAGGTCTTGATCACTTGAAAAGGGAGTCATCTTGTGGGTTCTGATCAGGCATGAAACCAGTCTTTAGCAGATATATGTCACTAATGATACACATCATGTGTCCTGTGTTTGTTTAAGGAAAGAGAAAATCAAAAAGGACCATGCTGGTCACATACTTCACACGCTTCACACTACATACTTCACAAACAACGTGCCATTGATGTGTGCTTGATGTTTGGACAAGTACACATGGCCACAAGAGAAATCATTGTGTGCTACCACTGTGTGTGGAAATGTCTGTTGGACTCCCCAGCGTTGTGACTTTTGTATAGCTCCAGTGCTAAATGGTGAATGCATGGTTAATCGTTCAGCACGTGTCATGTTTCAATGACCTTGGCGTCCCGGTGAAACATGACCTGAACACGACCTGAATACAAAAACAAATGAAATGCAAATGCAGTTAAACAAACATTCCATTATATTCCGGTGCCCTGATAGACTTGTACGTATTTACGAGCAGACTATTGATTTTCTTTAAGTGGAGGAAACGTCCTTTCAATGTAAATTATCATGACAACATATTGCCTGTTGCAAATGCAAACGCGGAAAAACAAACAATTTTCTCATTTCCGTATTCTTGTTTAACCTTTAGAAAGTCATTCCAAGCGGTTTGATGGAGACTCAAAGACAGCGTCTTAAATTCCTCACTGCAGAAAACACATTATGTAACACTTTAAGTATGTGAATACTTTCTTCTGAAAGTCACAGTCAAACATGATGTTTGGCAACCATTTATAAACATTTTATATTCTCAAAAGAGAGGGGGAGGGGGGGTTCAAAGTGGCACGGAAACAAAACAAGCAATATATCCTGAAAATAAAGACAAGAATTGTCGATAAGTGCCGCCAAGTAGGTTAACTAACACTATAAATTGGCTGTTTGAACATCGCAGAGGCTATTTCAGTCGTGGTGTAATTTTGAAGGAGGGGTAGAAAGCAAACTAAGAGTGAAATGGACCAAAAGCTTTAAGCTCTGGACCAGACTCAGAGATGTGCAATTGGCAGACGGAAACGTGCGGGCCATGATGAGCTTGGACTGTCGCCCATTTTGCTTGTGAAAATTATGACCATTATATTTATCTTTGTGTGGACCCCAATAGGGAAAAGGGCGGCACTCGTCAGCACGGGAAATCGATCTCATGAATCCAATTTGAATTTAGACGATATTTGCCGCACTTGTCAATGTCATTTATAAATAAACATGGGCCCACTCGAGCTGGAGTCCTGGCACTTGGACTTGATGATATCCTAGCGGGTTAGACCATGTGGAGATGTATTCATGACAGCTGTTCTCCTTGTCATCTTTCATCTACCAAGCATCTCTGCACTACATGCCCTCGTGAGGTTAGCGGCGCGCGGTTCCAGTGTTGTCCGCAGTGATGTCCGAGGAAAAAAGGCCAAAGCGTTTGTGTGCAATTGTACATTTCAGCGAAAACAACGTTAATCATTCTTGACTCTTGGACCACGTTGCCTTTAGATTGCTGCTGTGGCTGGTGCTGAAAGGATTCATAATTGCAAAATATGTTTGAGTTGGCGTGACATGGTGAAAGCATATATGTTACAGTATAGCGTAATACTATTGCATTGATGGATTGGGGAATAGGAGAACAGCGTGTAACGCAACCGCGGTAATCCACCTGCGAATCAAATCAATTCACATTTGGATGTTCAGATGTTCAAGAGCCCTTTGTTGCCTTGACATCTTGTGTGTGAGTTATCCTGCTTGCAAGCAGATCACACAGGAAGTATCTTAATGGCATGAGTACAAAAGGGGGAGTAGGGTTTCCCAGTTGCTAGCTGTGGAGCTGGTTGTTGACTACCTGGTTGTGGACTAGCTGGCTGTGGACTAGCTGGTTATGGGCTATAGCTAGCTGTGGCCTAGCTGGTTGTGGACTAGCTGGCTGTGGCCTAGCTGGTTGTGGACTAGCTGGCTGTGGACTAGCTGGTTGTGGACTAGCTGGCTGTGGGCTAGCTGGTTGTGGACTAGCTGGCTGTGGGCTAGCTGGTTGTGGACTAGCTGGCTGTGGGCTAGCTGGTTGTGGGCTAGCCGGCTGTGGGCTAGCAGGCTGTGGACTAGCTGGCTGTGGGCTAGCAGGCTGTGGACTAGCTGGCTGTGGGCTAGCTCGTTGTGGACTAGCGCAATCTCTGGGCAATACGTGTATTAACATGCACAAGAGTTGCTGCAAAATGTATTTAAAAAAAACAAGACACAAAACCAGAGCCCGATAATTGGATTTAATACAGGCCTAATTTAACAATTTGTTTTTCGGCTGTCTCTCGTGCATTCTAAATAATATCCAAACCGCCTGCCAATCCGCCAAACGAAAGCAGTGATGGTTGAAGCGATTAAAGTCAAACCCATATCCTCTGTGGCAGTAAACACCGACTCATCAATACAACTTACATAATAATAATCCTACTTGCTATTAGACCCCATCACAGGAGGCCCTCGCAGGCCCCAGCGCTGCTAATAGGGCTCTTAAGAGAGTGGGGAGACTGACTAGGGAAGGGGGGGGGTAAAAATGTGTTACATGGCATAGCCAACGTGTTATTTTTTTTTCTTTGCCTAAATGTAGCAGTTCTGTGACAGAGCACTTTTAGCATAATCTTGCCTTCAGGTAAGAAGGGATGGAAAGAGAGTAAACACTTTGCATGTTCAAATGCGAGTCCCCCCTGTTCTGCAAAATACAGTGCTTGGCGAGTATGTGAGACAGATGACCAGTTGCTGTCTGACAGGTTGCATTCTGGTCAGACGGACAAGCCTCTTGCACTGCAGCACCCGGCTGAATACTGATTTAATAAACAGTCTATCGATTCTGAGAGAGGCTACACGTCTGTGTGTGTGTGTGTGTGTGTGTGTGCCCTCTCTCTCTCTACCTGCGCTCTCTCTCTCTCTCTCTCTCTCTCTCTCTCTACCTGTAGCTCTCTCTCTTTCTGCTTCTCTCTCTCTCTCTCTCTCTCTCTTTCTCTACCTGTAGCTCTCTCTATACCTGTATCTCTCTCTTTCTGATTGTCTCACTCTCCCCATGTCTCTCTCTCTCTCTCTCTCTCTCTCTCTCTCTCTCTTGCTCTCTCTCGCTGTCGCTCTCGCTCTCGCACTCGCTCTCGCTCTCTCTCCCTCTCTGCCACACCTCAATCTGCTATTCTATTTCATTCTCCTTTCATGTCACAACTTAAATATTCCTTGCTGTTAGTGATGGGAGCTAAGTTGTTTCGAGGAGGGAAATATAAAAATATAGAGTCAGAACTTAAGAGCATGTGTGACAAAGACAATTTGCACTCTTTTTCCTCAGCAGATATTGACCCAGTTTGTCCGTTAAAAGGCAGACTAGAAACTATTTCTGCCCCTTTTTTTTTCAGGCAGAGGAGAAAGTGTGTCACGACCCAGTAGCAGTAAAGACAAAACGCGCCCGACGTCCTGGCAGGCCTTTTTCCAATATTCCTCTCCGCTTCTCGCTGGATAAAAAAAAAAACCTTGCCATGATTTTGCAGATATGAATATATGTAATACTTTCCCCCCGTTGGGAGAATGTGATCACAAGCATCGGCCTTTTTTGTTCACGAGTCCTTAAAGCGAGAGGAGTTTATAGTGTGGTATTTCCTCACGGACAGGGTCAATAAAAGTGGTGTTAATAAAATGGTGAATGAGCGTTCAGCGTGGGTGTCTATAGTTTTGCGGCCACCGTGGGACACAGTTTTATGGGTAAGTAAGGGCTTACGAGTTGTACCTTGGCTTTCGCAATGTTGATTTATATTCTGAGCGTGCAGTGGGTCCTACTTATACAGAAAGTTATTCCTTAACATGTTTGCTTCAAGTTTCTTGTACCAACTTGGCCACATCATCATCCCCCTGCTCTCTGATTGGAAAGTTTAATTCCTCAGCTCTCCACTGCGGTAGCCAGTGTGTGTTGAGTGGTCTGGTGGGAAACTGGCAGCCATGCATCCCCCAGGTGGGTGATGCAAACTGCTAATGGTTTAGGTGTGATAACCCACACCTCCCACACACACACACACAGACTGTAACTGTGATTAAGGGTTATACAAATAACATTGACATGGCTTGACTATTATTGAATCATTATTGAATCATTTCCAATATTGTACAAACTGTTGAATATGATATTTGCTCATATAATCTAATCGAACAACTTAACTCATGTATATGTGGTCTAGGAAAGTGGGGTATAGGATATAGGACAGAGAATAGGATATTGAATTTTCATGAATTAACATCTCAACGCTGAAGTTTAGAAATAATGATCAAAAATTGCATCAGCCAATGAGCTTTCTGCCTTTAGGCACCATTGTCTAATATCATATAGAGATAAAGTGTCAAATCCTTTCAGATAAAATGTTTCTGTTATCACAAGAATCTCTTTCTAAAGTGAAAGATGGCTTAGCAAGTAAGTATTATGAGATTTTCCATTTCATGAAATATTGCTCAATGTAATGCTGGTGTGGCAGTGTGATAGGCCCGGTAGGAAGAGTTTTTGGCAGTTGGAAGATAAAAAACAACAACTAAAAAACGAGTAAATGTGATCTTCGACGTGATTGTAGAACGAAAACACTCTTGATAATTCACATATTACCATTTCCATGTCTTTGGCATTATGAAATACACATAAACCATAGTCCTACATTATAATGTTTTACCATGTGCAGTTTATCTCCCGCCATAAAAACAAAGAAGAAACATAAAACAGTAAACATCTTTGCCCCAGAGGCACGCGGCGCCGGGCGGATGTCTCTCTGAATTGATATGAAAATTACACTCTCAATATTGTTTATGTGTTGTGCGCGCGCTTGTTTTTCCCCACCGGTAGTTCCTAGCCAAGTGGAACCATCATCACACATGTTGGATGGAGGTGGTGGAAGACAAGCTCTTAATCGGCTGTGTTATTGAATTATTGAATTAAAAGCTTAAGTGCTCAGGGTGAGCGTGTCAATTTTTCACAACTGAATGGTACACTGCTCATTCCATTTTCATCTGAATAGATCATTTGTGTAGGCTATGTAAAATGGGGAAGAATGGCGGCATTACACAGATCAGCTTCATTGTCTGTAATTCCCTTTCATTGTGACTGTAATCATTCCCCGAGACAAGTCATCCGACAGTGCATGCTAGTCCCTAATCTGCATTCAGCCTCCCTCAACACAACATCGCCCGTTTTGTTGCCCAGCTGTAGTGTGTTAATTAAGCAAGGGTTCACTTCAAACCAAACATTTTGAATAATTATGGATGAAGTGGGAGTTTATTCATAAATTTATTATTTAGGAGACATAGCGGCCGGCTATCAGGAGAGGGTAAGTGTTTCGCCAAATAGTTCGACCCTTCACCACCCGCAACCCCACACAACCGCCCTCACCCCTCCCTCCCATTCTGTTCCTGTTTCCCTTTGTCGCTCTGCTAAGTCTGGGGACTGATGTGAAGAAAATGATGTGATGTTAAAACTGTGTCGGTTTCACGAGGATGAGTTGCTGCCTGTGACCCACGCAATCCCCCCCCCTCCTCCCTCTCACAATCTCTCTATCTCTCTCTCTCTCTCTCTCTCTCTCTCTCTCTCTCTCTCTCTCTCTCTCTCTCTCGCTCTCTCTCTCACACACACACACACACACACACACACACTGTGCGACAGCAGCTGAAACTGTGACTGCCTGTTTCTTCGTCTCTCAAGACACAAGCAGACACACTAACATGCACGCATGTGTGTGTGTGTGTGTGTGTGTGTGTGTATGTATGTGTGCGTGTGTGTATGTGTGTGTGTTTTGACTAATAAAAAGTGTTACATTCTCTGGGCCAAGAGGGGGTGACATGACCCCTGACCGGACGGTAACAGCTGAGAATGTTAAACAATAAGGAGAGCTGGAAGCAGGAGATGGAGAGAGGGAGGAGAGAGAGAGTAGAAAGGGATGTAGCATTAAAGGAGAGCGGGAGGAGAGAAAGAAGGGGGTGCATCATTACTGTAAAGGAGAGGGGTACGAAGGAGAGAAGGGGATGTAGCATTATAAAGGAGAGAGGGAGGGGAGAGACAATAAGGGGATATAGCCTTAAAGGAGAGAGGCAGGAGAGAGAGAAGGGAATATAGAGGGGAATACAGATTGTCACGTCTCATCTTATCCAATGGTGGACTGGATTGGTTTTGATTGGTTGGCAACAGCTCACACATCAGCTGTGTTGAAGGAGGGCGAAACCATGAACTGGCTATGTTCTGCTTTTATTCTCAAACACTTATTTCTTATGAGAATTAATATGATGTGTGTGTGTGTGTGTGTGTGTTTATGGAGGGGTGGAGTGTGATTAGGGGGTGGAGTCAGCTGCTGAATGGACTGATTATATCTGTGACATCATGGCAGTCTGTCTGCTCAATCGAATTCACTGGTGTATGTCACCCTTTGTGTAAGTGTGTTGTTGCTGTGTGTGTGTGTGTGTGTGTGTGTGTGTGTGTGTGTGTGTGTGTGTGTGTGTGTGTGTGTGTGTGTGTG
>JAOPJH010000076.1:870475-883247 GCA_027122575.1 Merluccius polylepis
TAACAAACATCCTTTCCCTTTTGCCTTCTTTTTTTTAATGTAAATACCCCCCCCCCCCCCCCCACCTAAATCTAAAGGGAAGAAAACTTCAGAAGAGAGATCCCTGCTTCCAGAGAGGGACGAGAGAGAGAGAGAGAGAGAGAGAGAGAGAGAGAGAGGGTGCAATAGGCGCCGAACGGGCAGACCTATAATGGCAGAGCACAAAAGCAAAGCAGAGACAGGCACTATTCCAAAACACTTCAATTAATGCACGTCAAGAAGTAAATGACATTAAGGGTTTCGAAATGGATAGAAAACAGCAGGGAAACAGAAGGGGGGGGGGGGGAGGTTGGTGGTGGTTAAAAAACAGAGAGGCAGCCTATTTACTTTGTTCTCCGTTTCGCAATTGCACACCTTGCGGGTGCGCCGAGCCAAGCCACTCACCCGGTACGCGTTGATTGGGATGTCTATCACAATATGTATGAGGTCCCCCACCGCCAGGCTGGCGATGAGGACGTTGGGCCCGCTCCGCATGCATTTGTTGCCGTGGATGATTTTCAGCAGCGCCACGTTCCCCACCATCCCCGTGACGAAGACCACCAGGGACACGGCGGTGTTCACGTACTTGAACGTGTCTCTGATGGTCGTCGATTGTAGGCACATGGGCGGAGGTGGCGGCGGCTTGGGTGCCCCCCCCGGCAGTGCGTCACCACCGTCAGGCGTGCTGTTTGTGTGCGGCCGGTCCCCCTCCGACCAGTGTCCCGGCCGGGACGGTTCTTCTGACCGCCGCTGAGCGTCCGTCTCGCCACTGACCAGGACGTTCGTTGGGAACCGGAGACACAGAACCAGCCACAGAGCAAGCCACATCTTGAACTGCGAAAGGACCTTCGCAATTTGATTCGGTAGTCGGCTGAAAATGAAGACCTAATCAATTAAGAGCAATTAGTCAGCAGCAAACTGTCGATAACACACAACGAGGCGGTCATATCTCATTTACAAACCACCTCTCAGCTGTGTTACTTACCCCCACCGAGAAGTACAAAACTAAAACGCACGTCTCTGCAGTCACACAATATGAGTGGAGTACACGGTGAGAAACACAGAGGTCTACTCTAAACCATGCCCCTTAGGGGCGGGAAATGAGGAATTTATAGAGCGAGGCTATCGCTGTCAGCGTTACTCATCAATCTGTCGGCATCATTACACTCTTTAATGCATCACCCCGTAGCAGACATGCTGCGGTGGCCTATTGTCTGTTGTTTTCTCTTTTCTTATTCCTGCTGGATCATTGCACAAGCCTACCCGGCGTGTTTCAGCAATGCCCGAACGTCACTGATACGCCATGCTACGAGGTGATTTAGGAGCCCTAACATATCTGTTAACATTTTATGAGGCTGTTGATTTTTTTCCTGATTTACTGCAATGCAATATCAGCGACGTGCACAAGGATCAGGGGCGCCGTAAAGGGGGGGAGGTAAAGTTAGGACGATTCTAAGGGCCTGTGACTGACAGGGGCACAATTTCTGCCCGGTGGCGGTGGTGGGGGTGGTAGGGGGGCCCCAATGTGATATCTTCTCATGGGGCCCAAAATCCCTGGCAGCGCCCCTGACACGCGTACCCGTCGCTAAAAAAGTACCAGAAAGTGATACGATGCTATGTTAAGGTGTTCGCCGATGACAAGCTCACACATTTGTTTCACACGTCGTGTTCTGTTGCCGGAATGACACATTATCACTGTTTAACACTGCAAGCTCAAAAAAAAAAAAAAAGGACCCAACTTTAAACAATAACAACATCTCTGAACATTAGCGACTTGGCACAAAACGTGCTCGAGTGTAAGCAGCCGCGCCGAGCTCTGAGGGCCCTCTTGGGCTCGCCGTGCTTTTTAAAACGAATCAGCCCTCCTCGTCAAACAAGACGGATTCGGCATCTGGGTCCTCAAGAGAGCGATAGCGAAGGTGACACTACCCCGCTTACAGATTACCAACGAGCAGCCAGGCCCAGATCCTGCAGGAACAGAAGTCAAAAGAAAATGTTTTAAAACCATTGCTAATTCCTCTTTTGGCTCCTAACGCGTGTGGACCGCAGGCAGTAAACGACATTGGGGGAAGGCATATAGGCGACGTCAACGGAGACGTGACTTGACTAAACTGGTGAACTAGAAAAGAAAAGAAAAAAAACGTGTTTCTTTTGTTCAATCGTGTTGTGCTATTCGTGCATTAATTAATCTATATAGGCTCGTGGTGAATGAACATGTAGGATAAACAGACGCACTAAATGACTCTCTCCCCAGAGTCAATACACCATGCGCTGCAATAGATTGGGGACAATTGCAGCTACTACTAGGAACAAATAGGGTCTACACTTTTAGCATATTAGTAAGCCTGTGGTATTATCCATAGGCGTAGATTACGGGGGGGGACATGTCCCCATCACTATTTACAATTTGAATTTTGTCCCCACCACTTTTAAAAATGTGCAAACCAATTGCGACCGAAAAAATCCCCACATACTCAACCGAAACCGTCAAGTCTAAATCATGCGATAGGCGCGATGACATCCTCACAGCATGCACACAAGTGGAAAAAAATAAGTGTCGGTACTCAGTGACGGACTGGGAACAAAATTCGGCCCTGGCAATGGTTTGCACGATTGTTCGCAATATCAGAAAGTAGGCTATAGAGAACCTGATATCTCATTCGTGGGGCCCTTCACCTGAGCAGCGTGCGTGGAGGAGGACGAGGTCGTGAGGACGAGGACGCGGGTCACTCTTTCTTGCACCCTCGTCTCTCATTATTCAGGGGACATCTGCCAGACTCGGTAATTATCGCTCTCTTGTGTACAGCTCAAAAGGAAATGTGTCGCCCTGTTTGGAGGAAGACAAGGAAGACGAGTCCTTATCTGTGAACACAATGTGCGCCACGCCGCAGGGTTTAGAAAATGTTCTTGACCCGCAGATTGACGCTGGTTAAATGTTTTGAATAATCATCTTCTATTCACATGAAATGGCAGATACTTGAGAGGGCTAACGGTGCTGCTTTATCTACAAACCAGTCAAAACAAGCTTGTGTTCGTTTGTACAAAAGGTACCCTCATTCTTTTTACTGCCCACCGAGCGAGGATATGACAGTGATGGTAATTTCATCTCAGAACATTTAAGCATAATGGAGAAGCTATCACACGACACACTTTCTGACGCAATGGTCCGCTGTAGGTAAGGGTCCATTTATTAACATGAGTTATTGCGGTAATAAGCATTAACTTACTGTTAATGAACAGTTCACTAATGTGTACTAATGTCGCTCATGTTTTAACTACGGTATTCATTTACACATTATTTAATGGTGTATAAAGACGCAAGATGCCCCCCCCCTGACACACAGCAGAATGGAAGAGCCAAGGAGTGAGAAACTAAAACCTAAAATACATTTTCAATCGCACGATGAGGACCATTTTCTGGTTGGGACACACTGGTTCCCTCACGGCTGCCTCACTGAGCTGCAGCAGCTCTCATGTGTGAGGCTGTCCACACAGAGTGTCGTTAACACAACATTTTCACTCTGTTATGCAGAGCACCTCAGGTCTATGGAGCATGTTTTTATAAACTATTAAATAATGTATACATTAATACCTTAGGTAACATGAACAGTAAATGATTACTCCTGCATTGACTAATGTTAATTAATGTACCCTTATTGTAAAGTGTTACCAAAACATGACAGAAATGGATGATTATTATGTATTGGCTATTATCTCTTATGATCGTACAAGTGTATGCAAGTTTGTGTCGGCCTTTGTGGTGAGCAAGCGAAAACAGCTGTAGCGCTTCTGTTGGAAGAGAAGGAAACACCGCAGAAACAGTTGGACACCAAAATGGACATAAGCCCTCACCCACCACTTTAAGGCAAGAAAGAGCAGAGGTGAGGAGGTGTAATTGCTGAGCATTATTCATACAATAACATTTAATAACGGCTCCTGAAGCACCGTTTGTACTTTGAAAGGACTGAGCTTGCTTTCGCCCGTGGAGGGAACTGTACTTGGCGGTTTAGTGTTTATGATTAAGTTTATGTTTGTTGTACAATATGTTCAGTGGCATCAGTCAACAGTTGCAATCAATGTGCATTTCAGCAATATCCACTCCAGGCTACGGCAGGTAAAATTCCAGCGGGGAAACGAGGCAGGTATACATCTAATCAGAGAAGGGAAAACAATCTTAATACGCAATTTGAAGAGCTTTGAAGAGTTAAGTGCCTTAAACAAAACAGAGCAAAAACACGCGGCGTTGCAGCCTCTCTCATTTCCTCAATCAAAAGTTTCTCCCTTCTTCTTTTTGCTTGGCTTCAAAACTGCACACATCACATTCAGGCTGTCAGGTATACGACGTAACATTATGAAATATGAGTTCCCCCTCCCTCCGAACGCATATCGGATACCGCTGGCCTGTTTGTACGCGAGATGGAGAAGAACACAAAAGACAGCACAAGGTAGCATAACTTCCGTCAACTGCCAACCTTCACCCTTCGCTTTTGCTAAAGCAGTGCGTACGCTACTGAAGTTTGACCTTGGCGAACAGACAACTCGGTTCAATTATACCATTCCCCTCCCTTTTTTCCCCACACATGGTTGTGGTGTTAAGCTGTCCTCTTTCTGTTCAAGTCTCTCCAGCTTGTTCTATGGCTGCATAGATTGCTGCTGTTTGAAGGTTATCTGGGATTGGACCATTCCTGACACAATTCTCTGCAGTTTGTGTTTGCAGCACAATACTTGTAGTAGTGTTGGTAAATGTTATATCATGTTTTTTTAACCTTTTGTAAAGCACCTTTTAGCCCAGGTTTTGAACATTTAGGCGACGATACGGTGGAGAAGTTGGAGCCAGATGGAGAATGTTTTGACACCATGCATGCCGACCAAACGGGAAGTGTTTTGTATCCGTGAAAGCACCTCGGTAAATACGTTTCAACCGGGGTCATCACCTTTAATGAGCCTGTGAACATGTGCTTCCTATGATAACATTTGGCAGCATGGTAACGATCGGTAATAAAGTGATCCCTCTGGAAACGCGGCCATAATTATAATCTCTTCTGCAGAAGCTGGCGACTTCACTTATTTCCTCTTTGAGGACGAGGACCGTGGGCGCAGCATGAAAGACATTTCTTTTTCTACAACAGAGGCCAGCGAACTTGCTAGCATCCCAGCGGTCTGATTTGGTAATTGGTCGTCGGTTTAACTTAACACTGTTATTACCATTCCCCAGGATGAAAACAAAGATTAACCAAACGTTAAGAGGATAAATCTATTAACCGAAATGTGGCAAGTATTCAAAGAGATTTTTCGCAATAATCTCCCCCAAATTTAAATATACACAATAACACAATACAATTGTTGACATTTTGATTCAAGGCAAAACAACAACAAAAAAATGAAACATGGATTGGCGCAAGTGAACGCTAGCTAAATGATTAGCTTTGAAGCTGCCGTGTACAGGTGAGGGATAAGCGGCACTAATCTCCCCGCGGCGTCCCCCGGGTGAACGTGACTCCCGTGGGAGGACCCTGCTGCAGCGAGATACCCCGCTAAGGCGGTGGACCGGGCTCAGCAGCGAGCTTCATATCACCGCCTGTCCCATCATGCCCCTCGCCATCGGCCAGCGCGCGCGCGCATCTAATCACCTACCCCACGTTCGCGCGCGTGGACACCGCACGGCTCGCCTCCGCACGGCTCGCCTCCGCGCGGGGTCAAAGCTCGAGGCGTGTTGGCCTACTGTTAAGTGTTAAAGGAAGCAATAGCGACTCGATGAGGATCGACTCGATGATGTTGTTGATGCATGTCATTAACACATGCCCCCCCCCCACTCTAGGTACTATGTACAACACCTGAGGAATCATTTTCCTACTCTCTCTGTATTGTTGTTTTTGAGTATCTGCATGTGTATGTATTGTCCATTTGTATCACCTGCATCACTTTAACTTTGTCTAATTCGTAGTCTAATTATTACATTGAGACGATTCAAACAACTACGTCACGTGTCTGTGCATATGAACACACAGATAAACCAATATTATGTTTTAATCCAGGCATCATGAGTCGAGGGAGACAGACAGGACGCACCGGGACCAGACGTTCTGGAGAGATGGCTCCAAAATAAAGAGCTTGGACATTCACGCTGTGCTCGGCCCGGACGCGGACCCATGTGCCGGCGCCGCACCGGGCCGCAAACCCACGCCACCGTAGGTCGGAGCCGCGGTGGCCCCGCTGCCCAGATTCAGCGCCTCAAGGAGCGCGTAGAAAAGGAGACGTCGCTCCAAAATACACATCTAGGCACACTGCAAAAACGATTTACCAGAGAAATATAGAATCCAATTCCAATTCCAATCATCAGTGCTACTCTTTTAATATAACAATACATATATTCTAAATATATATTCATCGTATTCTAAATATATATTACAATTAAATGTGCTGTAGGTAAGATTGGACAGTTGCTAAGAGAGAGAGCAGAAAAGAGTGTAAGAGAGCAAGATTTTGAAGCTAAACCCACAGTTCCTGATGAGCGCTACTGTTTTCCAATTTTGAACGCTGACCATGGTTTCCATTTAATTGTTTTGAGAAGGGGGGTGAAATCGCCTGTCATCCCAAATTTCAGAATAATCCATTGAGAACCAATAACCATTTATAATAGGCAATGTGTGCATATATTTCTAGTGGTTAGTGGTTCTCAGGCTCCTGGGATACAGCCCAAGGTCAGCCCCTGCATGGATCCAACCGTGCCCACTATGAGTCCGAGCTCTCAAATACATTGTGCTCCTCGTCTGATGTACTGCTATTATTTTCAATTTTATAGTAGCCGTATAAAAATAAATCCATAAAATACTGCCACTCAATAAACAGTCTGAAAAGAAAGCATAATTCAGCCTAGAGCAATAGGAAATTCCAGCAAAATCAATAGTTTTACTTCCACTCCTCTAATGTTTTTTTCAGAGAAAGGGGAAGAAAGGTGGCTTGTCATTTCAATTGAGGATATAGACCTATACATCTTCTTTTAAGATAACATTTCCAGGCTTAAGAGCAACATTTTTGACATTTCTACTACAAACATTTGGTACGTTGTCGTATGACATGAAACTATCCTGTGTGCGCTTTCTAATCAGGACCTCTCATTCACTTCAGCATTCTTCATTTGGGTTTTTTAATTTATTGACTTTACTTTTATTTTAAAGACTTTGCCATGTCTCTTTCTTTCAAAAGGATTCTGTGATTGAATCAAACCTCATCAGGCACTTTCCACACATCTGCTGTGCTAAGCAACAACACACACACACACACACACACACACACACCTTCACAGGGTCCTGCTTTGTGTTCACCCCTGTTCCAACAGTGAGTCAAGGTTTCTACAATGAACAAACACCTGGTTGTTGAAGCAAATCAGGCGGCGTGTGCGGACGACAATGGTGATGACGATGATGATTCTGATGATGAAAGCAGAGGTATAAGAAAAACCTTTGATTACACATCTGTATGCAGCTGCATGGTCACACCCCCCCCCCCGCGCGCGCACGCACCCGCATGTGTTTTCCACACCGAGCAAAGTAATGTGTCTGGGAGTTGAGAGGATACGACACTGGCTGCCCGCATGTCATATCTGATCAGAGAGCTGAGACACGCGTCTGTGATTCTTTCTCACGACCAAGCCTGTGTTGACGTGTGACGTTTCAAGATGGAGGGGGGGGGAGTAAAATACATGAATACGAGAGGTACAATTTCACGACAGACAAGGGTTTGGTTGGAGGGTTGTGGGCTGAGATGACGACTGAGTTCTACAGATGGTGCTTGAGTGTTTTAAAATGGTAGGAGTTGAGCTTCAAGTAATCGAGGTCATGGAGTGAAATCAAAAGCCTGTTCACTTGTTTAAACTGCTTTGCCAGTGTAAACTCGGGGGAACCAGATGGAAGCATTTGATGGGGAAGTTTTCACCACCCAAACACTGTGAAATCTTAAATCATCGTAAATATACCATAACCTGCTGTGGCAGTTTCAACCACAACAATGTCTCCCCATAATGACAAATCATTTCAAGATTAATTACTAATCAATGACCAAAAAACCATGACAAACGTAATAACTAACATTACAACGCTCCTGTGCTTCCCAACTGGAGGCGGCCATTACGATGTGACAAAATTTAGCCCTATACAAAACATACATCTGGCAATCCTTTGGCTAATAGCAAACATCTCTTTTTTTGTATCAGTTCAAGTCTTGTTGTACTTCTCTACTGTAATTATCCAAAGGAAATCACACAATAGCCACCAAAAATCGATCGTGGGCAGAGTTGGATGTTGCGAGACGGTGACTGAGACAGAAAGGGTTCAGCACAGCAACCCACAAGGTGATTTTCCAATAGAAATTGCTTCCTGTCTTCCGTTCTGCAAAATTGAATAATCATATTCCTCAAACAAAAATTGCTATAACCTTTAGAGAAATAGGGGTCCTCCGACTACTGTTTTTGTACGATTACAGCCTTTGACATACAGTGTTTGAACCAAAAGATAGAATGATAATAATAATACACATGATTTGTGTTGGTGGACATCTGTTAAGTGTTTTTGAAAGCCATTATCCCGATGCTAAAGTCATTTTAAAACAGCGTTTCCATGGATGCTGTACCATTATCATAATGACAGTTTTATTTTTCTGGAAAATGTTATGGCACGGTATCTTCAAATATGGAGTTTGAGAGCGTTGACTTATTCATGAGGCATAAGTTGAAGACCTCAAAGAGAATTAAATAAAATATGAAACTGTCTTTGTCCTCCACCTCCTCCCCCTCCTCCTCCATCTCCATGAAGGCAGAGTTGGAGCCATCCCTAGGTAATGAAGTGCTAGACTCAATCAACAACGACCCTCCGACTCCCACGGGTTGCCGGGGAGAAACTACAGAATCGTTAACTAATCTAGACAGGGTAAACTGGAAAAGCGTGCCTTTTATTTTTTCTCCCTTCTCCTCGTCGCCTGAATTAGCAACGACTCCATGGTGTGTGTGGCGAACGTGGCTCTAAACGAGACTCATCGGATGAGGCACCAGGCAGCTTGTCGGACATTTCCCACGAGGACTCCCAGTTACGGCACTAACCAGATGTCTGTCCAGATACCAGTAACTGTCCAGATACCAGTTATCCAAGAGCCGCAACTCTCAGAACAAAGTGAGACACTCGCACATACGAAAGCCATTTCCGACACGGTATACCAGAATGTACACACATGGAGACCGCACACCACAACACAATTCTATATTTTCTCCCCGTGTCATTAAAGTTCAACAGATAACAACAGATTATATATATATAGGACATGCACAACCTTTTTGCAGGTCTCCCACGTGGCCTCGTGCTTTCATCTGTGTTCCCGAGGCGCGACAGGGAGTTCTCAGACATCTCGTCGAAGGGTTCGCTGGTCGTATCCATAGAAATCGTGACCCGGTGGGCCGCTAACATCAAAGGTCTCGTCTGTCCGTTTCCATCGTTTAATTTAACGCTGATTTAATTTAATGCCGTTTTAAGTTTTTTTTTCAAATCAAAAAGGAAGAAAAACAACATTTATTTTCAAACCACCCACAACAGCGTGCTTTAGAGGTTGGGAAGACTAGGAATTAAAAAAAAAAGAAAAAACACACGCATGGCTCCATTTCGCCATCACCAAAATGGACCCATTTGGTGTGGGTCCATTTGCTACCAAATTCCCATAATTTCATTAGTCACGTAAATGACTTGAGATGAATGCCATTAAGGAGCAGGTAGGGGGGGTTAGGCGTCTTGCTCAAGGTGCAATGCCGACAGGTACGGTGCGATATCACGTCCTATCATTTCATTTGACGACTTACTACTTCGTCCTTCGGCAGACGCTTTCCTCCAGAGTGTCTCTGCAGCACATCGTTAGATACAGGTCATTAAGGAGCAGCAAGGCGGTTACTAGGGCACCTTGCTCAAGGCGGCCTACAGGCAGACGGTGGACATCGGGGGTTCAAACCCAGAACCTTTCTCCAGGCTGGAAGTCAAACACCCTTACCACCACTAGACCATCCTTCCCCTTACATTTTGCGTGTTTCGCCAGAAAAGTTATAAAATGGTGCAGACAAAGGCCCGGGGATAAGCAGCTCAAAGACTGGGGGTGAGATATTGGGGTGAGATACTCCCACAGTATCTCGCCCCCAGACTTTGAACTGGACCCCCAATCTCTCCTCCTTTTTTCTCCCACCTGACCCTGACTCCGCATGGCTGCTGCTGCCGCTGCAGAAACGCCGGGGCTCGGAGCAACATGCAAACAATGCACAATTGTGCTTAACACACACACTACACATTAATTATATTATATTACTATTGTATTTGTGCCAACAGACCCTGCCACATGCCACCACGCCACGCGGCTTTGCTGGGACACAGGTAGATGTTGCACAAAACCACAGTTTATTGGAGAGTTGGCAGAATGTTCCAGCGAGAGCAGGTGTTATGCTGACACGTCTGACCTCTCTTTCTCTCCTGTGTGTGTGGTGATAGCTGATTTATCCTGTGTGCTTTGATTACTCCGATGTACCGGAGGTGTGCAGCCTCGGCTGCTTAAACCGCACACACTCTCCACGGCATTGCATTTTTATTGTTATTTTATTATCGCTGCAATGTCGACAAGCCGAAAACCCAATGGTTTTACTCTCTTATCGCTGTATGACGGGATGCAACACTAAAAGGAGGAATCCTGAATGATAAATCGCTTGAGCTGGCCAGAAGCAGCACATCCACGCCTCGCCCTCACAGTCCCTCCATCTCACTTTCGCGTCTCGCGAGCGGCTCAGCGTGGGGACGAGGTGCGGCGCGAGTCGGCGGAGAGTGGCTAACGCGGTTAATGCCGGGCTAATTGAATTAGAGCAGCATGACGGGAGGTTAGCGGCTAATTGCAGACGTTCTGGCGGGCCGAGGTGCTCTGGGGGTGCATATGTGTGTGCATAATATGCACCCGACTTCCAGTGCACCCCTATTTCTCTAACCTGTTTCAACATAGATAGTATTTAATAGGGTGCACTGCACACAATGATACATTATGTATAAAGGGTTGAGATCAAGCGAACGTCTGCTCCGTGTTAAGTACCCGCGTGATGTCTTTCCATCCTTAAAGCAGCTTCAAATAGTGCATATATGCTAAGGCTTCGCGGACCACTCCTGACTTGCACCGTACCGCTATATTGAAAATACGCTTTTGTTTTTTTCCCCAAGGATCTGTGAATGCGGTGTACACAGGGGAATCCAGTTGAAGGCTTGATGCCAGACATATAGCGCTATCTAGGGCAGAAGCGAGGCAGTGATCACTGCCTTGCTCCAGAGTTCACTAGTTATCAAAAGGCTGCCTCCTCTGGGAAGGTCAAAGGTCAATATGGGTTTGTTGTTCAGATGGAGCAACATGGCTTGGTGATGAAAGCGCGACCCCTAAATAGCCCACCAGTGTGTTTCCCGGAATAGACTATACGCCCTGAATATGTGGTGTTTACGTATACAAATATATTATGGGTAATTTCTCCAACACACATTAACCTCTTTCTTCATGGAAAACAAAGGACGCAGACAACATGTAGCTTTCAACTTTGTTTTTGTTTGTTAATCAAAAGGATTCATAAATAGTTTGAGTATATACACCATTTTACATAGCAGAGGCCGGGTAAATAATGCCAATTTTTATATTCAACTCCTCTTTCCTATAAGAAAAAAACAATCAAAAACCAAACACACCTATTCATCATTTCTTTGATAGAGTGCAAACCTCTAAAAGGTCCATTAGCTAGCCAGACTCAGATCAGTTGAAGCACGAGACATTAAAAGGTAGAAAATATTAAAAAACAAACAAATTCATCATCATCTTTTTCTACATATATGCAACGGAACGGACCATTCAGATCGGGACAAAGAACCACGAAGCCAAGTAACGGGCAGCAGCTTCAAACTCTGCGTTGTCGGAAAAAAGGGGAAAACGTGAATAACCCTGAGAGCCCCTGTTGCTCAGGACCTTTCCAGAGCGCTATTGTGTGTCGCGGCGTGACGGGCTACAGAAAGGTACGCGGCGCTGCGTGTTTCCTCCCTTAGCATTGTGAATACAGCGGGTGAAGCCCGGCGGCCGCACGCCAGTCCTTTATTGTCCATTAGCTACCCGTCTGATGAAGAACCCTTAGTGCCTTTTATTAGGGGGCACACCGCTCAAGTGTTATTGTCTAAACACGATACCCAGGCATTTTTTCCCTTTTCCCTCCCAATATTGTAACGATGTCGAAGTACATTTCAAAGGCGGAACAGAAACACAAACAACAACAACAACAACAACAACAACAACAACAACAAACCAACACAAAAAAAAACAACCTGCCCCTCAAAAGAGAACAAAACCAAAAAGAAAGACATCTCCTTCATGAAAGCATTTCCAACGCTCTTTTATGTTTTGGACAAACGCGTCGTTCAAACTCCCCGAAACCAAAAACCGCCTCATCTACCGTGGCCTGCGATATAAAACATAAACCCAGTCTGGCCATGTCTGTGGGTCCTCAGCCTCAGCAGGGTCGGTGTGCCATTCAGTCGTCTTCGTCGCCGTCTTCGTTTGTCGTCACTGGTCACCGCTTCTGGTCTGGGGCTAAGACCAAGCGTGGTCCTCAGACTCAACCCCCGCCCCCCCGGCCCCCCCCCGCGGGGGGGGCCCCCCCCGGGGGGGGGGGGGGGGGGGGGGGGGGGGGGGGGGGGGGGGGGGGGGGGGGGGGGGGGGC
>JAOPJH010000076.1:908123-928536 GCA_027122575.1 Merluccius polylepis
CTGGGAGGGTTTAAGGGAAGGTTACATGCTACTGTTGATGTAGTGTACTTCTTGTATGCATTTAATGTGAAAACAATTAAATAATATAAAATATATATATATTTTTTTTAAATTCAGATATTAAAACATTTATTTAAAAAATGTTTACAAAAATTGCAAATCAATTTTCATTCCCACCCCTTGTAAATAACCTCTATAAACCCAGCCACTCCAGACAACTTCTGATGGGCCAAGTCATTACCCACACAGGCCATTGTCCACACATGAAAACAACAATCCCCAAAAAGAAAACCAGTTATTAAGTTATCGATTTTAAAGAGCAAGGAGTGAGAGGAAAGGAAGCGGCCATTTAGAGCATAATGGGAGAAAAGGGGAAAAGAACATGAACAAGAAAATCAAGAACAATAGTCTGACCTTATGCCATGTGCACCTCTAAACACTGTGTTTCTACGTGTGTGTGTGTGTGTGTGTGTGTGTATATGTTTGTGTGTGTGTTCCAGGTGGACCTTCAGAAGGTAGGCTGGTTCCTGGGGATGAGATCGTCATGATCAACGATGAACCAGTCAGTTCGGCACCCAGAGAAAGGGTGATCGACCTCGTCAGGTGCTGTGACACTTGAGTCCAACATGGCTGCTGCTGTAATATATCAACATATCGGTGGATGCAGCAATCTCACAAATCTTTAGACTTTAGATTAATAATCCAAAGTCTGAAAGACGAGCTCAAATCTGGGTGACCGGGTGTTTCACTTTCTTTCGCTTCATATTTTTTGCGACCAATCATGTTGAGGGAGGCGGTGATCTGTAAGTGCGTAATTGGCGAAGACAAACTCGGCCGGCAGTAGCAAACTGTCAAAAAGTGTCTGTAAAGGTTTCAAATCAACCGTGTAGACTGGCCACTGCAGAAATACACTTATTAAAATCCCCTTCTGAAAGCTTCATCCACTCGCCCATTTGCTTCTCTTTGGTAGAAATATCGCGGTAAGAAAACAGGAAATGGCGTCTTTCCCAAAAAGTTATGCTATAACAGATAGTAGGACTGCTAGATCCCAGATCACAATGAATGTAACCTCATGACAAAGGTGGGAGTGCCCAAGTGCCCCAGTGATTAATGCTATTTACTTTGCAAGGACCTATTTTATAAATAGCATTTCAATGTAAATGTACCTAAATACATAATTTACACTTGTTTTGAGAACAGTCACGTCCTGCATTGCGTGGCATTATTTTGAACGCCTGCGTCTCTCATGTCAGTGTTAGTGTCCTTCCGTGCGTCTCATTAGATCCATGTCACTGACTCAACTCAATGACCAGCTGTAAGGACTGCTGCCTAACATGACCTGTGCTTACAGTCTCTTAAAGGACCATAGCGGTCTGGGTGCTCAGACCATCGTAACCATCGTCTCTCCTGGCTTCACTTAAACATCCGTTACCAATATAATGTGTCAAAATCACTTCATTATGCCAATTCTGCTGAAGAGCATTTTGTATGAATGTGCCTTCCACAAATGTAAACAATGGCAATATAGCACTTGGGTGACAAGTGCTTGTATGACGATTCACCGTTATTTTGCCCACAAACTCTGTGCTGACTGACCTACATTGATTCCAAAAGACGAAAGTGCATTACACTTGTGGCGCATGCTAAATGCTCTCTGGCAGAATCCGTACATGGAAGTCATTTTGACAAATTATTTTGGTCTGTTTTAGTGATTTAGTGAAGCCAGGACAGACAGTTAAGATGGTTTGATCACCTGAACCGGTATTGTCCTTCAAAACAGCATATTCTCCCTGAGCCCTGACTGGGTGCTCTATGACTGGGTGCTCTATGACTGGGTGCTCTATGACTGGGTGCTCTATGGCTGGGTGCTCTATGGCTGGGTGCTCTATGACTGGGTGCTCTATGGCTGGGTGCTCTATGGCTGGGTGCTCTATGGCTGCGCTCTATGACTGGGTGCTCTATGACTGGGTGCTCTATGACTGGGTGCTCTATGGCTGGGTGCTCTATGACTGGGTGCTCTATGGCTGGGTGCTCTATGACTGGGTGCTGTATGGCTGCTAAGGCTCTATTTGCTGCTCCGCTTCTAATTACTTACAGCTCCAGTCTTCTTGGCTCCTTTACTGCGCAGACCTAATTGCCAAAAAGTATGAATTTGAATCGAATGGAAAATGCCGGCCCCTTAGATTATGACTAGGAAAGAAGTGAATACTACAGCTGGTCTGGTGGATAAACCAAAACAAATGTGCATAAGTACAGTTCAATTACAGTGGCATATTAAATTGTTAAACAAAGATTAAACAACTACTTAATAGTGGGCTTTTCTTTTTCTTGTGTGTGTGTGTGTGTGTGTGTGTGTGTGCGTGTGTGTGTGTGTGCGTGTGTGTGTGTGTGTGTGTGTGTGTGTGTGTGTGTGTCCTACAGGAGCTGTAAAGAGTCCATAGTGTTGACTGTCGTTCAGCCATACCCAGTGAGTTGTGTTTTTCTCCATATTTAAATAATTGTTTATTCAAGAAACATAATGAAGAAATGCCATTGTGTGTGTTTGCGTGTGTTTGTGCATGCATGCGTGCATGTGCGAGTGCGTGAGCATGTGTGCATATGTGTGGGTGGAGGATTGCACAGTTGACTTTGTGAACACGGGACTTGTGCTATGAAGCTATGATAACTGTGTGTTGGCACGGTAACAGTTTGCTCGGTTGTTACTGCGCCTCAATCTTGCCAGCCTTTTTCCGCTGTAGCGCCAGATCCACCCGACAAGTCCTCAGATAAACCCGCCATGTCAACACAGAGGGGAAATGTCACACCACAGATGGGGATGAATACAGAACTATTAGCATAGATACTATATGCATATATAGGTCAGTGAATTACCAACAGAGGCTTGTGAAGCGTTTCCACTATAACATTTTAAGGTAGCCTACGTGTCCATCGCGATTCCGATTAACACCTTTTCGAATGTTGCACACTGTAAAACCAACAGATATTAATGTAATCCTGTGGATTTTCTGAGTTTAAATATATACTTTGAATAGACTATAATATATACTTCGGATTTAGACTATAATAGCACAGACTGCTTCTCATTACTCACAGGTTTTTTTAGGGGACGATATTTATTATTCGATAAAAAGGTAGTGGCTCACCTTGAAAACAGCTTCAGCTTGCAGAAAGAAGCAGAATCCTTTTAAAACACAGGGGAACCAGCCGGGCAGCTCCTCTAATGTAGCCTGTAATTGCAGCCATTTACCACACATTGCTTTGGAGGCTCAGCTGACACCATCCCCCCACACACACACACACACAGAAGAACTTGAATTAAATCCACTCCGAAAGGTTTTGATGTAAATGCTCGTGTTAAAAGAAGGAACGCAGCTTTGGAGAGCGCGACGCCATGAAGTCCCTCCGAACCTCAGGCCCGCTGCTGCCTAACTGTTTTCCCTCCCCTCATCTCCCCCTTCTGCTTTGTCTCTCTCTCTCTCTCTCTCTCTCTCTCTCTCTCTGTCTCTCTCTCTCCACCAGTCACCGAAATCAGCATTCATCAGTGCCGCCAAGAAGGCCAAGTTAAAGTCGAACCCGGTGAAGGTGCGCTTCGCCGAAGAGGTCGTCATCAACGGCCAGATCCCAGTAAGTTGTATTCCATTTTTTATTCCCTCGCTCATCTTCTCTGATGACCGTGTTCTCACGTTAAGGTGTAATTCATAATTATATACACCATTTGGTGGACGCTTACCGTGAGTGCATACATTTTTAGCACGGGTGGTCCCAGTGGGAATCGAACACACACACACCGCGTCGTTAGCGTAGCCTCTCTCCGTCGGTGTCCCTTTGTCGTGGCGTCAGAGTGCCTCCGAAAAGGCGCCACGCAACGTTCGGAACAAATTGCTTGGCGGAGACTGGCAAAAACATAGGATTTTACCCCTGTTTTTTCTAAATGAAGGTATTATGTTAGTGACAGTGACAAAGGGGTATTGATTACTATATTGATTACTATAACTATAACAAGTTGGCACATTAAGGCAGGTTTTGCGCAGGTTTGCCGTCGAGCAACACCACTGTTAGCATGCATTAGAGAGTGTGTGTGCGTGTTTGTGTTTGTGCGTATGTGGTTGTGTGTGTGGTTGTGTACGTGTGTGTTTGTGTGTGCGTGCAAGGTGTGTGCGTATGCATGTTCCCAAAGACGACCGGGACGCACTCCAACCCCTTCAGAAGCACAGAGAGAAAAGTGTTTAAGGAAAATTAATACATTTACAAAAATGAATAAATTAACAAGATCTTTAACGATGTGCAAAAAGAGGTCAGCATTTACCAATTATGTTTGTGTATGTTATCTTAATGTGTCTCGGGACACCAGAGGCTATCTTGAAGAATGAGGAGAAAATCCACCCACAGCCCTTGTTTCTCTGTAGCCTCGATAGTCGCTTGCTCTTCAGATCTCCCTATCGGCTGCTGACATGTCAATGAGAGCAATTGAACGTGAGTGACAGACATCGAAAGGCACAACCTCTCAAAGTGGTGCCCAGTCTACTCTGCCCAAACAGCTGTTCATATGAACACAGATTTACAAGAGAGCACGGCAAGGGGGTTTTGTCAAGAAATCTAACCGGTTCGTACTGATTGTTCATTGTTACTTCTGGGCTGTTTTGTAATTCACTTTTTTTTTTTATCACCAGGAGACGGTAAAAGATAACTCGCTTCTCTTCATGCCAAATGTGCTGAAAGTGTACCTTGAGAACGGGCAAACTAAATCCTTCAAGTTTGACCATAACACCTCCATTAAGGTAGGCTGCCTCACGCTGTTGCATAACCCAAGGTGAGGTTGAGTTCACTGTAGAAGAATTCATGACCTTGTTGTGAGTCTGAATTACACACACGTCAAAATGCCACCATTTTAACCTTAACCAAGCTTGTGTTGACTAAAGCAAGACTCATACCAAACCTTTGGAACAACACACGGACGTTGACAAGTGACAACACATCCAATATCTGAAGTCTTGTGTCGATGTGTTGATGCACAATATAGTACCGGTTCACGCTTATGGACCGCTTGACCATATATTTCACCTTTTTCATCCACGCTGCAAAGTGCCGACTGTCTACAATGCGTGCAATGCACTCACGGAGCGTGGTGCGGTTAAATAATACGTCCATCTGTCTGTGTGTGGAAGGATGTCATTTCGACCCTGCAAGAGAAGCTGTCCATTAAGAGCATCGAACATTTCTCCCTGATGCTGGAGCACCGGGCGGAGGGCTTGGCCAGTAAACTCATGCTCCTGCATGAGCAGGAGATGCTGGCTCAGGTGAGGCACATTACATTTGCTCTGCTGCACAGCTTGGCCCAGAGAGGGAGAGAGAGACAGGGAGGGAGGGAGAGAGAGAGAGAAAGAGAGAGAGGTTGGCACACACACTAGAGAGGAAGAAATATGGTCGCAGTTTTTAATTGTTTTTGGCCTGTGTTCATAGAAAGATAGACAAGGGCAAATGTGATTGCACAGGAGAATAATTGCGGGGCAATGGGGGTAACGCTATGAGGAACCTTTTATCCTCTAGATTAGCAGTTAGCCTCCTGCACATGAAAATATTAATCACTGTATGATGTCGTGATGAATCTCTACCTTCTATTATTTCATAATAATGTTCAGACACACTTTGGGATGTTCATGCATTCCTTATTTTTAGCACATCAGTCTAGTTGCACTCAAGGTAACCATCAGCCATTTCCCTGCACAAAACCATTTGAAAAAAAGGCCACAATGTATCATTTACTCAGGATACGGCACGTACAACTCGTGCTATTAATTGAATTGGACACTTTAAATACCTAAACCCACACGATTGATATAACACAAATTTTGCACCCCATTTACAGTGGTTTGCTTATTTGTTTATTATTATATTCTATGTTTATTATTCATCTATTGTAATTTATTGTATTGTATTTTAACTAGATATGGCACTATTGTTATTTTTCTTCTTCTTCTCTTATCTCTATCTTCGCCTGTCTGTCTTCTGCTGTAAAACACCCCAAATTCCTCACCTGGGGATCAATATAGTATTATCTTATCTTATCTTATCAGTGTGACGTCCCTAACGACCACTGTGTTGATATAGGTGACCCAGAGGCCAGGGGCACACAAGATGAAATGCTTCTTCCGGATCAGCTTTGTCCCAAAGGACCCCGTGGAACTGCTCAGGAGAGACGCCGTAGCGTTTGAGTACCTCTACGTCCAGGTGAAAACCCACGAGACACACAGTTCACCTCGGGACTTACTCATGGAATGATGAAATGTTACAGCCTGGGCTACTCCAACTAGATGCCATAGGTTTGGCTCGGGCCGTAGACACAAAAAAGGAAATTTGCAGACATTTGAAGGATTAAAAGATCAAATCCCTTTTTCTGTCGCTCACTCACACGCTGTACTTCTCTCTTTCTCACTCTGCCTTTCTCTCTTTATCTGCCTCTCTGTCTCTCTCTCTGCCTCTCTCTTGCTCTCTCTGCCTCTCTCTCCCTCATTCTCTCTCTCTCTCTCTCTCTTCGTATCATCCAGAGCTGCAATGACGTGGTGCTGGAGAGATTTGGGTCAGAGTTGAAATACGACACGGCCCTTCGCCTGGCCGCCCTGCAAATGTACATCCTCACAATCAACACCAAGCAGTCCCAGAAGGTTTCCCTCAAGTATATCGAGTAAGGACGCCTGATTACGACATTGTCCTCACACCACCGGCTCAAACTATGGAGGAAATATGCTACCGATCTATCTAACATCCTACTGTTCTTGCTTTATGGCAATGGTTCTCAAAGTGGGGTCCGGGGACCCCTGGGGGTCCGTGGCATATGGCCAAGGGGTCCACAAAATAATATAATAAAACTCATACATAATTTATCTAAAATATAAAATATAAAAATAAAACAAGCTTCCCATTGAGATAATTACTCATGGTGTCATTTGCCAGTAGGGAGAGCACTGGCGAAGGACAATATATTACATTTCAGGGAACATGTTCAATGCGTTGAGCATTGCAACCTGAGATTTAGGTTGCAAACTACAACAATGATCGGTTGTAAATATGTATCTATTCTAAGGGGTCCCAGGCCAGAAAGATTGAGAACTTCTGGTTTAAGGGATGAGTGATTGCCGCGGGGCGGTTGAATAATTACAATAGTAGCCGGTCGATGAATCAATGCAGCACCTCTGTGTGAATGGATTGATTAGTGGTCAGGAGTGATGACTTGGCTGTTTGTGTGGTGCCGGAGTAAGCCGAGCTAATCAGTATGGATTCTGGCTGGACAGGAAGGAGTGGGGCCTGGCGTTGTTCCTGCCCCCTGCAGTGCTGTCCAGCATGAAGGAGAAGAACATTAAAAAAGCCCTGACTCACGTCCTCAAGACCAACCAAAACCTGGTGCCACCCGGTAAAAAGGTACAGTGGCTTCTACACCTCCCGCCGTCTCTCCCTCCCGCTCTCTTCTGTTTCCTCTCTCGATCCCTCTCTCTCACTCCATTTCTTTTTTTTTTACCAGTACACTCAAAAGGCTCATGACTACCATCTAGTGAAATGCTCCGTCATTTCATTTTTCTGTTTCATGTTGTGACATGGACGTCCCTCTTTCTTGCAGCTGACGGCGTTGCAAGCAAAGGTCCACTATCTGAAGTACCTCAGTGACTTGAGACTATACGGCGGAAGGGTGTTCAAATCTGTCTTAGTGGCAAGTGCTGAGTTTGTTCCGACACCTCTGTTGAGGTCAACATTAAAAACAATGTTATCTATACAAAACAATGAGTATATTTTGACATTGACGGGTATTTATCTTTGTTTGTAACTGTCTTTGTTGACAGCAAGGTGAAAAGCATACGGAGGTTACCTTGCTGGTGGGCCCTCGGTACGGCATCAGTCACGTGATCAACACTAAGACGAGTCTAGTGGCTCTGCTGGCTGACTTCAGCCACGTCAACCGCATCGAGATGTACGCAGAGGATGAGAAGATGGTACGAGTGGAGCTCCATGTTCTCGACGTGAAGGTAAATACTATAGAACCGCGGAGTAGGGCTGGGCGTTATGGCCAAAATCTTCAATCCCGATATAGGTAATTTAATATCTCGCTATATACGATATATATCACGAAATAGCATGTTTTCAGGTAATTCAATAAATAAATAGTATAGTATAATATATAATAACCACATGGTAAAGTCTATTTTTGTAAACTCCTGTTTGAATTAAATACTTGACAATTAAAAAGCACTTTTCAAAATGTTCTCAAAATATGTATTTAATTAGCTTTTTATATAAAACATGGAAACATATGCTCCGCCTGTTTTTTACACTCTTGCTTGATTCTGCAGCACTGCAGTACTTTATTGAGCTTTGAGTGGAAAGCTGCCTAAGCAGTCATTATCACCTCAGTCCTGCTCTCTCCATCCATTGTGTGCTCATTGTGGTCTGCTTATCTCTCTTCTCCACAGCCAATAACTTTGCTAATGGAGTCTGTTGATGCAATGAATCTGGCCTGTCTGACTGCCGGCTATTACCGATTACTGGTGGACTCTCGGCGCTCCATCTTCAATGTGGCCAAGAGCTGCACAGAGAACGCCGAAACAAGTATGTCTCACGTATTACAAGTGTGAACATAATTTTCCCACATAAAAAACATGAACAGCGCGAGATATAAAAAGGCTGGGTTCTTCTTTGCAGGTCACGAAGCGAGAGTGAAGCAGAACTACCAGGCCATTGAGTGGACCTACAGCATGCCGTGCAAGGCAGGTGAGGACCGAGGCAGTGCCCAACGGTGCGGTCAGGACTTCTCCGACCACCGCGAGTGTGACTACCACGTCGACCGTGGTAGATGTGAAGGTGAAATTGAGCCTGTGTACATCTCGGAGATCCACCAGCCCCAGCACACGGTGCACATAGCCCACAGGGTGGAGCGCTGTCGGACCCCCCTGCCCCAACCCCACCACGGCGGCGCCCCCAGGCCCAAACCCCAGGACTCGGCCAGGAGCGCCGCCAAGGTGTCCTTCATATTCGGGGACCCCCCCCTGGACAGCGTAAACCCCCAGAATCTGGGCTACCAAAGACTGATGGACGAATACGCAGAGGCCGCGGACAACCACAGCCCTGTGTACAGGCGTCTGGAGGAGGACTATAGGCTGATGGATGCCATGGAGGACAGCGAGGGCTACCGGTACGCGGCCAAGATCTTTGGCCCCAGTGAGTGCATCGAAGAGCCCCTGCTGCATGACATCTGCTACGCCGAAACGACAGATGACGCGGAGGATGATGACGACATCAGCTGCGAGGAGGACACCGTCATGAGCGATGTCGAGAAGCCCACGTTCCTCTCACTCTCGGGGTCTGTTGACGACATCATCGACCTGACCTCCCTCCCGCCGCCACCGGAGGGCGGTGACGAGGACGATAGCGATGTGTTGCTGCACTCCCTCAACCTGGCCATTGCCGCGCCTCCTCCCGGTTTCAGGGACAGCTCGGACGAGGAGGAGCAGGGGGCCCGGGCCAGACCGCCCCAAGGGGCCCGCAATGACATCCCTGTGTCCGTTATAGACTCGGTGCCCACTCAGGGGACAAAGGGCCCCGGAGAGCCTCTGGATGACGCAGTGGTATCCACGCTGCAGGCGCTGGAGGCCCTCGCTGCATCCGAGGACCAGAGTCCCGTCCAGTCAGAGAGCAGCACAGGTTCTTCTTACACTATCGTAACGTTTATCCATTAAACACCACACACTGATTGAGCCATTCAATTTGATTAGTTGTTGTTGTTGCTTTTTCTTTTGGAATAAAGCCCATTTTGTTCTATGTTTTCATTTTTGTCTGTTGTTTCATTCGCTTGAGCACATTTGTTGTTTTTTTCTCGTCATTAGTATCTCATTCATTGTGTTGTGGTCTGTTTCTGTTTGTGGGGCATTTTGGTTCTTTTCTCAAGCAATTTATATTTGTCATCATTGTGAAAACATGTTACTGTAAGTATTGACCCCATGAATATACATGATGTTTTCAATGTTTATTTTCATTATATTGACTTCACTTTCCATTGCACTATTTCAACAATATCCAACATTTATTCAATGTGAGTGATGAAATTGTTAACAAGGTGTTTTCTGTGGCACGCAGGTGTGGAAATTTCACGAGCCTTTAGTCCCGAGTCCTCCTCAGATTCTGGGAACGAGACTAACTCCTCTGAGATGACAGAGAGCTCAGAGCTGGCCTCGGCTCAGAGACACTCTGAGAACCACCTGAGGATGGTTCACATAGCCACGGCCGAGGGATACCACACAATGAGTGAGGAGAAAACAGAATTTATTACAACCACTGACGATGGAGCAGAAGAGGTGGACTACAACTCACAGGTGCCCCCGGAGAAGGAAGGGGAGGCCATGTCATCAGCTGTCTCCTCCTCACAGATCCTTCACTCCGATGGGGGTGAAATGGAACCAGAGACTATGGAGACTAAATCGCTCACTGACTACTTCTCCAAGATGCAAATGGGCTCGGTGATGAGTCGGGGGTCAGGGAAGCTGAGAAACACCGACAGCAGAACGGCTGGAGATCCCTGCCAGTCCTCGGACACATCTCACGGGCATTTCAAAGAGGAGCTGCCTCATCTAGTGGGGAAGTATAACGCGTTCACCGCCAGAGATTCTCATTACATGAATCAACTTGACTTAGGGCGGACTCACCTCAGGGAGAAGCATCAACAATGGCAGCGGGCGTCTGGAACCAAAATGTCGGAGAATCTCTCCTTCTCAGAATGTGCAGGTGACTCACAGTCTTCATGCGCAGACGATCTGACGATGAGGGAAGACCAGTACAACCAGACGCTAAACACCCATCTGCGATCCCCTTCCAATGGCCCCCGCGTTGACGACAGCGGATTGCAGAGTGGCGAGCAGCACAATGTCAAGGCCGCGTCTGCTGCCGAGCACGACGTTGCGCGTCTCTACGACTACCACCTGAGCAAGCGTATGTCATCGCTGCAGAGCGAGGGAGGACTCCACTCCCTGCAGAGCTCGCAGTGCTCCTCAATAGATGCAGGCTGCAGCACCGGCGGCAGCGTCACACCCATGGACTCGCCACTCTGCGCAGAGAGCACCCATGTGCTGTCCACAGAGTCCTCCGTGAGGGGGATGGCCTTCGCGGCTGCCGAGGAGAAGATGTATGGAGCCGCAGGGCAGGGGCAGGCCAGCCACCCTGTGGACCCCACGCTGCTGAGGAAGATCCATGCGGCCACCAGTGCTGAGCCTGGCTTCGGGACCTTAAGGGAGGGCAGCAGCCATCGGGTGCCCAAGATAAAAGAAACCACAGGTAAAACTAAACTTGGGTTTTTTTATTTTTTTATTTACCTGCCTTCATAGTTGCCTTTATAGTCCTTATTACAAGAAACTTAAACAACACTGCAGTGACATGTTTGTCTGTGCAATATCTTCCATGCTCAATGGAGAGATGGTGAATTAAGTCTATGCTCATTTGTGAATTGAACATTTACATGTGATTATGATTCGCGCAGTTTACAGTTATAGAGATGCTTAATGATTGTCTTTGGTTTCTACTACCCCTAGTGTAGCTTGCACACAACTGAAGACGGCTTGGAAAGAAGACCCCTCCTTAGCTCTCTGTAATGAGACAAATGCAGCCACCCCCACCACCTCCACCGCCACGTCACCACCGCCATTAAAGAGTAGCACAGATACCAGTGGGCATTTGCAGGGCCTGTATTTTTCTTCTAGCATATCCCCAAGTGAGCCTAGCACAGGCAGCCTCAGGAAACCGCGGCGGGTTGGCGTGTTGAGAAGAAGCTGGAGCACCATGACACCACCGGGAGTGAGGAGCTTCGATGCGCTGCTGGAGAAGACCAAAGCCACGTTTACGGGGAAGAGTAGCGGCCCAGACGGCTCACCTCTAGAGCCACCAAAACAACAGAGGAGATTCTCTGCCAAAACCTTGCCTAAGAGCTGGTCCCAAAAGTCAGTGGACTCGGTCAACTATTCAGGCAGGAAGCTCCTGCGAGGGGCCTCTGTTCTGCTTCCCACATCGGCAATACCGAAGCTGAAGACAGGCGCGTGGAGGTGTCATGCTCCGTTCAGCCACTGCTTTTTAAGCAACCACATAAATAACGATGGGATCCACGAGTACAGGACAGTCAAATTCTCGTTTCCTCCATTGGCTGGGAGCGAGAAGAAACGGCAATTCACAAAGACCATCCCTGGTGAAGAACACACAGCCTCCTTGAAGGCAGATCTAAGAGGTGGTCAGCCCATCCCCGTGGCCCTCTCCATGAATCAGGATATGAGTCTTAAAGCGAGGCTGGCACGTGTGAGCTCCATGATGGGCAAAACTTACAGTCTGCCCTCGGGGTTTGAAGGCGCCCGTAAGGATGCCTTAGAGATGATCGGCTTGGTGAGACTGAGTCTGGGCCAGATGTCCAGGTGTGAATGCTACGAGGTCGGTGAGGAGGACGGGCGCCCGGGGGAATTTTCCCAAGTGCTGCTGGTGCAGACCAAAGCGCTGAGTAACGCCTGCAGCCAGATGGCCCGGGAGCACGGCAGTCCTGAGGAGTTGCTGCTCACCCTGACACAAAGCTTCCACACGCTCTGCTGCCTGACACAAGCTTGCATGTCCCTCGTGGAAGGCCTGAGCATGGAGCAGCAGCGGCGCGAGGTGGTCGCCAAGGTGGACGAGGTCGTCACAAACTATGTGTGTCTGCTGAAGGCCGCCGAGGTGGCGTCGGGAAGCCACTGCAATGACCAAAGTGTGAACGCATTGACACGTCACTCTGCCGCCATGTCCGTCATCGTCGACACACTAACACACTCATTGAAAGCACTGACACACAAAGAAACGGTCGCTCTGTCTCTGTTCTGCTCTGAGTTTTGATTTAAAGCCATACGTGTGAGACAGGGGTTGAACCAACCAATTTGAACTGCTGTGATAGACTTGTGTATACAGTATTTTATTATGTAAAGTAAAACAACTCTATTAATCATATTTAAACATTTAAATAATTATATGAAGACCTCTATATAGAAGAATATGAATGAAAAATTACCTATAGTACGTAATGCTAACGCTAGAAGGGATTATTTTATCAATGACCTTTTGGGGCTTTCCATGTCAACGATGAAATATTTTATGTGTTCTATAAATCAAAAGAATTAAAGAATCAAAATATTGAGAGCTCTTGAGACAAATCATTGCAGACAATGTGTTTAAAAAATGTGATATTGATGACATATTTTTCCGTTGTCAGATACATGATTTTATGAATACTTGCACATTATCACGGAGTACTTTCCCTCTTTGTCAGCACCCTCATTAAACATTTAAACTAAGAAAAAAATACTAAATACTCTTTCTTTGGTTGCCATTTAAGTAATTATGTTACATTTGAAGAAAAACCTCTTGATGTGTTATCTTTCTTATTATTATTTTACTGGTGTGGAAGTTAAATTTGCCTCATATCACGTTATGCTATTATAGCATAGCATGTTATTTTATTAATAAAATCAAAAACACAAGAAACATCAAAACCACAAGAAGCTGTAATAGTGAAAACCATTTGTGTTGTTAACTACTCTAACAACTACTCATTTAGAAAGCGTGCTATGTCTGTGCTTTATTTTACTAAACATTGTTTAGTAGTCAGCCATTTTACATTTCACCTAGCCCGTGCCCAATCCAACTGACTCTGTAAAGTCTTCAGCTAAACAAAAACAGCCTTGAGTGGGTAGCCTACTTCCTAAAACACAAATAAAGCTTTCTCTGTTTTGTGATAATAAGGAAGTGATGAGTGATCTCACGGTCCCAGACAGACACCTGTTACTTTCACTGCGCCATGTCACATTACTATTCCATCCACAACTCATCGGCTCTAGAAAAAATGACCACATTGTAAGACCTCTCAGGAGCCATGGACCTGGTAAGTGTCAACCCCAGCAAAACACCCAGCAACAGACATGCATATTTATTTTGTTATTGTTACTTAACTATATAAATACCTGCATGTGTGTGTGTGTGTGTATATCTGGGGTGGGTGTGATTGGTGGGAGTGTAAACTTTTTAGGGGGTAGTTTACCAAAGCTTAAAACAGATCATAGTAAACCATTGGGCATGTACTGCCCAATCATTTACCACAGTTCTACATTGACCATGATAAGAATAGGCAAAATGTAAATTTCAGAAAATATTAACATCAGATATTTTGTTGATATATGGACCGCCAAACTACAAATGTCCCTGTTTTTCATTTCATTTCTATTATTGTATCTCTGAACATCAACCCCTGTCCACCCACCCCACATCCTCCTCCTTCTTTCCTTTTCCCCTTTTCATCCAGGTGAAAGAAAGTATTTTCATACTGCTGTTTCTCACCCTGACAAGCCTGAGCAGTGGTCTTGTCCTTGACGCGCCGATGTCCACACGATGGTACCCGAAAACCCTCCCATGTAACGTTAGCTTGGCCACCAACGGCAGTGCGGTCATGGTGGACTGCACCGAGGAAGGTCTCTTGTCCATCCCAAGTGGCATCCCAGGGAACGCCACCAACCTCACGCTCACCATCAACCACATCCCTGAGCTGAACTCCACCTCGTTCCGTGGTCTGGAGAACCTCACTGAGATCGACATGCGATGCAACTGTGTGCCAATCAAGATCGGCCCAAAAGATCGCAGATGCACCAAGGGCCTGGTCATTATGGAAAACACATTTAGTGACCTGAAGAAGCTGAAAGCCCTGTACCTGGATGGCAATCAGCTTGACCGCATACCGAGAGGCCTGCCTCCAAACCTCATCCTACTGAGTCTGGAAGTAAACCACATCTATTACATTTCTAAAGAAAACCTCTCAGAGATCAGAAATGTGGAGCTAATTTACCTGGGTCAGAACTGTTATTATCGAAACCCATGCAATGTATCCTATAGCATAGAGGATGGGGCATTTTTACAGCTTAGCAATTTGACATTGTTATCTGTTAAGTCAAACAATTTGTCTTATATCCCAACCCTGTTGCCTTCAAGCTTGAGAGAGCTGTATCTCTATAACAACAATATTGAGAAAGTCACAGAAGAAGATTTTAAAAATGTAACTAATTTGGAAATTTTGGATATTAGCGGAAACTGTCCACGTTGTTACAATGCACCGTTTCCTTGTGATCCCTGTCCACACAATTCTCAACTAAAGCTACACAAAAATGCATTCCAAATGTTGACAAAACTGAGGATACTACGCATGCACAGTAACTCTCTGACGAAAGTGCTTCCGGAATGGTTCGTCAATTTGAAAGAGCTGAAGGTGCTTGACCTCTCGTCTAATTTTTTGGCAGGGGAGGTGGAGCACTTTAACCTTCCAAAAGTCCTCTCTAACCTAGAGGAGCTGGATCTATCATTCAACTACGAGCTCCAGAAATATCCCATCACTTTGAATCTGAGCCCTACATTCTCTGTGCTGGAATCACTCAAAGTGCTCAGGCTTCGGGGCTTTGTGTTCCAACAGCTGACCTTAGAAGGCATCCAACCTCTGACGTATTTACTCAAGTTGGAGGTTTTAGATCTGGGCACAAACTTCATTAAAATGGCCAATCTCAGTGTTTTTATGAACCTGAAAAGCTTAAAAATAATCAATCTGTCGGACAACAAAATTTCTTGCCCATCAGAGGGACAAGAGCTGTTTGCCTCTGTCTCTGGTCACCAGGCCTTGCGTTGGTCACCTATGTCCGGTGCTGAATATTTTGAAGATGAGGGCGTGAGAGAGATACATTATTTCAGGTATGATGAGTATGCACGTAGCTGCAAATACAAAGATAAAGAGCTTGGGGTTGTTAACTCCATTGTCAATACAGAGTGCAGTCATTTCGGCAAGACCTTGGACGTAAGCAGGAACAATATTTTTTTCCTCCATTCAACATTTTTAAATCTTAGTGAGCTGAAATGCCTCAATCTATCTGGAAATGCAATGAGCCAAAGTTTAAATGGCACTGAATTTGCTTATCTCACAAATTTACAATATCTGGACTTCTCGGCCAACCGCTTAGACCTACTTCATCCTACCGCATTTCAGGAGCTAAAAAATCTTGTCATCCTAGACATAAGTAACAACAACCATTACTTTGAATCAGAGGGGTTGACCCACATGCTCAATTTCACTGAACATCTACCCAAGCTTAAGACACTACTCATGAATCATAATAAGATTTCAACATCCACGAACACGGAGATGACCAGTTACTCCCTGGAGAGATTGGAGTTCATAGATAACCGATTAGATATGCTCTGGAGAGACGGCGATACGAGGTACTTAAAGTATTTCAAATACCTGTCTAATCTGCGCGTTCTTGACATCTCGAATAACAACCTCAATTTCATTCCACGGGACGTGTTCTATAACCTCCCAGAAAAACTATCCCAACTTTACCTTAAAACCAATAAACTCAGCGACGAGTCGTTTGACTGGGGAGATATATACACGCTGACTTCATTGCAGATTTTGGATCTAAGTGGAAATAGTCTCACTAAAGTCCCCAAGGTGATTTCCACCAAGCAATCCCTCCAAAAACTAATTTTAAAAGGGAACAAGATAGCAAATCTCTCGCCAGATTTCTTGAAGGATGCATCCACCTTAAAATATCTGGATCTCAGTTTCAACAAACTAAAATACATAGAACCATCCAGTTTTCCTGATAATATTATGAATAATATGGACATACTACTCCTACACAACAACACATTCACCTGCACCTGTAACGCCACTTGGTTCGTTGCATGGCTAAATAGGACCAACGTGACGATCCCAAGGTTGGCCACAGATGTGACCTGCGACTTCCCAGGGGCCCAGCGGGGTCGCCCGGTCCTCACAGTGGACATGCTGGCCTGCCAGTACAACTACCTATCTATTCTACTCTACATCTTGTTGACGTCTACGCTGCTAAGCTTTGTCACCCTGGCCGTCTCCAGCCACCTATTCTTGTGGGACGTCTGGTACATCTACCACTTCTGTGTGGCCAAGCTCAAAGGCTATGGCCGCCGGTCCTCGCCGCAGAGCTGCCCTTACGACGCCTTCGTGGTGTATGAGAAAAGGGACCCGGCAGTGAGCGAGTGGGTGATGAACGAGCTGTGCATTCAGCTGGAGGAACGCGGGGACCGTCCGCTCCGCCTGTGCCTGGAGGAGCGCGACTGGATCCCAGGGTGTCCACTCGTTGACAACCTCTGCCAGAGTATCCATCAGAGCAAGAGGACAGTGTTTGTCCTCACCAACCGTGACCTCAAGAGCGGGAACTTCAAGACGGCGTTTTACATGGCCCACCAGCGGCTCATGGATGAGAAGAACGACGTCATCGTGCTGATCTTCCTGGAGAAGGCAGCATGTTATTCAAAGTACCTGAGGCTCAGAAAGAGACTGTACAGTCGCTCGGTCATGGAGTGGCCGACTAATCCTCAGGCTCAGCCATACTTCTGGTTTGGCCTCAGAAGTGTGCTTGCGACAGAGAGTAACAAGCAGTACAGTGATCTGTTCAGGGAGACACTTTAAAGGAAAATACATTTTAAATTAAATACATCAAATCAGTTTTCTTATTAGAAACCAGGGATTCTGTTATCCTTAAATGGAATCACAAAATGATCAATCTATGTACTAGTTATAGGGAAGTGAAAAAAAGCAGACTTCTGCAATTGGTGAATTCTACTTTTAACAAGCATGCTGCAGTTGGATTTAGACTGTTCACCTACAGGGACATGTTCTGTTGTATGTAAATTAAAAATAGGGAAAATAAGTATTACAAGTGCTATTGAGTTGACATTTACTGAATTTTAACTTTTTACAAATAATATCTTGCGGGTCTACCACATGCACAATGGTGAGTTATTGAAACATTAATTTTAAAAATGACTACTCATATTATACCATGTACTATATTTAGTTATCATGATTTTTCATTTTTTATACATATTTTATTAGATTTTCCTGTGTATTATGTTCAGTTAAACTGTTGATTTAGATTTTCAAAATACAATATGTACTCATTAAACTTCAACTTCATTGCTTAGTGAATATCTGTCATTCTTTTTAAATTGTATATTTTCATGATATTATCGTCATAATTGTACTAATATTGTGCTATACATAAACAAGAAAAAATGTATTCTCTTCATCAATCTTTATTGTCTGATATATACATAGCCTGTAGAATATATTGCTGTTTTTTATGAGATACATGTCTCAAGCAGACTATTTTTCATGTTGAATGTTGTCTGTTGTCTGTTATCCACAGAATACCCCCATCTACTGGTTGTATCTTGTAGGTTTACTAGTCTGCCTGTTATTACATCAAGGGATTCGTCCTGCCATCTGCCAACCCAGTGCGAATTGGATGTCACGGAGGTTTCCATGTAAAGTAAAACTCTTTGAAAATAACACATGGTTTTACTGTGACAGGAGACAACTTGAACGAGTACCTGGTGGGATAACCAGCAATGCCACTCTGGTTGATTTATCAATCAACAACATTCAGAACATATCAGTGGATGCTTTTTCTCATTTGGAAAATCTCACTCAACTTTTTCTTCAGAAGGCAAACATAAAAGGACTGAAAGACGACGACATTGATTTGAACACTTTCAAAAATCTAACAAAGCTGCGTACTCTGGATTTAAGCAGCAATCTTTTGACAAAAATCCCCAGAAATCTTCCTCTCAGTCTGACAACAATTCTGCTAAACAATAGTAACATTGTGGAGCTCGATAAAAACAGCTTTTCTGGTATTAAAAATGTGACAAGTCTATACTTACAAAACAACTGCTTTTTTGGAAATAAGTGCTTTCGGCCGATGAACATTTCAGATGACAGTTTTGCAGTTTTGACCAAGCTGAAGTTCCTGGATCTGTCCTCCAACAATTTAACTTGCGTTCCAAAGGGACTACCAACATCTCTAACACAGCTACAGCTAAACGGAAACCAAATACAATACATTTTTGAAGAGGATTTTAAAGAGCTCTCCAACTTAATATCACTGACAATACATGGAAACTGCCCAAGATGTAGAAATGCTCCATATCCATGTGTACCTTGCCCTAACATTTCTCTTGGAATCCATCCTAACGCATTTACTAACCTTGCACAACTACAGGTCTTAGACTTATCAGGCAACTCCCTCACAGAACTTAAGGAGTCTTGGTTTAAAAATCTCACAAATCTTAACAAATTAAAACTGTCATTCAATTTGTTACAAACTGCCATTCAGGGTGAGCTGAAGTGTTTAAGTTATCTAAAAAAATTAACATTTTTAGGAATTTCATTCAATTTTGAACCTAAAATCTACCCTTCGACCATTAAGCTGTCAAACGATTTTTCAAAGCTTAGGTCACTTAAATCATTGCATTTGGTTGGTTTAGTTTTTAGAGAAATTGATTTTGATTCTTTCAAACCTCTTGTTCCGCTCAAAAAGCTTACTTTGCTAAATCTAGGGACTAACTTTATTATTCACTCTAATTCTACTATATTTAAAGTATTACCACAGTTGAAAATAATATGCCTATCCGAGAACAGACTGTATCCCATTACAGTGAGTAAGCCTTATCGACTCAGCCGGGAGGAAAATATTGAATCTAACTTGATCTCTTCATCACACATGATGCCCAACCCAATTACCCGTTTAGTAAAGCCAGAGTGTAGCATGGCAGGTCGTGTGCTAAGTCTTAGCTCAAATAATCTGTTCTTCATTACACCAGAGCAATTTGAAGACTATGATAACATCTCATGTCTTAACCTTTCAAGAAATGGATTTTCATCTGCCTTAAATGGGACAGAATTCAAGTCTTTGCCTAATCTGACATATCTGGATCTGTCATTTAATAAGATTGACCTGGCCTATGACAATGCATTTCAGGAGTTAAAGAAGTTAGAGGTACTGGACATTAGTTCCAATGACCACTACTTTAAAGCCTATGGGGTGACACATAAATTATCCTTTATTAAAAATCTGCCAGTTCTAAGGGTATTAAATATGAGCAATAATTATATACATACTTTAACTACCAAAACCATACAGAGTGACTCATTAAAGGAGCTTCAATTCAGACGCAATCTGCTTGGAACTCTTTGGAAAGATGACCAGTATCTGAATCTGTTCAATGAGCTTAATAATTTGAAAATACTAGACATATCGTACAACCACATTGCTGCAATTCCTGTTGAAGTATATGGTTTGTTACCACATAACCTCACAGACCTGCTTCTGAATCATAACGCACTCTCTTATTTCAATTGGACTAAACTAGAGCAATTCAAACAACTTGAGATCCTAGATCTAAGTTATAATGCTTTAACTGTTGTAGAAACTTTTATTTCCCGTAATTTAAGCATTCTCAATCTGGCTAATAATCAAATTGCACATCTCTCAAATGGATTTTTAAAGGATGCTAG
>JAOPJH010000076.1:1103159-1113402 GCA_027122575.1 Merluccius polylepis
TGCTGTCTCATGTACCCCCCCCCCCCGGTACCAAAAGCTTTTTATTCATCACTAGACACCATCCAAACATACGGTGCTGCGGTGTATGGCCTTGCCGTGCGACCGCCTTTCACAGTTGCACAGAGCAGGCTTGTCTCTGCGCTGCATCACTGGCACCCATCAGGGGGCCCTGAACTTGTCGGCGGCGTGTGACGTACGGCGCGGTATTATCGTATTGTAGAAACACAGGCCTGCATCAAGGCGGTGTGTGAGAAAAGTATGTGTAGTCCCGGTTCTCTCCTATTCATACCGTTGAGCAGGAAGAGATAACAGGAAGAAAGGAGAGGTTGAAGCGGGATGAAAGGCTTGCCGCCGGGGCTCCGGGGGAATGAAGGAAGGAAGGGGCTGTTGTGTGTTGTTACATTTGGATGCTTGTTTGCACTTCTGTCACCCAAAACAAACTACAAAAGCCGTACAGGTGGGCATTTTCCTCGACAGCTGTGCCCATTGTTCATTTAACACGATTTCAGACAGACTACAAACCTCAAAGTTGCCGATGCCAAGTGGCATTTCAAAAGAGTAAAACAAAAAAAACAAAGAATTCTTGGCACATGACTAACACACACACACACACACACACGGGGCATGTGCACATATGCATGTAGCGTGTTGTGTGAGATGATGGGGTAAAGATGTGCATCCATCTTCCATCATGCACCAGGGCAGTAAAGCTGTCAGACTCTAGTCTGGCGTCTAACGTGTCATTATCTCTATCTCCATATCGCCGGCTGAATAGTTCACTGAAGACGTCTATGAAGAAGAAGTTTTTATAGTCTGTATACATTATTCCATCCAAGTCCCATAGCTCATTATATTGACATGGTGACGTCTGAATAGAGAGATTTGAGAAAAGAGTCGTTGGGCCATGAGAAGATAATGGTGGAGAGGAGGCGGGACACAGCAGATGAATTATAAGACGCTGTAATCAGAGGGTATTTGGATATTCTCTCGAGGATAGATGGCCATTAACATGCCTTACAATGGGTTTAGGATGTGTGGGAAATTGAGCAGGTATAGTGCTCACGCACACACACAGACACAGACAAACTACCCACATAAATATACTAGAATTATTTCTATCCCCAGAGAGAGACAATCTGTTTTTATTATGTGGAGGTACAATTGATTAGATATTAATGGAGCCCTTGACAAAAGGAAGTAAATCCCGCATGAGTTTCATAAATCTACATCACTCCGCGCGCCCCCTGCTTTCTCATTCTTCCTCCTCTCATTCCTCGGCTTCTCTCCCCTACATTTCCCCATCTGTCTTAGTTGGTCACAGCTTTCGATGGCTGACCCGTCATTAACCCCATCACATCTGGCACAAACACGAGGTCTCTTTCACCGCCCTGTCAACACATCAGCGAAAAAGAAAACTTCCTCACAACTTGCACGCTTCAATTCACTTTGTAATTAGTTTTCCTTCATTGTCTAAATTGCGTTTTCCAAACATAGAAAATTGCTCATTAACCGTAACGCCATTCTGTTTCCAAGTTATTCTTTTTGATTTGGGCTGAAAACTGCCATTCATTTGGTTGACTTTGTGAAGTCAACCTGTATTTAAGGTTGCTTGTGAACATTGTACAAAGGGGTTTTAAAGGGAATGTTTTTTGTTGCTTAAACTGGCGCAAATAGCCTTTCCGCAGACTGGTGTGCCATGCCTGGGAAAAGAGTGCCCACTTCCTCCCATTGACCGGCGGAGAATGGCCCTTCCAGATAGTGTGGGAGAACTGGGATGGACAATGGGAGATTGGGAATCAGGATGGACCCAAGATCAGAGACTCTGATCTCCCTACTCAAATATGCTGCCTCTAATGTAGTCAGCTGAGAAAATAAAAACATTTCATTCTGACATGGGGAAAAGACATCAGGTAAGACAAATTATCTAAATAGTCTCCAGCTATAGCTGCATTTGAGATCGCATTGCCAACAAATTAGTGTCCGGTCTCCTGGCCGTCGTTTAGCGTCATGTGGACAGGCAGCAGGTCCTCACTACTGAAGTTAAGGACGTCGCGAGGCTGCCATTTTGAAAGACTGAGGTCATTTCCGGCGGGTCTTATTGGCACCAGTACCCTTGCTGCTCTACTTCCTGTCAAGTCATACCCAAACAAAACAAGCACCTCCTGGCAACTCTAGCAGCCTTCCAAGAGTGGGGGCGGATTAAGGTCATCAACAAAGTAGTGGAAATATTAGTTTCCATGGCCACATCTGGTGGCCATGGAAAACTCCCTGACCCACAGTTGCATAACCCCTTTCACATGTTCTAATTTGAAGACACGCAGGAATTTGTTATAGTAGGATATTTTATTATTGAAATTAGACACCAGCTCTGATTTGGCTGTTGGGTGGAAGGCGCTTTCCCTGATGGGTTCCCACTGTCAGGCCAAACTCCCGGCCTTCGTGTTTCTCCTGGACCTCAGGCTTCAGCTGGAAGCCCTTGTCCCCGTCGAAGGAGTCGGACGGGGTGAAGGAGAGCGGCGCCTCCCCCAGTAGACCCTGCAGTCTTGCACGCCAGGCCTTCAGCATGGCGCCCCGAGCTTCGGCGTCGACATGAGATGGCGCCCAGAAGATCTGGGGAGCCAGGACCTGGAAGCCACAGTAGTGCAGGATCCCATTCTGGAAGTGGGGAGTCACGTTCACTTAACTTATTGAAGACGAGCACAGTTACATTCCACCGTAGTCATTTTAAATGCAGTACCTGCAGTGGCCACAGGGTGACATTCATGTCCCCATTGATGCCAGTGGCACTGAACATGGACTCATTGGAGCCGGTGGTGAATGACAGCATGGCCTTCTTGTCCTAAACAAGAAGAGTCATATAAAGATGAAGCATTGGAAATGTGTCGGCGTCAATGACACAGCCAGACCGCAGCCCTCACCTTGAATATTCCTTGGCTGTATCGCTTCTCCTGTGTGAAGGCGTAGCCCGCTGTGAGCACCCGGTCAATCCAGCCCTTCATGATGCCGGGAACTGTGAACCAGTACATGGGGAACTGAAAACAAAAGCAGACGTTACCCAGAAGATAAAGCCACAACATCTGACACGAGGCGTGTATAGTGAACCGTCACAGCAGTCAAAATATTTTGACAATACACACTTGGAAAATGACAAGGTCTGCCTGTGTGAGTTTACGCTGTTCCTCGGTGATGTCTTCAGACAGCTTGCCCTCCTCCCAGGCGAGTTTAGTCTCCTCAGCGTAGCGGAAGTGCTCGGGGTTCTTCACCTCACCTGGAGAGATCCGAATAGACATATATACGGCGAGAGCTCGACGACCACAAAGCTTCATCCCTTGTACCCACTAAACCATGTACATGTTTGGCTTCTCACCAGCGATGTCGTCAGCAGTGGCCGTGGCCTTGAACTTGACGGCGTACAGGTCCGACACCTCCACGGTGCAGCCCTGAGCGGTAAGGACCTCCACAGCGGCATCTTTAGCCGAAGCATTGAACGATCCGGCACTCTGATGGGCGTAGACAACCAGCACCTTCTTTGCTGCTAAAAATGCAGAAACCACGGTTAAAACCCCAAAGCACGCCAGCTCACAAACACACCCAAGCCAAAAAAAAATAAGCCTCTCTCTCAGTGAGAGAGTAAATATAAAGTGACAGAAGTGAAAAAGCTGCCATCGCTGAAATAACGGTATTGGCAAAAACAAACAGCGGTATCCGGCAAGTCTCACCCATTTTTCATACACGTTTTCTTCAAAGGCCGCGTTGACAGCTGGGTGTTGGTAGCAGTGGTGGAGTGCTGCAGAGGCAGGATCCAGGCTGGTGTAGACAACATGGCCGTGGGTCTTATAAAGACCTCACAGCTGCACGTCAACCAGTAATCAAGCCAGTCCAATTAAGTGGCCCAGTGTCTGCATCTCCTCTGAAAGCCTCCTCTCTCATTTTTTGTCATCCACACCGTATTTGGTGAGCTAGAGCTCACGTCGCTCACAAGATGTTACGGTGACAACGTGTTCCGGAGATTACGCGCAAAGCTGCACAAACAAAAACCAAGAGACATGAAATCATACGTAAACGTGAATTGCATCATTACTGTTTGGGACTAGTTTAGGGGTCAGGCTCAGTTCTCTTGAGGATCCCAATGACATTGGAGTCCCCGGTCCCGGTCACATCCGAGCAGTTATTAAATACAGATACACTCGTAGGTTGACAGTCTTCTCGACTCACAGATACAAATAAAAACAATGTTCTGTTTTATCTAGTGGTCTTTCAAAAAAAAAAAAAAACTTTAATTGTAGGCTAATTATTTATACATTTGCTTCATAGTTTCTTCAGTATAGTCATTTAGCCGATGCAAAAATGTTCCCAAATGGTGTCATGGAAGAGCAGGTAGGGGTTTAGGCATTTTGCTTAAGGATGCCTAATGGCAGACTGCAGAACTTGAACCCATGATCTTTCAGCTGGGAGTCAAACACCCTAAGCACGAGACTATCCTGCTCCATTCATTAGTGAAATGGTCACTTTAGCATGCAGTCTCACATTAGTTTGTGTGTGTGTGTGTGTGTGCGTGCGCATAACAAATGCGTGCAGTGCCTGATGTCAGGGAGCCATGTAAAGCAGATGTGGTCCTGTGCTTAATTCACCGCTGCTGGTGTTTTTAGTCCTGTTCCACTTAAATGTACTTTCCTCTGAGAAACAATCGCCCCGCGGTCCTACAGCCCTTATAGATGTTGCATAAAGAGAGGCTCTGACCAAAGGCAATGGGCATCAAAGGAAAACTGGAGCTGGCACACATGTGTCTCAAAGTAATTTTTTAGCCCGCTGATGGGAGGCGTGCGCGCGCATGTGTGTGTGTGCGTGTGCATGGTTGGTGGTGTAATGAACAACTGCTACATATTAGCAGACGGCGTATTTGCACAAAACGCACGGATAAGTTGTGACAAACTATTCCACAGAACCCCCCTACTGACTGTCTGTTCTCAGCATAGGCATTTACAAGTAGTTTGAGTTGAGTTCTAAGGACCGTCTGACAGTTGCCTGGATTGCCTGGATTTACAGTCTTAAGGCCTTTCTTTTGCCGTATGTGGTGCCGACAAAGACCGAAGACCAAAGCGCTGAGCCCTACGCTCCTCTACCTTGCATGTCGACATGGTGCTTCTTTGTGGATTCTGTTTAGTGGGTATGGTGCCATGTTTCTGTGGTTGGTATTCACTTGGTAAAGGCTTAAGTCCTGCTGGTTTCTACGCTCCGAGGTTCCATGGACAGGATGCATTAACTACCCCCCCCCCAAACGACTGCAAAATACATTTTACATATGGCCTTCCAGCTTCTGGTAGAAGATCACCAACGCAAACATTTTGAAGCACAGTGTTACTCTTTTATCAGAGATGTGCAGACGCTGGGCAGCCACAATGAAACCCAATAGGCACCTATGCTAGACCAGATACCTGACATTCAATACGCGTGATGAACAGACCAACCTCTGCAGCACACACACGCGTCCTTGTGGTTGAAGGACTCTTGTGCAACCATGTAGCGTCAGTGGAAAGGGGACTGGGTCCGTCACGGCAGGGAGCACATGGTTGAACATAGGTGGGGTATGTCGTTGTGTTTGTACGTTGCTAGGGTAACAAGGTTGTCAGGGTGTTGCTTGACGGCTTTTGAAGCACGCAAGGTGCCTTTTTTTTATTTTTTTTAAACAATGTACATCTGACAGCAAACACTGACCATGCCGAGATATACAGGGATCTCAACAGGTTAGGTAATGTACAATGTTGGACTACTTATCCCTTTTAAAATGACCCGTCAACATTGAACAGGTTTATGCAGACGACACTAGGGAGGCGAAAAGGCAGACTTGACAGAGGCACTTAACATTCATAGACGTTTCGGGGCCCGACATTGGGCAACTTTCCGTTAGCAGTCCCCTCCATGTGCATGTTACCATTTTGAGAGTCCCCGTGACAAATTCCCTGAGCAAGCACCTGCCAGGTTTTGACAGAGATTTGGCTCATGCAATAAAGTTGTGGCAGGTTTCTTTTGCAGGGATTTTGCCGTTTTATTGCCAGGGCGCCCCACCCACATGCAAACCTTCCACCAAAACTACATTACAGAGGCAGTGCTTGTAAATGATTGCACAAATGCTGTCAGCCAAATGTTTGGCCACTGCCTCTATAGCATTTACTTAGTATTGGGTTTACAGTCTAGAAGCCACATGGGCAAACACACCTGCAACAAGTGGCTTGGCTAAGGTTACAAACATGACTGCAGTAATTACAGGCAAGTGAAAACCATTCACCGCTTTAGATTTATAGCATCCCTTTACATTTTGTAAAAACAGGATAACAAAACACATGTCAAAGTCAGAGTTTTATTATACACCTGCTTTGATTTGGCTGTTGGGTGGAAGGCGCTTTCCCTGATGGGTTCCCACTGTCAGCCCAAACTCCTGGCCTTCATGTTTCTCCTGGACCTCAGGCTTCAGCTGGAAGCCCTTGTCCCCGTCGAAGGAGTCGGACGGCGTGAAGGAGAGCGGCGCCTCCCCCAGCAGACCCTGCAGTCTTGCACGCCAGGCTTTCAGCATGGCGTCTCGTGCTTCGGCGTCGACATGAGATGGCGCCCAGAAGATCTGGGGAGCCAGGACCTGGAAGCCACAATAGTGCAGGATCCCATTCTGAAAGTGAAAAACAAAAATCATGTTGCTGTACAGAATTTCACATTATATTAGGGCTTGTACATGGCAATGACGGCCTCCATTTTGGAAGAAAAGGAATGTTGGTAGTAATGGTTTTGACATGGTTTCAAAATGCCACAGCATTTCTCATGCAAGACAAAACAAAATGCATTAGCCAAGGTTACAGTACATTTGGTTGGTTGAGGATTTTACAAGTTGAGGGCTTTCAATATGGCTGAATTTATATGGCCCTATACATAATCCAATAGGTCTCCATTGTAGATGCAGAACCTGTAGTGGCCACAGGGTGACATTCATGTCCCCATTGATTCCAGTGGCACTGAACATGGATTCGTTGGAGCCGGTGGTGAATGACAGCATGGCCTTCTTGTCCTGGCAAGGGAGACAGGTGAGTTTTTATTGCATCTCATACAATGAAAATGTATGAGAAACACCATTTTTTTATTGTGCATATAAACCTCTCAAAACACTAATTTGTTAGTCAGTTTCTTGAAACAAGCAGAACATTAACAATTTAAGCTTTTACATGGCCATGGGACACGGCCCCAGCGTAAATGACACCCATGTCTGCGATGGCAACTCGCAACAAGGGCATGCAGCCAGTGATCTGATCCGATCAGCCCTCACCTTGAAGAGTCCCTGGCTGTATCGCTTCTCCTGTGTGAAGGCGTAGCCTGACGTCAGCACCCGGTCGATCCAGCCCTTCATGATGCCAGGAACGGTGAACCAGTACATGGGGAACTGAAACCAAGAGCAGATGGTCATCCAGAAGGCGGCGGCTTGCGGGAAACTACAATCTGCACTATCATGTCTGACTGAAACACACTTGGAAAATGATAAGGTCTGCCTCAGTGAGTTTACGCTGCTCCTCTTTGATGTCGTCGGCCAGCGTGCCCTCCTCCCAGGCGAGTCTGGTCTCCTCCGCATAGCGGAAGTGCTCAGGGTTCTTCACCTCAGCTGGAGGGGGGGGGAAAAATCACAACAGTCACCCACAAAACAGTCAACTCATTTACCACGTGCCAACCTTTAGCTTCTCACCAGCGATGTCTTCAGCAGTAGCCGTGGCCTTGAACTTGACGGCGTACAGGTCCGACACCTCCACGGTGCAGCCCTGAGCGGTCAGGACCTCCACAGCGACGTCTTTAGCCGAAGCATTGAACGATCCGGCGCTCTGATGGGCGTAGACAACCAGCACCTTCTTCGCTGCTAAAAGACAAAACATCCACCGTTAAACCCAACTCAACCTCAAAAAGTCATCAACAACACACACTGAGATTACTGAAAGGGTAAGGAAAACACTGAGCTAGAATCATAATCAATCACACACACATAAACTACAGACAGAAGGTACCCAGATACAGCTTACGCACCCATGTTCACGCTACAAAGGCTGTGGTGAAGACCTGTCCAGATGGCAGTGACTGCTGCTGCTGCTGCTGCTGCTGCTACTACTACTACTACTACTACTGCTGCTGCTGCTACTGCTGCTGCTGCTGAGCAAAAACCCTGGCTTATAGAGAGAAGTTGAAATCTGCTGATTTTATATTGTCTTCAAAACCTCTCACACAGCTGCATGTCAACCAGCAATCAGGCTTGCCAATTAAGTAGCCCAGTGTGTGTGTGACTCCAATGAATGGATCTGGATAAGAAATCATCTAAAAATATTGCGCATTTTAGTGAAATATCCACAGATATATTTGAGTCACGTCAACATAGTTGGATACAACATTGTTGATCGTGCACCAAATTAACACAAACGGGTACTGATCATAGGTTGTGATCCAGTAATGCTGATGACAAATTACATAAATGCGTAGCTCCCTGTTTTGAGACAGAAACGTTTACAACGTTTTACAAATATTGGGGTTACGTTTCCATGCATTTCGGCACAATCATTGTAATGCTGGGATCCTGGGTGGATTCTATCTGTTGTGAATTAGGGTTGCAGGGGGGATCATGTGTGCTGTGTGTTGTGCTTGGAGTTATGTTTACATGATTTGTGACCTATTGGGCAATGTGATCTGTTCAGAAAATGTATCCCAGCCTGCCAGGTGTTTTTTTTAAACATATTTTCTGCTTTATGTATCAGGTGGTATGTGGCCTATTTCCCTTAAGGTATTTAGTGTGATTGATGTGCTGCTTTTTCAGCAGCCATAGGGGTATAAGGGCGAAGCACATCCAGGGCCCAAGTAACTAGGGCGTCTCACTGGTGACTTTAACATTCTATAGGCAACAGCACCACCACGTGGCTCAGTGGGAGGAGTTGTGCTCACGGGAGAGTCCGAGAGAGCAGGAAAATAATAATCTTAACTTTTATTAAAATAATTTAAAAAGACAAAGTAGGATCTTTATCATCTTGCAATCTTGTTCCTTTATGGAAAACCAGTCATAGGCCTACTTTAAATACTTTTAATACAACGATGACTTATAGTAATCTGTATAATGTAGACCTATATCAGCATATAGGCCTATTATACAAATGTTTTGTCAGTGGCTTTTATTATTATTATTATTATTATTTTTATTTTTATTTTTATTTTTATTTTTATTATTATTATTTTACACTATTAGGCCTACGTTCATTTTCACAGAAACAAAAACTAGGGGGGGGGGGGGAAAGAAGCAAAACGTGACCTCCGGCGTCCACTAGATGGCGACAAATGTTCGTCACCACTGAGATTAATTTGTTGTTTTATGGTCTTATCACACATTTTATGATTATCTGCCAGGTTTAGTCGAAGGTGAGTTATAGGTATCCAGATGGTTGATTTGTTGTTGTAGGCCTTTATACTAGTGCTGGCCCTGATGCATTTTACACCGCAACCTCAAACAGACTGTTATGGATCGAATAATGAGTGTAAACAGGGCACAATTTAGTGGCATCCAGTCTCAGAGATGTTTTTGTCAACTTGCCTCATGCATTACTGTCCTACTTGATAACAATTTAACATTTTGACGGTTTAAATGCTAGGCATAGGCCTACTCAACTGCCTAACTCTCCAATTCAATAGTATAGTTTAAACTACTCAGTAAATCCAGCATGGTACCTCTCCAAAAAGGATGACTCTAATATGTATTTTATTTGTCTTAAAAATATATATTATCAAAGTTTTACAATGGTACACTTTTTTTGTCTTAACGTTGAAGCTCAACTAAAAAATGTTTTTCAGAGTTTTGCTAAATCCAATCCATTGAGAATAATATATGTAGCGCAGCGCTCTTAATTGACAGTTATACAAGTATATTGCCATGAATTTCACAAGAGCAAGGGCCTATAGGAATCAATAGCAGTGAGAGATACTGTAGACACATTGTAGGCCTACTGTATGTGTACCTAATGAGAAGGTATAGCATCTACTGTTGAAATGTATTCAATATTTCCCAAACAAAATGTAAAGGTATTTTAATTGAAAGGCACCAAGTCCAGTGTGTCACTCAAAGAGGTTAGGCCTATAAGCCTGTCAGCTATTGTGTACGTGTATAAGCCTCTCTCTCACACACACACACACACACACACACACACACACACACACACACACACACACACACACACACACACAC
>JAOPJH010000076.1:1123911-1135552 GCA_027122575.1 Merluccius polylepis
TCGGCCGATCACCGATCCCGCAAAATTAAGGAAATCGGCGCCGATCGATCGGCAGCCGATCAATCGGTGCATCCCTAGTTGTTATAGCAACTGGGCATTTTCCTATTGCCTGCCCTTTTTAAAATGAGCACGGCCCTTAGTTCACCAAAACAGTTTTATTACTTCCCCCTCCTCACACAGTGAGTACTTTACTGTCTAGTATTGTGAATATCTGTATAGTATTTATATGTGTATATACATAAGGACTATATGCATTTTATAACATTATTGTATGGTGTGATTATTATTATAATTTTTTTTATTCGATTCATTATTGTCCTCTGTTCAATCTATTGTACTATTAAATAACTTTTTTGTATGTAGAAGACTCTTAGGAGCCATGTGGAGTGATTCAAAACATGACCATACATTTAAGGTTTGAATTTAAGAGCAGACAAACTGGTGATATACGGTTGACTCGTTTGATTTATCATGTTTTAAATGTTAAACGGTTCCCTGTTTATACTGTCCCATCTTGTTCCTAATGAACAAACACGTGGATTTGATTTGTCTCTGTCCTAACTGTATTCTATTGTTACATTTTACCTCAGCATGGCATAGCCTATTCTTGTGAGCCAAGCTATATAGATATATATATATCTATATAGCTTGGCTCATATATATATATATATACATCCCTCCTCGAGTTCCTAATTTTCTCAAGACAAGGGGATGAAATACATTTCTATTGGACATTCGCTCCTTCCCTCTCATTTAAAACACGTTTTTGGTTTATTTTTCTGACTCAATGTCCTTAATTCAAATTGTGCTGGCATCAGTGTGTGAGCTTAATACTCGTGTTTGAATTCGTCACATTTTCACACACAAAAGTGTATTCTGTGTGGAGGGTATAGTGCTTCATTATGTGTTGCACTGCTGCCACCTATCTTTGTCTTTCGGAACTGTAGTGCATCGAAATATTACTATTTAATATTCTACTCCAATGTATTTCTAAATTCATTGTAAATTCATATTCACACTCAAAGTGTTACCATCGTTAGCGAGGGTTTGTCTAGGGTTGTAGTGTTGAGGCCATGTGTTGTATAGTGTTAAATATAGGCCTAGGATCGTCCTTGACTACACATGTGCCTCAATTATACATATTTCGACTTGTACCATGTGCGGTTTCCAAGGCTGTGTGTGTTTGTGTGTGTGCGTGTGTGTGCATGCATGTGTGTGCACATGGATACACGTGTACGTGTGTGTGCATGTGTGTGTGCGTATGTGAATGCAAAGGTTTTTTTTAATTAACAGGACATCATCATCTTTTGTAAATGTGGTCCAGAAGTCAAGACTTTTAGACGTTCTTGTCTTTTTTTTTTAAGCAGGTGAAACAGGTGAATGTTAATTCACAACAGCTGTGTCAAAATCACATTTGTATGAAAATAAAAATTTGTATTGACCTTTTCAAAAAATGTGTATTGAAATTTGTATTGACCACCTTTTCTGTCTTTTTTTTGTCCCAGGGTATCCAGACCTCCTCCTAAGGAAGGTTACATTGAAAGGTGCATTAACTGAACAAACAAACAGATCCTCCATTGTTTTATTGATATCGGGAGCAACGAGCTGTAAAAATGAACGAAGGATGGGAGGAACTTGGTTATTGACTACAAAGTTTAGGAATAAAAAGTGCCACTTTTTTGTTCAAATGAGTTAAACAACGCAAGATAAACACAACTCCATATAAAACCGCATTGAAACTGTTACCCTAGCAACAGAATTCAAGAATTCAGACTTCAGCCTGATCTGAGACAGCATCAATGAAGGATCAGGGAAAATTCACAATTCACTTGAATTATTATTCATCGTCGTCATCATCGTCATCATCGTCGTCATCGTCATCCTCGTCGTCATCACTGTCATCATCATCATCATCGTCATCATTGTCGTCATCATCATCGTCATCGTCATCGTCATCATCATCATCGTCGTCTTCATCATCATCATCCTCAGTGTTAACTTTGCCAGAGAGAACATCTTCTATCCAGTCCTCCAGTTCCTCGGCGGTGGGCAGGTCCTCCTCATCGTCCATCACCATCCACACACTGTCAGCCTGCACACACAGACACACAACACATACACACAAACAGCTTGTTAAGACATCAGTGTCATTAAGAAGTTAACCTCATTAAGACAACAACCTTGTTAATCAATCAAACTAACTTTTTTTTCCCTGCATGCATGACAGCAATACAAATGGCATAACAAGTGAAACAACACAACAAGAACAAGACATTAGTTTAAAATACGAATACAGATTCTGAATGACAAAGACATCTGTTCTGTTAGACGGGGCGGTGCTGGACTTACATCTGTGACGTTGACCACTCCAATCTGAGGCCTGAACAGGTCTACCTTGAAGGTCTTCTCCCAGTATGGGATCATCTGAGACATGGGAACACACAGCAACCCGTTATAGTAATATAATATGCTTCAATACATGTCATGCCCCTAGAGGGCGTGTTTGTCACTTTGTTTCAGCAGTTCACTGTGGTTTGATTGTTTTTGTGGGTGTGGCAAATTAGGAGCAGTGTATGCTGGGAAACTGGCTACAGACATGTATGAGCTCTCTCACTCATTAGCTTCTGAGGTGTTGCTTTTCTTTCTCCCTCTTTGCTAAGGCAATATCTGTAAGTATTTTTCATCGTGTAACATTAAGGTATCACTTATTTTTGAGTTCTAAGAATACTGTGATGGTTAAGACGCTAATTAGTTTCATGCTAGGCTAAGTTGGCACCATGTTCACTGCTGCTGGTTTCTACTAGCTCGATTGTGTTTCATCATATAAGCTACACAGCTACGTTAGCTAAGTGGTGCTATTTGGCTTGATCCTGTCTGTCTAGCTTCTTGATTCTTGTCTGTTTAGCTTGAATGATATCTCATTGTACTGTTACAGTTCAGATTCTCAGTAAACTTAATGGAAACCAATCATCTGTGTCCTGGAGTTTTTTGGGAGTGTTTAAACTGAATTGGAAACGTAGCCCATGACAATACGAGAGCACAATAACATATTCTTATGTAGGGAGACTCAAAAAAGGGTTGACTGATTTTCGGGCATTTTAGTCCTTTAACTGAAAATGTGTCTGTGAAGTCAGATTTAAGAAAACTCAATTTCACATTTGAGTGCTTTGCAATCTGCCTGTCTGCCTGTCTGTCGCTCTCTCTCTCTCTCTCTGATTGTCTGTCTTTGTGTCTGTCACTCTGTCTGTCTGTCTCTAGGTGTCCTGTCTGACCAGGGAGAAGTCGTCGGGGTCGATCCAGACGATGCTGAGGTCGGGCAGGTTAGTGTTCTCTCTGGCGACTTCCTTCAGGATCTCCAGGAACTCAAAACCATCTGCAAGTACAGCAACACAACACTGGATCAGGAGAAATGATAATAACTAATAACTCATAATTTGCACTTGACTCTTGTCCATACTGTACATGGCTCACCTTTAGTGTGTTCATATTTTTACCACTGTCCATGCTGTATATATTGTCCATAGTTTATTTACCACATTCATATCATACCTCATACCTTATTCTGTATACAACTACAATTTGGTCCCTCTCTATATATCTACTTCTAGCATTACTAAGTCTGTTCATACTGCATATATCTTATTTATTATATATTATTCCAGTATACATATGTACAGACATATGTGCATCTTACTGCTTTTTTTGCACTTCTGGTTAGATGTCAAACTGCATTTCATTGTCTCTGTACTTGTACTTTGTGCAATGACAATAAAGTTTCTAATCTAATCTAATAATCATAAGCACGTCCTTCAAAAGATTATTTTTCGAGTCCAGTGATGGTGTGGAAAGCCAATGTTTCCGTAGAGGCATCTGTGTCTCTGTAAGTGTCTTGCTTGTGATATTTGATGTATAAGTATTTGTTTCAGGGCTTTCTTGCAAAAGAGATTTCCATCTCAGTGAGACCTCCTCATAACATAAAAGTTAAATAAAACATTGTATGAGAGGCCATATAGGCCATATTTCATATTTTACCTCTCACATATACACATGAAATGCCTGTACACACTACTCATCATCATCAACCTTTATTTAACCAGGCAAAAAATTGCTAAGAATAAAACTGCTACTGACAATTATTTTCACACACTACTATTCTCTCTCAGTATGTAAGAGCAATGTCAGTAATATGCTAGTGTTTCGTGTATTCAAGTATAAAATATGGCCTCTCACACCATTGCACAACCAGACATATTTAGTCATATATTTGATCATCCGTATGAAGAGTAATATCAGTGTGTTCTCACCGGGGTCCTCCTTTTCTGCAAAGGCGACAATATGTATCCCTTCGATATCGTCCTCCTGAGATGAAGAAAATTTAAATCGGTTTACATCACGCTGGTGCGCAATGACTCCAATCAACAAATGTCTGTTTTTTTTTTCATCTTTCCTACTCACCCATGTCTCAAACATGTCCTCGGCACGTAGCTTTCTCAGTGTGGGTCTGACAAAACATAACAGACACGGTGAATACACACTGGTTCTCAAATGTAGTCATATCAGCCAACACCTTTTATCCAAAGTAAATGACGGTGAATTTTAGGTATTTCGCTCAAGATTCCCTACAAGTAGAACGCGGATATTGGGGTTTGAACCCAGAACCTCTTGGCCTGGATTCAAACACCATAATCACTAGACTATCCTCTTACATGGTTCATCTGTAAGTTTCATGTCAGACTTCAGATTAACATCTAAAGTCTGATGGCAGAAGAGCTCAAATCTGGGTGAATGGGGCGTTTCACTTTCTTTTGCTTCATAACACAAACTCGGCCATCAGTAGCCTACTGTAAGAAGTGTCTATAAAGCTTTCAAATCAACACTACATAGACGGGCCACTGTAGACATAAACACTTTAAAATCCTCTTCTGAAAGCTTCATCCACTCGCACAAATCAGTTTAATTCAGTAGAAGATCTCCGTTACGAACCAGGAAACAAGGCGTAACTCCGCCCCTTGAAGTTTCTGGTTTCCGGCCCAGGCTCTGTGCCGCCTCCCCCCAGAAGTTCCTCAGTAACATGGTAGGACTGCTGGATCCCAGATTAGTGGTGTGATGATGTGTCTTGTGTGTACCGTCTGTGCTGGGTGATAAAGTCCACCAGCTCCTCCTCTGTGTGGGGTTTCTCTGGGATGGTGACGGGTTCCTCCATGAAGGGTTCGTAGAAGTCCACCTCATTCATCTTCAACGTCAGCTCTTTGGCCACCTGCAGCACCCAACGAAAGAATGAATGTTTTCTGTACAGACACTGGCAGGCGAGTCCATTCGTTTGTTCATTCATTCATTTGTGAATTCATCATTTGTTTTGTTTTGGTTTTGCTCTTTTTTTCATTTAGTTACTCACCGCTTTCTCAAACGTGGCAAAGAATTTAATGTATGGCTGAAACTGCTCGGCTGCTTCTTTGAATGCAAGGAAATCTGCAGAAAAAAAACAGATGAGCGAGAGAGATGGGATTTAAAAACCAACGAGAGGGATCATATACTGTTGATATCAACTCACTTATGTAACGTCATGGAAAAAACATTTAGCCCATATCCGTTCACGCTTGCCCTGGCCTCAAGAGACTCACGCGACTGGTGCGTTAGGTCAAACCAAAATAGCTGCACTTTGACCTCTTGGGAGTACAAGCTCCGAGACAGCCGAGGTCATTCAAAAGCTTTAATGATCGTGACCGACCAACACACTGAACTAAGTTCCCAAGTTTGAAAAAGTCTCGTGGTGGCTAACCGATGATATCGACACTCACGTTCTGACTCCTCGCTCTTGAAGAAGCCCACAAGCCGGATGTCTTCCTCCATCCTGTCAAAGGCTTTCAGCTCCAGAGCGTTGTCCAGCACCTCCACGGGATCCTCCAACAGCTACACACAGAGGCACATAGAGTAGGTGAACATAGAGTTGGTGAACATAGATTAGATGCACATAGGGTAGATGAATATAATCTTCAGTACACCGCGAGGCTTTTGGGAAGCTTTAGCCAATCCACTGAGACGGAAAATCTTTTCTCGGGGCAGAAACTATCAACATTGGTTATAATTACAAGAAAAACACAACCGATAAGAATATGAAAAGCAAAAGGCGGGAGTGAAACATTTTTGTTATAAATGTGAAGCTTCAAAAGAAATTGTAGCAATTTACAATAATATGATTTCAGTACAATTTCCCAGTTTAGCTTTCTTACATCCAGCAAGAACTCTGTCATGGTGTTGGCAGACAGCAGACCGTCAAACTCGATCACACGGTCGTCCTTGAACACATACACACTGTCCACCTCATCCAGACCTGCAGAAAAACACAGCATGTGGATCATACTTTACATATGCTTTCCTAGGGCTCATAAGCCTTTTACTACACGATTTACAGTACATGTTTAAGATACAAGTCATTAAAGAGCAGGTGGGAGTTAGGCATCTTACTCCAAGATGCCTACATTGATGAGCAGTTCTATTTGCTCACACATTGGGGGGGGGGGAACAATTGGGTCAGGAGTGTGGGGTCTTCAAATTACATAAACCCTTAATTAGGTTTGAGGCAACCATGTACTCCTACAATGCCTGGGAGAAAAGTTTAAGCCACATAGAGATGCACTTAATCGTTAAATTGTAAAAGAAGTCACTTCATCCACAAAGTCAGATCACTTTCAGCGTAATTAGTGTTACGTTGAAATATTGGGGAACAAATTTGCTCTCTTTGAACATTGGTGGGGACATGTCTCCGGGTCCCCCCGGGAATTTCGTCCCTGGCTGAGGTAATACCCTGCTTGCTTACCCAGTTTCTTGGCCACCTTGGCATCTTTGTTGGCATCCACCATTCCAAATCCAATGTCTTTCTCTTCCATCACTTGGGCTACCAGCTTCACAAAACATACATAAACAATAGATCAATAACAGGCTGGTGAGAAAAGGTGTATATGTGAGTATACATGAGAGAGGGTATATTAGCATCACATGCTAATGAAATACATGCCATGACAAGACACAATCCCACAAATGTGAAGACGGAAGAGGCGCTGGACTTAGGGAAGGGATGGTGACACTATCAGGAAGATAACCAGTGACAGAACAGAGCCGTCTCAGGGCTAAAGAGACGCGCTTATATCATCTCCCAAAGCGCCTGGCTCCAAAATAGAAGCCACGCATCACTTTATATTGTGCTGTGAAATTAAACCGGTTGGCGTGACATTTAAATGATTAAGCCGACATTCGAATGAGTACATTGACACCAATGTGACCTTTGTATGAAAAATCCCAAGAAAACATGGAGAATCTACCGCTGTGTGTTAGCCGTGCTAGCTAAATACATGGGGATACACAAGTATTAGCTTCTGTGAAGTGGGAATTATAAGCCTTCAGAGCATTTCCAAATGCTATTTATGTAACGAGTGAAACGAAAAATGACTGGCGTATTTTGTAATTTCTGATTGAGACTTTTAATAATCGAAAAACAAAAACACAGATGCCACCACAGTTTGCTTGCTAGCGATGGCCCAGCTCTGAAAACCCAACAAGGCCCACCTGTTTTGTGCGCGACTGAAGCTATTATCAGGACATCAGCAACACTGGACTCTGGTTACCTCTGACAGATCACAGAGTAAATCCACACCAGCTATGTGAAACCTGAAACTGGGAACAGTGCCCACACAGTGCCCTCTATGGTAGCACGCTCCAGATTTAAGACATTAGAAATCCATGAAATCTATTTAAGGGTATTCTGTAACTATGTCTAACCTCCCTGGAATAGACAGAATATCAATAATAAATGCTAGTTTTATTATTTCTTACAACTCAACCAAAATAGGGGGATCGGCCATGGGTGTCTGGCGGCTGGAGATGGACCTAGTTAACTACTTAAACCGTTGCAGTGCAGTGCAGTCACCACCCCGGGGCCAGATATCCTTCTGGTGTGTCTGTGGAATCATAGGAGGCAGTGGTGCCTGAGATGGCCCTATGGGAGCTAAGTATGGGGACTCTGTGTTTGAGTGCCGCAGGCTGTGCTAGGGAACACGCTGTGCCTACTTTCATGTAGCCCGTGAAAAGGCGCGCAGTCCACTCCCTTTTACAAAGCTCACATCCAACTGGGTGTCAGAGGTGAACAGAAGAAGTACAGCCATTCAGACAAGTCCAGGGGCGGCTGGAAGGGTTTCCACATGACTCATGGGCTAAAAGGTGCAAACTGTGGGATGCGCTTGCAAGTTGGGTGCAAGCTCAGGTCTGATAAACCCATGGCTCAGTAGCTAGAGCAAGGGGGTCTCTCAGGGGGTTAAAATTACCAGGAGACAATACTGATGATGTGATGTCCAAGTGCGTTTATACATGTATACTGGGACATATTAATAACACTATATGGGCAGAACTAACCTAACTTGACAATGTTACTGTACATTGGCACAAAAGTGGTGTGCATATTTATGTGCATGTGCAGAGACATACTGATAGAGTCTATATATATACATGTTGACCTTGAGTAGTCACATATATACAGCCATGCATAACTCCTTGAAGTATACACGAATGCATTGAGCAAAGGGGCTGCAAATGGGTGATGCTTACGTCACATTCTCTATAGGCGTCTTTACAGCAGGACAGACATAGCTTTTGAAGTTCATGACCTTCCCTAGTGGGCTCTCTGCCCTTTGGAAACCCCGATGGGTCCAGCCTACTGTACAATAAAACCGGCAACATGAGTGACATGACCTTGTAACCACCAACCATTCCTTTTTTGTTATTGTCTGTTATTTTGTTTGTTTGCTAGCATTTTTCCTCGTTCAGTGTTTCCTTGTTCCTAGTGAGCTTGTGCAGTCAGTCACGCTATTCTGCCTGGGCTCCCTCCCTGTCTTGTCTTGTTGTCCTCCCCCAAAGCCCCCTACCTCCAGCACCATCTCGGTCATCTGATGTTTCTTCTGCAGCTCCTTGCTGTCAGGGATGGGTTCGTGGTAGAGCAGACACAGCATGCTGTACTTTTTCAGGGCCTTCCGGTAGTTCCTTTCGCTGATGTCCAGGACACGGTCTTTCCCGTCGTAGCGGGGGAACTCCAGGCCCTTCTCGGCCGGTGCCACGCACACCAGGCCCAGGAAGGGAAGGAGCATCAGCCACAAGGTGTGCATGATCAACCCTTACCCCCGCCCCCACCAGATAAATATACAAAAAAGAATCAATCAGAGCAGCCAATCAAAAGGTCTGTAAATGGTTCCTGCAATGGTGGTGCAAAATATCATAGAGGTGAGATGGGGTCCTTCAAAGATGTCCTTCGAAACCTAACTCTGAGGGGGAAAAGAATAACGTCCGTCCAGTAACCATAACCCTGGTCCCCCCTCTCACTCCTTCACTCCAGCAGAGACAAAAGGAAACAAGTGTATGGAGCCTGGAGTCAACCAGAGGGGGGGCTGGACACTCCACATAGCAGCAACCATACAGAACAGGGCCATTTTTAGGAGACCAGTTGTTTGGCGGCTAAAAATAACCAGGTAACGACCGGAGAGAGAGCGGAGCGGTGGATAGTAAGTTGGGGGGGCCCCCCCTTCTATCATCCCTATCTGATGTTACGCACTCTCTGGGCTCCGATGGTTTGGTGGGGAAAGAGTTGAGCCCCAGAGATTTCAGGAGGGTTGTGTATTTTTAGGGCGTGTAAGTCTGTAGAGTGGAAAAGGCTAATGTATTTTAGGTTACAGCAGTTCACAGGGTCAGTCTGCAAACAGGTGTGCAAAGGGCAATTTCACGATCTACAATGCAGAGGAGAAAACGCAAATTGAACATTCAGTGTGGGTTCTGTAAATGGTTATTTATCATAATCAGCGTGTGTAATCAGCCAGGCAGATACAGTATCACTTTATTTTCCTTGTGGGTGAGGTAACATTAGAACAATACTGGCTGATGGTGTCTTCAATTAGTTTCAAAGATATTATTTCTGATTGTTAATGGTAATTGATTGTTAATCGGGAAGAGAGAAAAAAGACAATTGTGTTTGTGCAATGTACCACAAGCTGAAAACGGTGATGCAGCCCTATGAACAACTTTTGATGATCCTATCTCTTTAAATGTTAACAATGTGGAACATTCACACTTATAAACCCTAGCTTATATTGTATTATAATTAAATTTAACTCACACCCACTACAGTGTACAAAGAGCAGCAGCTGTTCATTCTGTTAGGTTTTCACTCACTGAGACTGTTAGGTTTTCACTCACTGAGACTATCTTGTTCTTCTATCAGCATCTCTCCACTCTCCTCCTCTCGTTTAGTGTCAAACATGGTTCACCAAATTGTTCCTGCTATCTCTAGAAGGCCTGAATTGAGGAGCTCAGGTAGGATCCTGCTCCAAACACTGGAACATCATTACTGTAGCATCTTTTTCTTTTACCATCCATGGATCATGGATGTGGCTGAATGATTTAAAAAAATAATAATAATGATATACACCTTTATATTCCCCTTTTATTGTGATGTTGAGGTTTGTGAAGTTAGTTTAGATGTTTTATGTGTCCATTTTCTGGTTGATGACAATGATGATTAGGATGATCACAACGAAGGCGTCACTTCAGGCTCTCTGCTTCAGCTGGCCGAGGGGTTGGTGTACGCCTGCTGGCTCTGCTCGGTCCACTCCCCCTCGATGTACTTGTGGTACGGGTCGTTGGAGTGCTCCTGCCGCTTGGACTTCACTGTGCTCACCAGGATCGCCACAAGGATGAAAGCGAACATGCCGATCATCACCACCAGGTACCACTCCACGTTCTGGAAGTTCTCCTCCAACAGCGTCTTGTCCAGCGCGTCGGCTGCCGCGGACGCATTCTGCCTCCAGGTGTCCAGGTACCGACCCAGGGCCCCGGTCAGGGAGTCCTCTAGCTGACGGGTCATGTTGGACCAGGCAGGCATGGTTCTTTCTGGTTGGAGGAACAAGGAGGAAAATGTGTGTATATCGCTGGAAGAATCAGGTTTCATGGACTCAGAGATGGTTTAAACAAAAAGGGTCTTTACTTCTTTTTATGACAAAAGATGAACAAAGGCAAGAAGTAAAAAAACTGGCAGATGTATCTAAAGATAAACAAAAACGGGAATCAATAACTTCAAGAAACTCACGAGACTGGGTTTAGCTACAGGACTGGACTATCAGACAAAGGGCAAACAAAAGTGAGGAAGAAACAAAAACGACACAAAGACAAACAGAACAATTTAAGCTGTGAATTTAAATCTACCTAACACTCCAACACAAACCCAAGTTGAATTTTAACCCTGGTAAACAGAGGAAATCTGCAACTGATTCAACAGACCTCCAAATGAAATATGTTTTCATTTCACTCTTGTATCATGTTTGCTCACCTGTGCCACGTCTCCCTGGAGAAGGCGTTGATGTTAGATGAAGGTTCCTTGTGACCAGAGAGCAACAAGATCCGTGGTGAAGCTTATAGTCAAGCTTTCTCCACTACCGACCCTGCAGGAGCTCAAAAAAACCCCAAACTGTATCACATTCAAATGTTATCGTTTCTGTGTAAACAAGAAATATGTTTCTAGTGCCCCTGCCTGCGTGAGTGCGTGTGTGTGTGTGTGTGTGTGTGTGTGTGTGTGTGTGTGTGTGTGTGTGTGTGTGTGTGTGTGTGT